>JAQPPZ010001572.1:0-318309 GCA_028583015.1 Wollemia nobilis
GACCTATCTAACGCCGGCGCTACATTTCAAAGAGCTATGGACCTGGCGTTCGGGAGCTGCTCAACAAGGTCATTGTCATCTATTTGGACGATATGACTGTATTTTCACATAAGAGAGAGGACCATGCCTCCCACTTGCGGCAAATATTTGAGAGATGTCGTGAGTTCGGCATTTCCATCAACCCGAAGAAGTCAGTCTTCGCGGTAAAGGAAGGCAAGCTGCTAGGACATGTCATTTCTGAGAAGGGCCTTGCAGTGGATCCTGACAGAGCAGAAGCTCTTCTTCGCTTATCCATCCCAGTTGACAAGAAGGGGCTACAATCATTTTTTGGCCAAATCAACTTCGTGAGGAAGTTCGTACCGGACTTCGCACAAGTAATCAAGCCCATGGCCGAACTCCTAAAAAAGAATGCTGAATTCTTGTGGATTGACGAAAGGAAGCAAGCCTTCGAAGAGATCAAGGCCAGAATCGCGCAAGCTCCAGTATTGATAAATCCAGATTATTCCAAGGATTTCATCCTGTACGCGGTGGGAGAGCCCGAGAGCTACGCCGCAGTCCTGACTCGGAAGGGAGATGATGGCGAAGAGCGCCCCATAGCGTTCCTAAGCCAGGTGATTCAGCCGCATGAAGAAAAGTACAATTTTATTGAGCGGCGAGTGCACGCGATCATGAGATCTCTCAGGAAGTTCAAGCACTTTGTCTCGCAGAGCCGGATAACTATCTTTGTGATACATCCGGACGTCAGGAATTTCATTGTACAAGGGGAGCCAGGTCACAAGAGGGCAGGATGGATAGCTAAAATCCAAGAATTTGACATAGAGGTACGGCCAACGAAGCTGATCAGAGGCCGGGCCCTGTGCCAAGAGTTGGCCCGAAGTGCTGCAGCTGAAATCTCTGCCTGCCAGTGGGAGGATCCAATGGCGGAAATTAACCTTGCCAACTCCTTATCAGAGGAGAGTGACTGGACGAATGACCTGGTGTGGTATTTTAGCACAGGGAGATGTCCGGATCATCTCAATGCCTCACAAAGAAGGAGGTTTAGGCTGAATGCCTTGAGATATGTACTGGCGCCCAGAGGGCTGTATTTTAAAAATATTGACGGCATCCTGTTGCGGTGCGTCGGGGAATCAGACAAACCAAAGGTCCTCGGAGAGTTCCACTCTGGGATGCCTGGAGGACATCATTCAGGAAGGCCTACGGCCTTAAAGATTATCAGAGCCGGGTATTATTGGCCCACCCTCTTCACAGACGCACATGCGGTCTGTGTAAAATGTGAAAAATGCCAGAGGTTCGCCGGCAGGAATAGGAAGGCACCCTTGCCCCTCCAGCCAATTCAAGCCGAGACTCCGTTTCAGCAGTGGGGTCTGGACTTCGTCGGGACCATCACGCCCAACTCTGCAGCGGGACATAAGTTCATCCTTACAGCCACTGATTATTTCACTCGGTGGGCTGAGGCGATCCCCACTAAGCATGCAGACCAAGAAACGGTCATTGGGTTCCTTGAGAGCCTCATTACCCGTTTCGGGGTCCCAGAGGCAATAGTTACAGACAACGGTCCGGGGTTCGCAGGTGTTGTACTCACGGAGTTCACCAGCAAATACGGCATCTATCACAAGATGTCCTCAAACTACTACCCGCAAGGGAATGGCCTGGCCGAGTCCACTAACAAGAATCTGCTGAAGATTATAAAAAAAACAGTAGAAAGGAACAAGAGGACGTGGCACCTACTTCTGAACCGGGCGTTATGGGCGGATCGCATATCTTTCAAGAAATCTATCAAGACATCCCCCTACGCGCTTGTATATGGCAAGGAGGCAGTTCTGCCTACCCACATAGAAATGCCCGCACTCTGGTTGTTAGATGAAGAGAAAGGCGACGGGGATCCAGTGGATGCCAGACTTTGTCAACTATTGCAATTAGAAGAGGAAAGGGAGAAGGCATACCAGGCCTTTACCAAACATGCCGAGGTAACCCAGAGCTGGTTTGCAAAAGGGACCACCACCCGGGTTTTCAAAATCGGGGACCTAGTGCTCAAGTGGGACTCACTCAAAGCGAAGCCGGGCAACCATGACAAATTTGATGCCCTCTGGGAAGGCCCCTATCAGATCGCTCGGGTAAACCAATTCAACGCGTTCGTGCTCAGGGACATGGAGGGACAACTTCTCCCTATTCCTGTCAATGGTTTCCACCTAAAGGCCTATCACCACTGAAGGTGCCCGAGAGGTCCTTCCTTGTACATATTTTTTCCTGCATTTCAGTTTATGTCAGAATGTAAATATTTCTTTCAGTTATTCAGTTTTCAGTTTTCAAAACCGAAATGGGCTAAGTGTGAGAAAAGGAGCAAAATTTTGCGCTGCTTAAAAATCCGACCAAGCATAGAGCGAACCCCGACTTCGCAGCGAAGTCGGGCATCGCTTCATGAATTGTGCGATGTCGGGAGTTTGAGAGAAAAGAGCAAACAAGAAGCCTCAGAAAATTTCTAAGTGTTGGGTGCGCAACCCGACTTCGCAGCGAAGTCGGGCTGCGCACCATCTTGGGAGCGCAGTCGGGCAGCAGAGGAAGCAAAAATCGGCTAAGTGTGGAATCCCTACTGCGCAATATTTTCCGGGCGAAGTCGGATTGCGCACATTTTTTGAGCGAAGTCCGATTGCGCTCTTGATTTTGGGCGCACTTCGAACGACCTGTCAGGGAGAACAAGGGGCATAGTGACGAAAAATTTCTAAGTGTGGGCCCAGGCGGCGCAATGTGTATAGCGCGAAGTTAGGCTGCGTCCCTTCTTGAGCCCTGGGCCAAAGTCTCCCTCGAAGTGTGTGCCCAAGCGGCGGCTGTGACGTCATTGGAAGCACGAGGTTCAAAATTTTTAAGGAATGATTGCGCGGATTTCGAAGCAGATGTCATTAAAGAAGCAAGCGCATTAGGACCAACCGCGTACAAGGTGCGCCTTCCAAGGAAAAATCCCACGCGCGGCCGCCAAGGAATAACGGCGCTTTCTACCTACTTCGGGCAAATCACTTTAAACCCCCCCTCGCGCCATTAATGCTACGTTTTCATTCCTAGAAAAGGGCCCTGGCATACTCAGAACATTCGAATTATCAAGCTAAATCCGAGCTGCGCGTTTAAGAGGAAGAAAGGCGCAGAATTAAAGACTGGTGACTAGAATTCCCGTCTCTGCCACCACGAGCAGAAAACAGAAAATGGACAAGGGAAAAGCGCCAATGCAGCCGCAGTCCAGCGATACAGAACAGGAGGCTGAGGAACGCACAGAGTCCAGCGCTCATGAGAGCGAAGTGCCGCAAGAGCAGACAAGGAAATCCAGGTCGAAGAGAAGCAAAGGGCAAGGTCCTCCGCCGCCGCCCGTCAATCGCCTGGCCGGGTATAAGGATGGCGAGTACTCCATTAGCCTCACCAAGCTGCGGCCAAATATTGCAAAGTGGGCAGGCAAAGTCTCGCCCTCGCACCATGTCGGAGCTGCATACAAGTCGAACCTGTATTGGTTCTTGTGCCCTCCCGTCCACCATTGCCCGGAGCTGGTTGAGTCTATTGTGACATATTACAAACCAGCTACCCGGCAAGTCTGCGACAACCAAGGAAGGGTGTTGTTCACCCTCTTCAAAGAAAGCGTCCAGCCAGCCTTCGCCCCGGGGCTCCAGTACGACCCCAATGCCATTGTCAGAAGAATCAACTTGGATGAGCAGGCGGGCAGATTCGCTCGGAGCAGAAGGATGAGAGAGTTTCTCGATTCAGAACTGAAGACCCCGTTGCCAGCAGGACAGTGGCCAACAGGCCCCATACCCCTGGAGAGGTTTGAAAACAAATATATTTATATTATCCTTGCATGGGTACTCGGCTGCGGCACGGACAGAATGGTGCACCCGTATCAGCTGGCGCTCGCGGAATGTATCTTGCATGGAGAGTTTTATGACTCCACTGCGCAAAGGAGCGGAAGACGCCCGATTTTCTTTGATTGGGCGGATTGGGTGGCGTACGCCATACATTCGAATCTGGTCAGGATACAGCAGAAGCAGACAACTGAGTTCCGACACTGCTCATTCCTCACATGGTTGTGCCTGTACCATACGCACTACCGGATTAAAGTGCCTGATCTAAAAAAGGTAAATGAGAAGGGAGCGCCGCTGCCTGTGTATGAGTGGACGGAAGCCCTGTATAGGAGAGGGTCTTACTACGACTTCAACTTCAAATTTCTAGGTATGACCCTGGCGCTGTTCAACGGCAAAGCATCTCGCCCTCCACTGGCCATGACGAACTACCTGAGGAAGTACAAATGCGGAGATACCTTCCGGTTGACTCAGGGCATTGTTATCAGAATCTACGGATTCAAAGGGAAGCCGTTCTTGCTGCCCTATTTTTGCACTGAGCATCGGTTCGGTATGGAGACATCGTGCCAAATGGACTATGTTGAAGAGGAATTCGGCCGAGGGAAAGAAGAGGGGCCATATTTTCAAGTATCCTATTACTTGGGCGAACATTCAAGTGCATGAGATTGGGCAGCACATCTACCTCGAACAGGAACTCCTCAACATGGGCTTGATATAGCTACCGCAGCGCTGGAAATACGACCCGATTGGGGTCAGGGGAAAATTTGTACATATTTGCCCCCGAGCAGAAATCATGGAGGAGAGGTGCAATAAAACAGGCGCAGACCTGGAATGGCACATCGAGCGGATGCAATCATGGCCACCATGGCAGGACTTTTACTGTGTGGAGGTGGAGTATGATCCGGAGCGCAATCCAGATCACAGGTTAGACTCGGCGGGCTTCAAAAAATTCCTCTCAAAGGTGACGCCCCTCAGCTGGGAAAAAGACAAAATCATTGAATGTTGGAAGATGAGGTGTCGCACGCAACACGATAAGTCTAACCGAAAGACATTGGCCGTAGATGATGAGTTTTCGGCCTTATATGATAAATACGCCGGCAAATGGGAGTCGTTCGCGTTTCGAGATTGCGTTCCCCTAGGCGCCAGAAAGAGATATAAAAGGAAGCCCCCACCCCAGCAATTACCCATTCAAAAACCTCCCAGCAGGACGCCAACAAGCAGTCAGGTGGGCCCGATGTTGCCTCCAGCTCCCGAAGCGTCACCTCAAAAAGAACAGGAGCTAGAAAAGTCAACCAGTGAAGCGGTGCCTCAAAAGGAAAAGGCGCCAGAAGGGTCAACCGGTGGGCCATCGGCAATAGGCGTCCCTCCGTCAAAGCCCAAGTACAAATTCACCGTGGGAACACCATTGCCAGCCGCACCAACCTCCTCCGCCTCCTTCGAGCAAACTGCAGCTCCGGGAGAAAAGAAGAGAAAAAGGAGCGAAAAGACCAAGCGGCCGAAGAAGGAGTCTGCACAAGAAACGGCTGCGGCACGAACAGAGGCAGCCGCGCCGGAAATCATCTCTCTGGACAGCCCAGGGAAAGAAGCAGAAGTCTGGGCAGCAGGCGTCCTCCAATCAGCGGCTCAGGCGGAGCCCGCAAGTACGTCCTCTTCCCCGGTTCCCCAAATCCCAGTTGGCCCTGCCGTGACACCGTCCCCCTCTGTATCAGGGCAAGCCTTAGTCGCATCTTCCCTATCGCCTATCTCCCAATCCTTCCATAGTCCCCATTCTTTCGAACAGTTTGCCCAGGACCTGAACGTTTTCCAAACCCTGGGTCAAACCCTAGACCCCTCATCCGCGGCCAGTGCCGAAGCTGTACCTACATCGCCGCGCCGCTCACCTTCATTATTCAAGACCCCGCCTTCACCTCCTACTCAGCCGCCTGTTTCCCCTAGGACCCAGTCGCCCTTGAAAGCGACCTCACCTTCTGGAATATCTCCTGCTTCATTGTTTGCAGGAAGGATGCCGCAACAAGATTTAGCCTCGGCATATCCTATGCTGGCAGAACTTGACTTCATGGGGGAGCAGCTGCAGATTACAGACGATCAGCCTCTAGCAGCGAAGGTCGTAGGGTGTTCCGCCTCTTTCCTCCAGGGCGTCAAACGAAGAAGAGCCGAGGAGATAGCCGCCCCGGTGAAGCGCACCAAGTTCGACTTGGACAGGAGAGTGCTGCGAACCGAGAAGTTGATCCCTAAAGTAAAGAAGCCTCTCCGGGAAATGACCGAGGCCGACTATGAACACCGGATCAAGGAGAAGAATTTTGATGACATAAGCGAAGAATACGAAATCAACGGTATTCGTCGCAGGACTGACAATCTCCTTGTTAAGCGACTCGAGAATCAAGAGAAGTTGTTTCAGCTTCAGAATAACTCGAGACAGCTGGAGGAAGATCTGGCCAAGGCCACCACGCGGTTGGAGTCTGCCCAGAAGGAGATTGAGGACTTGAAAGCTCAGCTCGCCGCGTCCCAACAGGAGGCTACAACACAAAGGAAGACGGCCGAATAGCTGTCGGAAGAGAAGAGGGCAGCACTGGAACATGTATCCCAGCTGCAGGATTTGTTGAGGCAGGCCCAATCTCAGCTGAAGGAGAAGGCGTCCCAGGCGGCTGCCTTTTCGAAAAACAAGATCAAGGAGATGCGGGCTGGTTTGCTGCAAGGATGCAGGGCTAATGTGGTCAGGTCCCTGTCCGTCCTGGATTTCGCATCCAGGATCCAAGAAGTATCTGCCCAGGGAAAGCCTGTGGTAGAGGAGGCCGAACGCCAAGCGAAGCAGTGGCTGGACTTGGCAATAAAACTTGAAGAGTTCGCGCGCAAGGGCCTCCGATTTCCCCCCATGTCCCGGATTGCCCTAGATTGGGCGGATGCAAGGGTAACCTTGCATAATTACTTTGAAAAAACGGAAAAAACCAGGGCCGCCAGGAAGATGCTGGACGCATTGAACCATGAAATGAATATCTGCCTGGCCCCCTTCAACACTCTTTCTGAGCTCGGATGCCCGAGCTTCGTCAAGGATGGGGAGTTTCTGCCCCTTGAACAAGTAAAGCTGGATTGGCTGTCTTTCGAGGCAGATACATCAGAAATTGACGGCTGGGCCGAGCCAGTCCAGGAGACGCAGGTAACCCAAATGGTGTCAAGGTTTTGCAAGATTAACACCTCCCTCCAGGAGTTGGGAGAGAGATATGACACCATCGATGTACACATGGTTGCGGCATTCAGAGCAGCGCTGAAGGATGTCAGCGATTTAGGGCCCTTCCAGGCAGCAGCTTGGGACCAGGCCAAGACTGCATACAATCACGTCCGCGAGCGGGAGCAACCTGCCGAGCGAGAGGGCGACAGTGGTGAGCATTCGGATTCGAGAAGAGGAGGAGAATCAGAAGAAGAGACTGCTGAGAGTGAGTCCGAAGAAGAATAGTTACCCAAAAAGGGGACTCGGCAGCGAGAGGAGCGGCGGGATGCAGGGGAAGGGAGTTCCTCTGCGCCCAAAGGATAAAGGCCTGGTTCGTTGCATCGAGGCGAGCTCGACACCCCGCGAGCCGCCAGGAATGTTGCCACATTTTGCACGGGGTGCCATGTCTTCATTTTTCTTGTAAGGATGTTGCTCTCCCTTCCCTCCTCCTCCTTTCCCTTTCTCCACTATCCCCTTTCTTCCCTTCCATCAGTTTCATTCCCTTCATTCCCCCCCCTTTCCTCCTTTCCTTTTTTTGTCAATTTCTCCAAGAGAGCAAAAGGCCCCTAAAAAATTCTAAGTATTAGAGTGCGCAACCCGACTTCGCAGCGAAGTCGGGCTGCGCCCTTGAGTTTGAGCGCACTTGGGGAGCCGAAGTGCGGAGAGATGATCAAAATTTTGCTAAGTATAAGAGCGCAACCCGACTTCGCAGCGAAGTCGGGGTGCGCTCTCATTTCTGTGCGCACCTGGGCATCAGTGGAGCCCTGAAATTTCTAAGTGTTGAGTGCGCAACCCGACTTCGCAGCGAAGTCGGGCTGCGCCCTCAAGTTCATGGGCGGTATGACCGAAAAGTGGCTAAGTGTTGGGTGCGCAACCCGACTTCGCAGCGAAGTCGGGCTGCGCCCGCTTACTTGTGCGCACTCGGGCAGAATGTTGAAGACAGCCCAGAAATTTTCTAAGGCACGGAGGCCTCCCCAACTGCGCTACTTCCCCCTTGCGCTGTCTGATTGCGCTCCAATTCCGGGCGAAGTCGGGCAAGAAAGAGAGACGAGATCCCAAGGCAGATTTGTCCCTTATCAGATTTTGACAGGTGTCCAACCTCGGGATTCGAGTCAGAGATGTGACGGGTGGTGTGCGAGCGTGAATTGGATTATTGTACTTAAGCTGCCCTCAGTCAAGCTGACTCGGAGCATCATCCCCTCACCGCCACGTAGCTGCCAATCCTTCAGGTGGACCTTACCGCAAGCACATTCCATGTCGGCAGAGGTCAACATCAGCCGCTTTTTGCCGCTTTTGTCAGCTTCTTCGGTTATTGTCAGGTCTGGGATCCTGTGCCCAATGATGTAATGGGGGGAAATTTGCGCTATAAATAGCTCGGCAATATCATTGTAAAAGGGTGGAAGGGGGATATATTGCTAGGGAACCATTGTAGCTGTGCGTTTGCTTCTGAATACAAAATACACTTGGCTCTATTGACTGTTCTTGTTCTGTATGCTGCCTTTATTTAGCATTTCTGCCTCATGTTGCTTATGTTATTGCTTACTGTTATTCTGCTATCTGGATATCGGTATTTGATAGTTAAGTATTCCTGGAATGCAAAGTTAGAGGATACATAGGATGAATGACATTGATAGTTTCTGCAACGTATTCTGTGTTTAATTGCTGTTAGTAGTGGTGATTGATAGTTGTTGTCGCTGCTTATCCTCCCCACCCAATACAAATACATTTATATTTCTTTCTGCATTTATAATTTCTTTCCTGCACTCTGAGCTGATAAACAACTGAGAAAACATAGGAAGCCGGCCTCCTCCGGAGATTGGCACGGAAGGCATTCCTTCCTTCCGGCCTTTCAATCTGTTGGGCGAATCTAGGGCGCATTACACTAAATCCTATCCTAGTGGCAGATTCGTAACCAACACTAACCTTTAATGGATTTTTGGCTGATAAATTCGAGATAAAATTCTGTAAGGAGCATTATCCATTTAGCGGTATGAGTGTTATTGTAAGTGCGAGACATCATATAACGCAAAGGATTTTCTCTAGCTATGACATAAGTTGTATGGCTAAGCATATAAATTCGAAGTTTCTTAGTGGCCCAAAACCACTGCTAAGCACAATTTTTTTACATAAGCGTATCGGGTTTCATAACTCACCAATGTTCGAATAATGTAATAAATAGCTTGCTCTCGATTTTGTTCATTTTTCTGTGCAAGCATTGTCCCTAAAGCAGAGTCCGTTGCTGAGATAAAAAGATAGAAAGGGACCCTCGGACGAGGAGGAGCTAAGACTGGTGGAGAAGTTAGGTATCACTTGATGTCATCAAAGGCTTTTTGACATTCATCTGTCCATACAAATGATACCCCCTTTTGTAGCAAGTGGTTGAATGGCCTGCATTTATCAAAAATTTGAGCAATGAAGCATTTGATTGATTGAATCTTTCCTTGTAAACTATGCAATTCCTTAATGTTATTTGGGGGAGGCATTTCCATTATGGCCTTGAATTTTTTTGGGTCGACTTCAATGCCTTGTTTGGAGACAATAAAATTAAAATTTTTTAGACGGACCAAAGACTCATTTTTTTGGGATTTAACCTCACCTTATGCTCTAGAAGTCGGTCAAAAATTTTTTCAAACCCCCAATGTGGTTTTGGTGGGTTTTTTTTTAGCCAAAATTATCCCCAAAATCTTCTCAAAAATTTTTTGCATGAAATGGGGAAATATGAAAGATAGGGCTCTTTGATAGGTAGCTCCTGCATTTTTGAGACCAAAGGGCATAACCTTGAAGCAAAAGGTTCCCCAAGCTGTTGTAAATGTTTTTTTGTGTTGGTCACTAGGATTTATTCGAATTTGGTTGTATCCTGAAAAACCATCCATGAGGGAGAGCATTTCATGGCCAGCGCAGGTATCGATAAGAGTATCTATGTTTGGAAGAGGAAAGTCATCCTTAGGACACGCTTTATTGAGGTCTCGAAAATTGTTGCAAATGCGTATCACCCCATGAGGCTTGCAAACTGGTACTTGTTGCCACATTTTGCACGGGGTGCCATGTTTTCAGTTTCTGTAAGTGAGCTGCTCTTTTCCTTCCCTCCTCCTTTTTCCCTTCTTCATTTCTCCCTTTCTCCCTCTTCCTTGCAGTTTCATTCCTCCCTCTTCCCCTTGAACTTCCCCCAGTAAAGTTTCCAGCAAGTGTTCCCTGAAAATGACTAAGTGTCAGGGCGCAACCCGACTTCGCAGCGAAGTCGGAGTGCGCCCTCCAGTTGGAGCGCAGTAGGGAATGCGAAGTGCGCAGCAGACAGGAAATGAGCGAAATTTGACTAAGTGTCAGGGCGCAACCCGACTTCGCAGCGAAGTCGGGGTGCGCCCTTTTTCCTTGGCGCACTTGGGAAGCGGTATGGCAGAAAATCAGCTAAGTGTTGGGCGCAACCCGACTTCGCAGCGAAGTCGGGGTGCGCCCCCTTCCTGGTGCGCAGTCCGAACAGCAGAGAAGACAGCAAAGTGCCGGTGCGCAACCCGACTTCGCAGCGAAGTCGGGCTGCGCCCTCTGACCGGTGCGCAGTTGGGCAAGCAAGCCCAGAAATTGACTAAGGCACGGAGGCCTCCCCAACTGCGTTGTTTTTCACCTGCGCAACCCGACAGCGCTCTGATCCTGGGCGAAGTTGGATAAACTGCCTTTCAAGGCAGCCATGTGTCACTCATCAGCATCCGACAAGTGTCCAACCTCGGGATTCGAGCCAAGACATGACCGGGAAAAGGACAAGCATGGACCGCACTATCTACGCCAACTGCCACCATTAAAGCTGATGTGAAGTGCCATCTGCCACAACTACCCGCATTCCCGCTGATTTGAAGTTCCACCCAACGCGCTGCCACGTAGCTGTACAGCTTTCAGGGAGACCATGTCTGCAGGTACAGTCCTCGCCGACAAGTCAGCATCAGCAGCTCCTCTGCCGCTTTTGTCAGCTAATGTCTAGTCTGGGACTTTGTGCCCGTGATTGTAATCGGGGGGAACTTGGGGCTATAAATAGCCATGCAATTTCATTGTAAAGGGGGAAGGGGAATATCTTGCTAGGGAACCATTGTAGTTGTGCGTTTGCCTCTAATACAAGATACATACTTGGCTCTGCTTACTGTCTTCATTTTGTATGCTTGCCTCTCCTTGTCATTTCTGCCTCATGTTTCTTATTTCATTGCTTACTGTTGTACTGAACTACGGACTCCAGTATTTGATGATTAAGTATTCCTGGAATGCATAGATAGAGGATACATAGGATGAATGATAGCTGTAGTTTCAATGTGTGTTTTGTATAGGAATGTTGTTAGTAGTGGTGATTGATCGTTGTCGTGTTGCTTATTCCCCCCACCCAACTCCAATCACATTTGGATTCTCTTTCCGCATTTTTATCTCTTTCCCTGCACTCTTATCTTAAAACACTAAAACCCACAGGAAGCCGGCCTTCTCCGGAGATTGGCACGGAAGGCATTCCTTCCTTCCGGCCTTTCAATCCGGTGGGCGAATGCGGGGCGCATTATACCAAATCCTTTCCTCATGGCAGATTCGTAACCAACAGTTTCTTTGGCACGCCCGGTGGGACATGGTAGTTTCCCACCCCCAAACAGAATCGAAGCACGGGTGTTCGCTTCATTGCTGTTAAAAATCAGAGCACCTGGCGACTCTGCACGTACCTGAATACTCTCTGAGTCCGTAAAGACCGGTCCTAACGCCTTCATGCAAACAAGAAGGTGGCGAGCAAGGAATCCGGGAAACCCGCCTGACTTCTACGAAATCGACATTGACGCTCCAGGCGAGCGCGTCAGGCTGGCTGATCACCAAGCTCGCGAAGAAGAGCCTGAAACTGAAATTGAAGAGGCCGAGGCTGAAGAGCAATCTACATCCTCGGACAGTTCCGATACCGAGTACACTACCGGAGGAGAAGAAGACATGGCTGCCCAGCAGAATGATGATGACCTCTTCCCGGCGGTGGACTCTACGGGGCCCTTGGCCCTAGTCGGACAACAAGTTGTGCCCCCCGCTGCCTTAAAGTCTATCCCTACGTATGACGGCTACGGCAAGACGGCGTATGAACACATCCAGGACATTTTGGCCCTGGCTGCGCTACATTCCATCACTGACGAAGGTGTGAAGACCCGTCTGCTGGCCCTTTCCCTAAGGGGAAAGCTTCTCTACTGGTGGAGATCACTGCCAGAGGGATCTATCACGGGGTGGCGACAATTGGCTGGTAGGCTCGTGAAAGGATGCAACGAGTCTGCTGATCCCTCTTCTTTGTTGCATCAATTTCAAAGCATCCAGAGGCACCCCCAAGAGGAGGTGTCTGACTTCAACATCAGGTTTGCGAGGTCTTGGAAACGAGTACCTCGCGAACTCCGACCTTCGGCGAGTCAGGCTGCACACTACTACCTGAGGTCCTTCAACTCAGACATTTGCTCGCTGCTGAAGATAGCTAGAATAGACTCGTTCCCTGCTCTGTACGAGGCTGCCCAGCAAGCTGAAATGGATATCATTTCCATAGGCAGACTCCCGCACAGGGTACGACCGCCCATTTACCCAGACTTTCCACAGTCCCAGTACCCATCAGCTTCTGGTACAATGTCGTCCACTTCGGGACAGCAACCCCAGCAACAATGGAACCCGGCGCCGGTCGTAAACCCTTACGGCCCACCACAAATTCACTATCCGCCTCCTCCTCCGCATTATCCAGCACTCCCAGCTCCCCCGCAGTATGCACAATATTCTACACCTCCTCCATTGGCTGCATTACCTCCTCCAGCTCAGTTGCCGCCTCCTGACAATGATATTCAGAATAAAATCCTCCAGGAGGTACGGGCTCGGCCTCCGGATATCACACCATGTCCAACGACATGACCATTCTAAAGAAGAAACGGGCCCAGATGGACCTTGTTCCAAGGAGGCCATATCCGCCCCGACAGCGACAAAAGATCAAGCCCCGAGCGGCGAGATCGAAGGCGGCCCCCTCGAGAAATGCTGCCATCGAGGACCAACCTGGTACTTCGACCGGGTCAGGCCGGTGCACTACGTGCAATGACCCGCATTCGGAGGATGACTGCACACTGCATCAACACTACCTCCAGACCTTGGCCGGCAGCGCCATAGAAGACGAAGAACTCTACATGATCCTCGGACGACGAAGGCAACTTTGCCGTCCCAGAGGAAGATCCGTTGCCGCCTCCTGCCAAGGAAGACAGAAAGTCTGCTGAAGCCGCTGCAAAGCCCTTGAAGGTATACGCCCGAAGAGATAAGGCGCAACCTGTTGGGCTACCACCTGACAAGAGGCTGTGGCCTTACACAGCCAAAGAGAAGACTCCCGCAGTCAAGCCTCCCGTAGCGAAAGCTCCCCGGCTAAAGCTCCCGCTGCTCAGCCTCCGGCTGAAACCAAAGAACAAGCTCGGGAGAAGCTGAGATATCCGTCTTTGACCAAGAGACAGAGAGTTGAGGCCACTCAGCAGTACCGGACGAAGTACGAGCCGGCAAAAGAAGCGGAAGGAGCTAGCACCTCGGGCTACAGCATAGTAGACGAGCTGAAGAGGACCCCCGCAAGGATCAGCATGTATGATGCTCTTCTGCTCCCAGGCCAAGTTGATCTGCTGCAGGAATCTCTGAAAAACATGAAGAATGGCAAGCAGATACAGCCTGCTGTTCTGGTTCAACCTCTGATAGTCTCAGCCACTGGGAAGAACAGGACACCTCCCTTCTATCTGTCATTACGGATGCAAGGGTACATAGTGCACAATTGTATGGTGGATTCTGGTGCTTCCACGACCGTTATGCCGAGAGCCGTCTGCGACGAGATCGGGATGGAGTATACAAGGAGCAGCCAAGGCGTGCTGCAATCGGACGGCACCCCTGTCAAGACAGTCGGTGTCATTAAAGACATCCCTATTCGGCTGCACAAAGCTCTCGACATCGTGGTCATTCAAGAGGTCGTGGTTGTCGACTTGGAACCCTACTTCGGCATGTGTCTCTCCAGGGAGTTCACTGCAAAGTTGGGAGGGTATCTGTCTCTAGACTACTCACACATGGAAGTGCCCTTCAAAGGAAGGAGACTGAAGATCTACAACGAGAAGCCTTCCACTTTCTTAGTAGAGAAGATACCCGGAGAAGAGTCGCAGGACTGCATGGTTCAGCTGACGGAGGAAGAACTGGTGGTGGTGGATATGACGGAGCAAGCTCTCGAGCTGCTGCAAGTGGAAGATGAATTCTCCTTGCGGGACTTCAACGCCGTGATCGAGACCGAGCAAGGCTGCTACACTGTCATCCAGCTTGAGAGGCTTGACAAGTCGGCCAAAAGAGAAGTGGGACCTGCACCAGAAAAGCTGTGGAAGCTTTTCTTTGACGGCGCACGATGCAAAAATGGCGCCGGTGCAGGTGTACTTTTGGTTTCTCCGACCGGGATCCAGAAGGACTACACCTACAGGCTGGCTTGGAGCTGTACCAACAACGCGGCGGAGTACGAAGCCCTGTGCTTGGGTTTGCGAAAAGCAGAGAGGCTGGGGATTAAGCACCTGCAGATCTTTGGCGATTCGGAGCTGGTGTGCAACCAGATTACGAACAAGTGCGCCTCCAAGAAGCACTACCTCAAGGCGTACCGTAATCGGGTCTGGGACCTGATGGAGTCGTTCGACTCATTGAATGTCAAGGCTATATCACGTGAGAAAAACAAGCATGCTGACATTCTGGCGTCTGTTGGAGCCAGGTACGTTCCGGCTGATGACACTGTCCAGAAGCCGAAGCCGGTTCGTACCATCTACAGGCCTTCTGTGCCTGATAAAGACACCCACTGGCAGGTGTTTGACTGTGACGAGGAAATCGTCACATTTTTGGTTAACGAAGCGTGTTCAATCGAAGGTAGAGACCCTGATGACGAGCAATATGAGGGGTTGATACAGCTAAAAAATAATCATGTCCCAAAAGGACTGATTACACTTGAGAGTCTATTTGATCAGAATGACAGAGCAATATCGCACCGGATCAAAGTAGACCCGAAGCAGTACGCCGACCTGGAGCTTGAACCTGGAAAAACAATTAAGGTCGGGACAGACTGCACCACAGAGGAACTTGAGCAGATCAGAACATTGTGCCGAGAGTTCCCTGACATAGTAGCCTGGTGCTACCAGGACTTGAAGGGGTATGACAGAAATATAATCCAGCATACCATTGAGCTAGAAGATGGTGCCAAGCCATTCCGGCAGAAGCAGAGGGCTGTAAATCCGAAGATCGAAGCCATGATGAAGGCCGAGCTCCTGAAGATGTTGGAAGCCAAGATCATCTACCCCATCAAGCATTCATCCTGGGTTGCGAACTTGGTTCCCGTGAGGAAGAAGAACGGAGACATTCGTCTCTGTGTAGACTTCAGAAATCTGAATCAGGCCTCCCTCAAGGACCATTATCCGCTTCCCCAGATTGACCAGATCCTCCACATAGTTGGTTGGAGCGCAAAGATTCTCCCTCCTAGATGGCTTTTCTGGGTACAACCAGATCTGGGTCAAGGACGAGGACCAGCATAAGACAGCGTTCACCACCAAATGGGGAACGTTCGCCTATCAGCGCATGCCTTTCGGCCTATCCAATGCTGGCGCCACATTCCAGAGAGCCATGGACCTGGCCTTCCGAGAGCTGCTCAACAAGATCATTGTCATCTACTTGGATGACATGACTGTATTCTCTCACAAGAGAGAGGACCATGTTCCCCACTTGCGGCAAATATTTGAGAGATGTCGTGAATTCGGCATTTCCATAAACCCGAAGAAATCTGTCTTCGCGGTAAAAGAAGGTAAGTTGTTGGGGCATGTCATCTCCGAGAAAGGCCTAGCCGTGGACCCTGATAGAGCAGAAGCCCTCCTCCGTTTGCCCGCTCCAGTTGACAAGAAGGGGCTACAGTCCTTCTTCGGCCAAATCAACTTCGTGCGGAAGTTCATACCGGACTTCGCACAGGTAATCAAGCCCATGGCCGAACTGTTGAAAAAGAATGCTGAATTCTTATGGACTGATGAGAGGAGGCAGGCCTTCGAGGAGATCAAGGCCCGCATTGCACAAGCTCCGGTGTTGATAAACCCGGACTACTCCAAGGACTTCATCCTGTACGCGGTGGGAGAACCCGAGAGTTACGCCGCAGTCCTGACCCAGAAGGGAGACGATGGCGAAGAGCGCCCCATAGCGTTCTTGAGCCAAGTGATTCAACCGCACGAAGAAAAGTACAACTTTATAGAGCGGCAAGTTCACGCGGTCATGAAGTCTCTCCGAAAGTTCAGGCACTTCATCTCCCAGAGCCAGACAACTGTCTTTGTGATACACCTGGACGTCCGAAGCTTCATCATACAAGGGGAGCCGGGTCACAAGAGAGCAGGATGGATTGCTAAAATCCAGGAGTTCGACATCGAAGTGCGGCCAACCAAGCTTATCAGAGGCCGAGCCTTGTGCCAGGAGCTGGCCCGAAGCGCAGCAGCCGAGATTTCTGCCTGTAAGTGGGAGGATCCGACAGCAACCACCAACCTAGCCAACTCCTTACCCGAGGAGAGTGACTGGACAGATGACCTGGTGAAGTATTTCTGCACCGGGAGATGTCCAGACCACCTGAACGCCTCACAAAGAAGGAGGTTTCGGCTAGGTGCACTGAAATACACTCTTCGCCCCGAGGGGCTTTACTTCAAAAACATTGACGGCATCCTGTTGCGGTGCGTCAAGAAAACCGACCAACCCAGGGTCCTCGGAGAATTCCACTCCGGGATGCCTGGGGGTCACCATTCTGCAAGGCCTACGGCCTTGAAAATAATCAGAGTTGGGTACTATTGGCCCACTCTCTTTACAGACGCGCACGCAATCTGTACAAAATGTGATCAATGTCGGGAGATTTGCTGGCAGAAATAGGAAAGCACCCCTGCCCCTTCAACCGATCCAAGCCGAGACTCCGTTTCAGCAATGGGGTCTGGACTTCATTGGGGTTATTACGCCGAACTCTGCAGCGGGGCACAAGTTCATTCTTACCGCCACCGACTACTTCACCCGGTGGGCAGAGGCGATCCCCACAAAGAATGCGGACCAGGAGACGGTCATCAGGTTCCTCGAGAGCCTGATCACCCGTTTCGGGGTCCCCGAGTCAATAGTGACGGACAATGGTCCGGGGTTCACAGGCGCGGTACTCACGGAGTACACCGGCAAATACGGCATTTATCACAAAATGTCTTCCAATTACTACCCGCAGGGGAACGGTCTTGCCGAGTCCACCAACAAGAACCTACTGAAGATCATCAAAAAGACAGTAGAAAAGAACAAGAGGACTTGGCACCTACTCCTGGATCGGGCGCTGTGGGCGGATAGGATATCATTCAAAAAGTCCATTAAGACATCCCCTTATGCGCTCGTATACGGCAAGGAGGCAGTCCTGCCAACCCACATAGAAATTCCCGCTCTCTGGATGTTGGACGAAGAGAGAGGCAACGGGGATCCGGTGGACGCCAGACTGTGCCAATTGCTGCAGTTAGAGGAAGACAGAGAGAAAGCATACCAGGCCTTCACCAAACATGCTGAAGCAACCCAAGGCTGGTTTGCAAAAGGCGCCACCGCCCGAGTTTTCAAAATCGGGGACCTAGTGCTGAAGTGGGACTCGCTGAAGGCAAAGCCGGGCAACCACGGCAAGTTTGATGCCCTCTGGGAGGGCCCCTATCAGATTGCCCGGGTAAATCAGTTTAATGCATTCGTACTCCGGGATATGGAGGGACAGCTTCTCCCCATTCCCGTCAATGGGTTCCACCTAAAAATTTACCGCCACTGAAGGCACCCAAATGGGTCCTTCCTTGTACAGATTTCCCTTCTGCATTTTTAGTTTTCAGAATGTATATATTTCAGCATTCAGTTTTTAATTTTTCAAAGAGCCCAAGTAAGACTTAAGGCAAACCCCGACTTCGCAGCGAAGTCGGGTAGCGCTCCTTGAACAGTGCGAAGTTCGGAAGAAGGCAGCTGAAAAAAGGAGCAAAAATGACTAAGTCTGGGTGCGCAACCCGACTTCGCAGCGAAGTCGGGCTGCGCACCGTCTGGAGAGCGCAGTTTGGAAAAGCAAGAGAAAACGGCTAAGTGTCAGACTGCGCAAGCAAATCTGGGCGAAGTCGGATTGCGCCCATTTTTGGGCGAAGTCCGAGTGCGCTCCTGAATTTTGGGCGCAACCCGAATAACCCACCACGGAAAACGTGAAAAATTCTAAGTGTGGGCCCAAGGCGCAGTACGGCACGGTGCGAAGTTGGCGTCAATGGGCCAGAAATTCTCCCTTGTAAAGTGTGCCCAGACGGCGGCGATGACGTCAGCAATGGCACGACGTCCAAGGAGGGTTTAATGATTGCACAACTTTCAAGAACGATGCATTAAAAAAGCAAGGTGCGTTTGGACCAACGGCTACTAGGGTGCGCTTTTCAAAAATAAACCCATGCACAGCCGCCAAAAAATCATAACGCCTCCACCAACTCCGAGTTAACCACCCTAACTCCCTCCCTCGCGCCATTAATGTTGCGGTCTTTGTCTAGAAAAAGGCCCTGGCACACTCAGAAAATTCAAATCGTATCGAGGCGCTTCCGAGACCGCAAAACGCAGAGGCGACAACTCGGAAGCCGTAATTCCCGCCTCTGCTGTTTCAGAAAGGATGGACAAGGGAAAGCGCCCGTACGGGCGCAATCCAGCGAAGAGCGGCGCGAAGCTGAGGAATCACCAGAGTCAAGCGCTCATGAGAGCGAAGCGCCGCAGGACCAGAAAAGAAAGACCCGGACGAAGAGGCGCGTAGTTGGGCGAATTCCGCCGCCACCAGTTAATCACCTGGCCGGGTACAAGGACGGCTCTTTCTCCATCAGCCTCACCAAGCTGCGGCTGAATATTGCAAAGTGGGCGGACAGGGTTTCGCCCTCACACCATGTCGGGGCTGCATACAAGTCGAACCTGTATTGGTTCTTGTGCCCTCCTACCCACCAGTGCCCGGAGCTGATCGAAGCAATTGTAGAATATTACAAACCAGCTGCCCGGCAAGTCTGCGACAACAAGGGGAAAGTGTTGTTCACACTTTTCCTGGAGAGCGTCCAGCCAGCGTTCGCCCCGGGGCTTCAGATGATGAACCCGGCGCAATTGTCAAAAGGGTGAATCTTGATGAGCAGACCGGCAGATTTACGCAGACAAAGCGGATGAGGGAATTCCTCGACTCGGAGTTGAAGACCCCACTGGCAGCCGGACAGTGGCCGACTGGCCCCATACCACTGGACAGATTTGAAAATAAATATATCTACATCATCCTGGCGTGGGTCCTCGGCTGCGACTCTGACAAAGTGGTACGGCCGTACCAGCTGGCGCTGGCAGAATGTCTCCTGCACGGAGAATTTTACGACTCTACGAGCGAGAAGAGTGGAAAGCGCCCTATTTTCTTCGACTGGGCGGATTGGCTGGCGTATGCAATACATTCAAGTCTGGTTAGGCTGCAACAGAAGCAGTCAACGGATTTCCGGTTTTGCTCCTTCCTCGCATGGTTGTGCCTGTATCACATGCACTACCGGATGAACGTTCCTGACTTGAAGAAAATAAACGAAAAAGGAGAGCCGCTGCCCGTGTACGAATGGACCGAGATCTTGTACAGAAAAGGCTCATTCTATGAATTTAATCTTAAATTTCTGTGCATGGTCATGGGGTTGTTCAACCGTAAGGCATCTCGCCCGTCAAAAGTCATGACAAGATACCTGTGGAAGAATGAGTACGGGGACACCTTCCGGCTGACTCAAGGCATCATAGTTAGAATCTACGGATTCAAGGGGAAGCCGTTCCTGCTGCCCTACTTCTGCACTGACCACCAGTTCGGGATGGAAATTGCGCGGCAGATGGATTATGTCGAAGAAGAGTTCGGCCAGGGCAAGAAGAAAGGCCATATCTTTCAGTATCCCATCACCTGGGCGAATACCCAAGTGTACGAAATCGGACAGCACGTCTACCTCGAGCGGGAACTCATCGACATGGGCCTGATAATGCTGCCGCAGCGCTGGAAGTACGACCCAATTGGGGTCAGGGGAAAATTCACGCACATCTGTCCCCGAGCCGAGATCATGCAGGAAAGAAGAAACAGGACAGGCGCAGACCTGGAATGGCACATCGAACAGATGCAATCATGGCCTCCATGGCATGAGTTCTACTGCGAGGAGGTAGCGTACGATCCGGAGCGAAACCCGGATCACCGGTTGGAATCTGCGGGCTTCAAGAAATTCCTCGCCAAGGTGGCGCCCCTCAACTGGCATAAAGACAAAATCATTGAATGCTGGAAGATGAGGTGTCGCACGCAGCACGATAAATCCAACCGGAGGAATCTGGCCGTTGATGATGAATTTTCGGCTCTATATGACCAGTACGCTGACACGTGGCGACCTTTCGAATTTCGAAATTGCGTCCCCGAGGCGCAAGAAAAAGATATACAAGGAGGCCTTCATCCCGGCAATCGTCAACTCCGGCGACTTCCGGCGCAACTCCGACGAGCAGTCAAGTGGGCCCGATGCAGCTCGTAGCTTCCGAGGCAGTGCCCGAAAAGGCGCAAGATTCAGAGAAGTCAACCCCTGAGGTGGCCCCTCAAGCAGAAAAAGTGCTTGCGCTGCCAGCTAGCAGACCGGCTACGGCGGGCATCCTTCCAGCCAGACCCAGGTACAAGTTTACCGTGGGAACGTCAACGCCTGCCGCCCCGACCTTATCTCCTTCCTCTGGACCAGCCACAGCGCCAGAAGAAAAGAAGAGGAAGAGAGTTGAAAGGGCCAAACGGCCTAAGGAGCCGGTACAGCAGACAGCCGCGGCACAAACGGGGGCAGCAGCGTCAGAGATTGTCTCCTTGGACAGCCCTGAACCGGAGGCAGACACTCGGGCTGCAAGCGTCCCTCCAACAGCGGCTCAGGCGGAGCCCGCAGGTACGTCCACTGCACCTCTTCCCCAAGTCCCAGTCAGCCCTGCCAAAGCTCCATCTCCCATTTCATCAGGGCAAGCCGTAGCCGCGTCTTCCTCTTCCCAAGCTACCCAGCCCTCTAGCGGCCCACATTCCTTTGACCAGTTTGCTCAGGATCCTAACGCCTTCCAGTCACTGAGCCAAACCCTAGAACCCTCACCCGCAGCCAGTGCTGAAGCTGCTCCTTCACCGCCGCGCTCCTCACCCCAGCCGTTTAAAACCCTACCAGCACCATCCACTCAGCCGCCCGTTTCCCCTAGGACCCGGTCGCCCTCAAAAGCGGCCACTCCTTCTGGAATACCTCCCGCGTCGCTGTTTGCGGGGAAAATGCCGCAGCAAGATCCAATGCTGGAGAACCTGGACTTCATGGGCGAACTGCAGAGCGCTGATGACCAGCCTTTGGCAGCAAAGGCCTCAGGATGCTCCGCCTCCTTTCTCCAGGGCGTGAAACGAAGGAGAGCCGAAGAGATAGCTGCCCCGGTAAAACGCACCAAGTTCGACCTAGACAGGAGAGTGCTGACAACTGAGAAATTAATCCCGAAAGTAAAGAAGCCTCTCCGGGAGATGACCGAGGCGGACTACGAGCATCGAAGGAAGGAGAAAAGCTTTGATGACATCAACGAGGAATACGAAATTCATGGTATTCGTCGTAGGACAGATAATCTCCTCGTCAAGCATCTTGAGACCCAGGAAGCGCTGTTCCAGCTGCAGAATAACACAAGGCAGCTTGAGGAGGACCTGGCTAGGGCCACCGCGCAGCTGGGGTCTGCGCAGCAGGAGATAGAGGAGCTTAAGGCCCAGCTGGCCGCCTCTCAGCAGGAGGCCGCAGCGCAGAGACAGACAGCCGAGCAGCTGTCAGAGGAGAGAAGAGCGGCGCTGGAGCAGGTTTCACAGCTTCAGGATTCGCTGAAACAGGCGCAGTCGCAGCTTGCGGAGAAAACATCACAGGCGGCGGCCTTTTCAAAGAGCAAAGTTAAGGAGATGCGGGCTAGTCTGCTGCGGGGTTGCAAGCCCAACCTTGTTAAGTCCTTATCGGTCCTGGATTTCGTGTCCGGGATCGAAGAAGTATCCCCCAGGGAAAGCCTGTGGTAGAGGAGGCCGAACACCAGGCGAGGCAATGGCTGGACCTGGCTATGAGACTTGAGCAGTTTGAGCGCAAGGGCCTCCAATTTCCTCCTATGTCCCAACTTGCCTCAGAATGGGCAGATGCAAGGGTAACCTTGCATATTTACTTCAAGAAGACAGAGAAGATAAGGGCTGCCAGAAAGACGCTGGACGCACTAGAACATGAAAGGAACATTTTCCTGGCCCCCTTTCACACTCTGTCCGAACACGGGTGCCCGAGCTTCGTCAAGGATGGCGAGTTTCTGACCCTTGAGCAGGTGAAGCAGAATTGGCTGTCTTTTGAGGCAGACACAGCAGAAATTGATAGCTGGGCGGAGCCGATTCAGGAAGCTCAGGTCACCCAGATGGTGTCGAAATACTGCAAAATCAACTCCTCCCTTAAGGAGTTGGGAAAAAGATATAACACCATCGACCTGCACGCAATTGCTGCATTCCACGCAGCATTAAAAGAGGTCAGCGACCTCGAGCCCTTCCAAGCAGCAGTCTGGGACCAAGCCAAGGCTGCATACGAACGCATCCGCGAGTGGGAGGCTGACAGTGGAGAGCATTCAGATTCAGAAGGAGAAACTGAGGAGGCAACTGCCGGAAGTGATCCTGAAGAAGAGCAGTTGCCCGGAAGGAAGCGGTCGAGCAGCGGAAGCGGGGGGAAGGAAGTTCCTCTGCACCCAAAGGATGAAGGCATGGTTCTTTGCGTCGAGGCGAGCTCGACACCCCGCGAGCCGCCAGGAATGTTGCCACATTTTGCACGGGGTGCCATGTTTTCAGTTTACGTAAGTGAGCTGCTCTTTCCCTTCCCTCCTCCTTTTTTCCCTTTCTTCATTTTCTCCCTCTTCCTTGCAGTTTCATTCCTCCCTCTTCCCCTTGAACTTCCCCAGTGAAGTTTCCAGCAAGTGTTCCCTGAAAATGACTAAGTGTCAGGGCGCAACCCGACTTCGCAGCGAAGTCGGAGTGCGCCCTCCAGTTGGAGCGCAGTAGGGAATGCGAAGTGCGCAGCAGACAGGAAATGAGCGAAATTTGACTAAGTGTCAGGGCGCAACCCGACTTCGCAGCGAAGTCGGGGTGCGCCCTTCTTCTGGCGCACTTGGGAGCGGTTGGCAGAAAATCAGCTAAGTGTTGGGCGCAACCCGACTTCGCGGCGAAGTCGGGGTGCGCCCCTCTGTGCGCGATCCGAACAGCGGAGAAGACGAGCAAAGTGCCGGTGCGCAACCCGACTTCGCGGCGAAGTCGGGTGCGCCCTCGACCGGTGCGCGTTGGGCAAGCAAGCCCAGAAATTGACTAAGGCACGGAGGCCTCCCCAAGCTGCATGTTTTCACCTGCGCAACCCGACGGCGCTCGATCCCGGGCGAAGTTGGATAAACTGCCTTTCAAGGCAGCCATGTGTCACTCATCAACATCCGACAAGTGTCCAACCTCGGGATTCGAGCCAAGACATGACCGGGAAAAGGACAAGCATGGACCGCACTATCTACGCCAACTGCCACCATTAAAGCTGATGTGAAGTGCCATCTGCCACAACTACCCGCATTCCCGCTGATTTGAAGTTCCACCCAACGCGCCGCCACGTAGCTGTACAGCTTTCAGGGAGACCATGCTCGCAGTACAGTCCTCGCCGACAGAAGTCAGCATCAGCAGCTCCTCTGCCGCTTTTGTCAGCTAATGTCTAGTCTGGGACTTTGTGCCCGTGATTGTAATCGGGGGGAACTTGAGGCTATAAATAGCCATGCAATTTCATTGTAAAGGGGGGAAGGGGAATATACTGCTAGGGAACCATTGTAGCTGTGCGTTTGCCTCTAATACAAGATACATACTTGGCTCTGCTTACTGTCTTCATTTTGTATGCTGCCTCTCCTTGTCATTTCTGCCTCATGTTTCTTATTTCATTGCTTACTGTTGTACTGAACTCTGGACTCCAGTATTTGATGATTAAGTATTCCTGGAATGCATAGATAGAGGATACATAGGATGAATGATAGCTGTAGTTTCAATGTGTGTTTTGTATAGGAATGTTGTTAGTAGTGGTGATTGATCGTTGTCGTGCTGCTTATTCCCCCCACCCAACTCCAATCACATTTGGATTCTCTTTCCGCATTTTTATCTCTTTCCCTGCACTCTTATCTTAAAACACTAAAACCCCACGGGAAGCCGGCCTTCTCCGGAGATTGGCACGGAAGGCATTCCTTCCTTCCGGCCTTTCAATCTGGTGGGCGAATGTGGGGCGCATTATACCAAATCCTTTCCTCATGGCAGATTCGTAACCAACAGTACTTTGTATTGTTGTTGGAAGTATTGTTGACCTGTTCTGATCATTGGTGGACATTACTATTATTTTTTTGTTCCTTTTAGTTTTATTGTTGCCTGTTCTACATATTTAAGGCCAGTTGACCTGCTTTGGCCTTCTGTGGACATTAATATAATTTCATTTCATCTTATTTTTGCTTATGTTGGACTTTTGGGCACGTCTCCTGTAATTTCTCTATTTCACTCATTTCTCTTCTTATTTGACCATTATGTGTTTAGGGTTTTAACCCATTTCTGGGTCTGCCCCTCAATTGTGCAAACTGATCTTGTTTTGGTCACTCTAATGTACTTTGATTATTACAGTCCAATTTATTTTAGTTTATATACTACAGTGCATTGTAACAGTTTCTTTTTGATGAGTCCCATTGGCCTACTTTAGTCATCTGTAGACATTAACAGAATTATGTATCTCAATGCTCATACATATGATTTTTATCCTCTAACTAGATTTTATATCTTTCTTTTCTGTTTCTCAACCTAAAAGTTGGTTCATTCTTAGCATTTCCTTCTGGAAGGGTGCATTTTCTTTGTTATTATTTATTGCATTTAAGTATGTTTTCAAATTTGCCCTGCATGTGCTGGCTTATGCCAATGGGGTAACCATATCCTTAAATACTGGCATATTTTCCTGCTATTGTAGCTAACTGCACAATTCAAGTCCCATTGTCCACCTTTTGTCACTTTCTTTTTCCTGCTCGGTATCCATGATTTTAGCAAGTAGGCTATTTATTTCTACTCATAAATGGGATTATACTAAATGGTTTCTATTCTTAATTGGGTTATGATAAAAGATACTTATTTGCAGTCAAACTGTATCACATTTAACAAACATGCATTGGAATATGTCTTCTCTAATGTCATGCTTTTTAGGTGCGTGAATGTATCCTGAATACAAGGCACTTTTAAACCGTTCTACTGGTGATAAGTTTCATGCAACCAACCTAGAGGCACCCTTGGTTAAAAAGTGAGTTTGTAACGGTTAGCATTCTAGTGGGCTATGAAAGAGCATTGTTTGATTTTGTATTCAGCAAAAGTTCATTAACTTCGGCCAAAGCAACCATGTTCGGTGGGATGAAATATTTTCCTTCATACTGAAGTCATACTAGAAGCATGCTAGGGGCCGGACTTCAGGTGCATTCCTTTTAAGTATGATGTCTAATACAACAACATAACGTACTTATATGAGTGCAGGTTTACTTGGTAATTACAAATATCCAGCTAACATATCCCTTCCCTCCTCCTAGACCTGTGTTTTTCCCAAAAATAGGAAGTTAAAATCTAAAGTGACTTGCTTAATTGTTCTTTTGGCAGGGGAGAGTGAAGTTTCTAAGATAGTAATTCTAGAAAGTGAGGCAGAAGGTGAGCCAGCAAAGCAGTTTTTAGAAGATGTCCGATCTACCTTCCCTGAGGTTTTGCAATAGTAACCCATTTTATGTCTAAACATCTATTTTCATTGTTACATTTATTCAAATTTGTATTTAGTCTATCAAGATAGTAGCTACAAAATTGACTTTCAGTTGCAAGGAAATAGTTTTCTGCTTAGTCATATCATTACTGAGATAATTCTTATGGTAAATGTCAGGTTTTGCTTGCTTTAAAGACCAAGCAAGTAACATATTCTATTTTATTACACCTTAGTGAGTATGTTCAGAATCTTGAGAAGTCTGGCTTATTGGATGCAAAAGAGATGAATCAACTTCATGATGATGTACAGGTAACCTTTTATTTAAAAAACATCAGTCTTTTAGTCACATTTCATTTTTAGTTTATAAGGTCTTCAATGGCTACTTCTTATGCAGATGAAGTGTATTATTAATTATAAACATAAGACATCTTGAATTTCATACCTAAAATGGTGTATTGCAATTCACAGACTGATCTAAAAAAGCTTCTTAGAAAACCTCCTTCAGTTAAGATGCCTTCTGCAAGTGAGATCTTAAGCATCCATCCTCTGTTGGGAGCACTTCCTTCTAATATTTCTGAACCTCTTGGAAATGCTGCAAAAGAGATGATGAAGCTGCGTGGAACCATTCTATATGAGGAAGGCTCTAAACCTGATGGGATATGGCTTATTGCCAAAGGAGTTGTCCAAGTAAGATGCAAATACTTAATAGCAACATGGTTCTTTCTTACCATTCATGTTTGGTACTAAATAATTTATGATCTATCTCTAATAATAAATTGAAGATTGTGGTCCATCAGAGTGCTCAATATCCAAAGTTAGATCCCTCGGTTGCTTCTAGTGTTATAAGAACTAATGCCACAATTATTACTGCACAGTGGAGAAGCAAGAGTATCACAGACAGACATCTATTTCACCCCACATTTTCCCATGGAAGCACATTAGGCCTTTATGAAGCCTTAACTGGAAAGACTCACGTGTGTGACCTGATTGCGGATTCTGTGGTGCACTGCTTCTTTATAGAAACAGAAAAAATTCTTTCGGCTCTTCGTTCAACACCAGCTATAGAGGAATTCCTTTGGCAGGTAACTATGAAGAAGTGTTAAATTTTACTGTACCCATTCATATTAGCAAGTTTCAAGCAGATGAAATCCTTCAGTATTGTAGTTTTATGTAACATAGATGTGTAATTGTTTTATGGAACGTCTGCGTTCATGTATGAAAACTACTTGATAGCCACAGAGATTTATGTTGTCTAAAAGATCAAATGGAATAGCTTTTACTTTGAAAATAAATGAAAGGTATTTTACTAACCCAAAGGCCAGTTTGCATCATGAAGGCCTTGAAGAATTGTTTCAACTCTATTTAACACCATTTTCTCACATCATGTAGCTTTTAAGATGCAAGCACAAGTAGGAGAAACACCATATGGTGGCACTCAGTAACCTAATAGATCTCCTTCAAGTTGGACTGTCTTTTATTACAATCCACAATCACGTATATTTGATAACATAATGCATAACTAGATTGTATATATTATATTTTAGCTATGGCAGCACTTTGTAGCCCAAAACCCAGCTGCAAGCTGTGTAGTTCTTGACTACAAACCATATCTGAGTTTGCTTGCACCGTAATGCTTATCTCAAGTATCCTTATTACTTTTCCTTTATTTGAGGATATTGATGTCAATTCTATTATATGAAAATACCCAATATGGGTATTGATGTCAATAATATTATATCAAAATACAACACAAATTTGTAGTGCCACTTTCATGCAGTATTCCCGCATATTATCCCTTCACTATCCTAGAAGTTTGCAAAAAAGAGTAGCTAGTTTAAAGGACATCATTGAAGATTGGGATGAAAATATATCTCCGGTCAAGAAGAAGAAAGAGGAAGAAGATGAAGGTGATGGTGATTTGATGTTCATGGATGGGTCAAACTGTTGTTGAAGAGAAACATTATGCTTTCTATTTGCATTTTAGAATAGGGGTGCGATCTCTATTTTAAAAGGGTTCATCCGCATAGCTTTTTCAGAAATTCCCTTCTCCTTTTAAAATTTAAAGTGAGTTGTCTCCGCCCTATCTATAATAGAGTAGAGCAAGCTTTTTATATCTTAAGAGGTCGCTTAAATGAGGATAGAGAACCCCTAAAACCTCTACCTGACCTCACCCTACCTCTAAATAATAGAGGGGTGGGATGAGCCTTCAAAAGCTTAAAAGCAGCTATCCCCCTTAAGATCTCCTCTTGACCTAGAGAACGAGAGAGATCAGGAGGTCGAGGGCCTTATTAACAAAAGTGGGGAGAGGGCTCTTTAGAACTTCAAGCAAGGGAGAGGGCCAAGGCAGATTATATAGAGAGCCCGCTCTTAAGACTAGAGAAATATCCTAAGAGGAGCTCTTAAGACATTTCGATATATCTTAAGAGGTCATTATAGAACTCCTCAACATCAATTCAAAGTTGTTTGGGCTCAAAGAGGGCAAGTAGGCACTTGACCTCTTTAAAAGAATTAGGAGGGAGAGGACCTCTTAAGAGAAAACTACGCGATCCACCAACTCTGATCTCTTTAAGAGTCGAGTCTGTCCATTATATACCTATTAGCAGCTTTAATTCATGCATGCTTTTAAAATAGAGAGCTTTCCCTTTAAAAATGGGTTTTGGCATATTATTTCAAATAGGTTTAACACTCTTTATCATGAAATCATTGATATATATAGAAGAGACTCGGAAAAAACCCCCTTCCATTTTTTTTATTCTTTCTTTTGCCAAATCACCTCACCTCAGTTTAAGGAGAGGAGAGCCCTTTCAAAATAGAGAGGAGAGGTAGGGTGACTTGGAAAAAACAACTCGACCTACCTCATAAAAATGAGGGTCGAGTTGAGGCATGTCGAGTGCGGATATGCCCCTTAAAAAAGTGTCGGTTGTGTAAGCCCTTTAAAAGAGGGTAACTGTAATGGCCCCATCCTAGTCAGTATCGAGGGAGAGTGTGAACTTGCCTACTCCAGGGTTCCCGTAGGCAGGAATCAGTGGGTTGGGAGCCCAGTTGATGTCAGTATGATGTTCCAGTATGTGCAGATGTTTCGAGTTTCCTTTCCAGGCCATTATGGACAGTTTTGGAAGGGACTTACTATTTTTAGTAAGTCGGTGAAGATGGGGTTTCATGGAAGCGGATAGTGGGATGTTGATCTATGGCAAAAAGGGTATTCGTTTCTATGTTCATTTTGTCGGGATGACAGGTGGAAGGCCAAAATTTTAATATGAACAGTTTAATTATGTGATATTAAATTAATATTACATAGTTAATGTTATAATTTAATATTATATGCATAAAGTGGTCATATAACCACTTGATGGAAAGATAATTTCATAAAGTAATGTTTAACGGGCCTAGAAAAGGTGGTCGAGCCCTTGGAGGATGCAAATTTAAAGATTAAAAGTAAAAGGTGCGAATTTAATGTTTATTTCCTCTATAGAAGCATCTAGAAACTCAACGTTGGCTTTGAGGAAAGAATAAATAGAGGTTTGGGGGTCATTCTTGAGGATCTTTTGGCATATGTTTTTGGTGAGAAATCTGGAGAGCACTTGCAAATAGCACTTGCGGGATGTTCGGAGTTGAGAGAACCACCCTCAAGAACACCATTTTCGGAGTTGAGAGACACTCTTAGAATGGTTTTGGGCATTCTTGCTTCAGAGGATGCGTTGATATTGCATTGGTGATAGTTTTCAGAAGTTTCGAAGGATTGGGACTACAGTTGGTGGTATTTTATGAGGGTTATAGTTGCTGTGCCTGATTTTGTGAAGTTCGAACTATTCCAGCACATTATTGCAGCGATTTCAATACATATTGACACAAGGGTTTGAGTGATAGTGGGACGTTATTCAGTTTCGGGGGTTTGAAGATCAGAACGGAGCCATTGTTGGTAGGATCTAAAGAGTTGACAAGCATTTATTGAGGCCGTACCTCTCTCCCAGGACTGTCGTACATACTCCATGCTAGCATGAGCTTTGGTATTTATTTCTCTTGCTTTTTGGTGCCACTCTTGCATTTTATAATGGCGCCCAGGTCTGAGTGACCCCTCTATGAGATCCATTTGGTGGAGAAACCCTTACATTGGAAGTTGCAAACAAAAACGTGAGGCATTGTACCACCTGTACCAGCAGCCCAGAGTTCTGATTTCAGAAATTTATTGTAGCCTGGTACTTTGTTCTTTCATTATTTCCTTAAAAGGGTTTGAAGATGAATATAAATACTATCTAGTTTCCGAATTTCAAGTGATTTCGATTAGTATTGTGAAAGTTATGATTTGTTTAAGTTGGCAGTTTGTTTAGTTTTCTGTACTTGCAATTTTCTTTCCATATTTTGAAAACAAAAACTACAAAAAAATAAGAATATACCAAAAAACCAAAAACACTTGCAAGAACTACAAATTTCAAACAAGGCAGATCATTACAGTAAGAAGGGATTCCTTATTTGCAAAATGGAACATTGGTGGATATGGTATTAAATCCATGAGGGGTACATTCACGAATGAATGTAGGACAAAACTTTGAATGTCTGCTCAGTTTAGCAAGAAAACTGATGAAGAAAAATTTTAGAATAGCACCTTTTGATGAAAGGTATGAGCAAGAAACTTCGAAAAAACTAGTGTTTTCTGAACTTGATAAAGCTAGTGAGTGAATAGCTAATCCATGGGTATTTGAACCTGATCATCCTGGAAAACATAGATTAATTGATGGAAGAACAGGAGAGATATTTGAACAACCTGTTACAATAGGAATAGCTTATATGTCGAAATTATGTCATCAAGTTGATGACAAAATCCATGCACGTTCCAGTGGGCCTTATGCACGGGTTACACAACAACCTCTGAAAGGAAAATCCAGACGAGGAGGGCAACGAGTAGGAGAAATGGAAGTTTGGGCTCTAGAAGGTTTTGGTGTTGCTTATATTATGAGATGCTTACTATTAAATCTAACCAGGGTCGAAATAATGTACTTGGTGCCATTCTTACTAGAGAACCAATACCCTACACAACACCCAATGGCAATCCAATGATACACCACTCCAATGCTCACGATACCATTCAACTTCTCTTGTATGGAATATATACAAAATGAAAAGGAGGGTGGACGGTTACAACCCAACCGTCACCCTTTGAACCTAACTACAAACTCAACTGCAACTAATCACACAAAACAAAACAAATTGTCTTATCATGTTTATGACATCCATAATATGTACAAAATGGAAATTTGTAACACTATTTTGATCAATAATCATCACAACTCATTGATAATCACATATAACAACACTTAACAAAATTAATTGTTAACTCACTGAAGTGATGCCACATTTGCTTGTTTGGTCTCCTACAATTTCTATGTACATCTGTTATGAGTATCTAAGGTATGATGAATATTATTGGTAATCCTTGTGTATTGGATGGTAATTTCTATGATTCCTATTTAGTTTCTTAAAACTAAGACTACTATCATGATTTTTATTAGTGGTAGTGTTGTTTCTGTGGTGGCTTGCTAATCTGTATGGAGGAAATCTAGGAGTGACTTGATTATTACAATGGTCTGATAATCTCTTTGGATTGGTAGAATCCTCCGGCGTATTATTTGTTGTCTAAAGGAAATGTTGAGGTTCCTTTTTTGTTATGCTAATCTAGTTAAATCACAAATTGTTAAACCTGGCTTCCAACGATGCAATGGCCATTAGTTCATTGCTGCCTACTGAAGTTCAGAGGTGGCTTGGTAATGGCCATATTCCATCTTCTTAGCCTGAGGGTTTTACTATTATCTTGTTGTGATCAAGTAGAATTGCATTGCCTATTAATGAATTGGCCAAGGTCCTCTGTGTTTATTTATAATATATATGCAGGCGCACAGGTGATCTGTTACAAATATCCTATATAGCCAAATGAAAATTTGAGTTATATTTTTCCTCTCCGAGGTCAGTAAACCTTAACCTCATGTCCTAGTCCAAACTTTCTGGTTACACTAATTTGGTATTTTTATTGCCTTTCTTCAACATTTCTCTTGTTCTCTTCATTAAGGCTAACTCAGTATTAAGATTTTATTCCTTTTTTTTTTTGGCTTAGGATGATGCACTAGAACAAGTATAACACTGATAAATTAGTAGCATTCTGTGTATATTAACCTTCTAGTTTGAAGAGCTAAGTTGAGAAAATTGCTTTCCTTGCATACACAAACAATCTACTATCTGAAAACTGGTTAAATAAAGTTCCTAAGTTATATTTCAGACAAGGAAGATGCATGGCATTTCTTTAGCACCCATGACAACAAATATTACAAAGTTAAGAATCTTCAATTTTATATTTTGATTTTAGCGTTGTCTTATCGGGGACTCTCCAGATTTGAACTTTTCATATGATGTTTGCAGGAAAGTGCAATGGTTGTTGCAAAACTTGTAATGCCTGAGAAATTTGAAGATATGCCTATGCATGACCTGCGAGCGCTTGTTTTAGAGCGGTCAACTATGCGCACTTACTTGAGGGGTGAAATGATAGAAATTCTGCCATATGATGTTGCCATTATATTGGAAGGTTTTGTGAAACAGGAAGTCAAGGATGAGATCACTACAGCTCCTGCAGTGTTGGTACCCTCACATGCAGAGAATAATCTTGCTAATGCAGGTACCTCTCTGTCCAGCTTATGTGGTATCTTGGTAATTTTTAATCTTAAAGGCTTCAGGATTTATTTGGCATTTGCAATTTTTGGCACCAGATAATGTTGCAATTTACATGGCTTCAGTACTCCATGCACTTAGATTAAAGTTCTACACTATTATGCAGTTGCTTCATTTACCCTAGACACACAATGGCTTTAGCCCAATGCAACAGTATTTTCTTGTTTCCAACTCTGTGGCATTGTCATTACTTAATAGTTTTCTTCAGGAACTGAATTGTATTACTGAAAAAAAATTAAAATTAAAATTAAAACAAAATGCAGCTTTTATCTTTTAATTTCAACATTGCTTTCAATTGATTTCACATTTGTGTGGTCTACATGTTAAATCAGGGGATAACTATTTTCTTGCTCCACATTTTAGAAATTTGGATGCCTAAATGCAATAGCAAAATTCAAAAAATCTTCTTCTGCCTTTACGTGTCGGGCTATGATATACACTTGTTTCTGGCCAAATTTTCTTGTGTGAAATGCTCTGATTCTTTTAGAGTGAGAACAGAGCAACATGACTACAAGAGTAAATGCTTCTCCTTTTCATGGAAATTGAAATATGACATTGAAATGGCAAATTGCAAAACAAGTTCCACGTATCTGGTTGTTGACAACGACTAGTTTCTACATATTGATGGAGTTGTATTATTTGATGACCAAATAAGAATTATAGTCTGCACTTTTTATAATGAAAACAGTACACATGCCCAAAATGCCATCATGAAATAATACTTGGATAATGCTCAACACCTTAAGAGACTGACAAGTTTGGAATCTAATCTATAATATTTGTGCTGTATGGTATGGATGCAAATAAAATTTTCTCAAATTCAGTTATGGGAAGCCTTGTTTTAATGGCTTTGAATGTCTTGTTAGTGGTGCTTGGACTACTGTTTGAGAACAAAATTTTGATAGCACTAGTTTCTTACAGGTAGCAGACAGGCTAATCAATACCCCCAAGGAGTATGGTATCAAGCTGATACATGCTCAAGGATCATCATTTTTGACATGAGTTCAATGCATAATGCGAGCCATCTTCACAGAGATACAGCTTCATTTTTGTCCCAGAGCATACAAATTTCAGGCCGCCTTAGCCATGAACATGAAGATCTTGTGTCCTTTCCTGATAAACAATTACATAAAGGGAAGCCTAAAGGAATCACAGTTGTGAAATATGCTTCAGACCCTGGACTTCAGCAACTGTCTGAAAAGGCAATGCAGCTGAGTATGTTTGGTAGTATGGTAAGTCTCTTATGACTCTTACATCAACTAAAACAATCTGGCGTAGAGGCTTGTCACAAGTAAAACCTTATATGCATGTGCAAAAATGCAGAATTCATTATTGTTATATGGAAATTTTGATGAATATAGTGAATCAAACAGTTATATAAAAAACTGGCTAATTTCTTTGAGAAATTTTACCAACTTGTAAATCAGTTTTTTTAATAAATTACACAGAATCCTTATAACTTGATGATGATTTTATTTTGTAGGGCAACATTTTGGCCTTCAAGGCAACAGATGTGCTTCATGATCCATAAGGTGAAGCACAACAAAGAGAAGCCCCTGTAGTTGAGCAACATCATTACCATCAGCTCAGGATCCTCAAACTAAGGATGATATTGTAAATTTTGATGAAAATGTTTTATTGATTGAGAATACTGAAGCAACCATTAAACAGGTTGTTCTTAGAGATTTGCAAGTGGCAAAGGATTGGGAATATCGGGCCAAAGTCCTTATAAAGGAAATTAATGCCCAATATAAGAATTATACAAAAAGAGATTCCATTTATTCTTTGGTTCAATATGAACTAGAAAAGCTTGGTGGCTTGCTACAACAAGCCAAATCAGGGTCAGTGAAGTATGATGGAAATAGCAAACAAAATGAGCACTTTTGCTCGACTATCTTTCTTATCAAAGGTGATCTGATCAACAGTGAGAGCTGTGGATCCAGCTGCCGGTGAAGGTCTCGTTGTTGCTCTAGAAACAACATCCCATAAATCTTCCATGATGAGGACTGCCTTCATTTTGTTTTTCCATGGTGTATAATTAGGACCTTTCAATAACTGATGAGCATCAGTCATTAACTTTGCAGCAGAAGCCATAGTGAAGGTTCCTTATATCACCAATTGGTCACCCTTTCTATATACCTTAATGTCAGGCCGTTATACCATACAAAATACCTGCCCTTACGTGAGGGAGACTATAGGTATTTTGAAAAATCTGAAAAAATTACCCGCCCTTACGTGAGGGAGACTATAGGTAATTTTTAAATATTATATGATACGTGGTACTTAGGCGATACTGAAAGGGAATCGACTTGTTGATGGCACCTACCATAGAAAGTCGTCAATCCTCATGCGTGGGGCGTAACTTCCCCTAAACACTGTGGATGTCAGAACTCTCGTCAGGATTTACGTCTAAACACGAGCGATTAGGGTAGTGGATGGAGTAAAAACATAGCAAAATGGCAAACTTATCTCTCCCCGACGATTTATAGAGAACAAGCTCAGACGTCGTTTTGGCAGCTATATTAGGCGGCGGATACAGTAGCGCAATCACAACAGCTTTACCTGTAAGTGTTGGCCATCGGTATCACAAATACCGAACGCTGCAGTGCAATAAATTGCACGAATGGGTTTTAATTATTCCGGGGACTTAGGGAGTGAATTTGATTTTAACTTTTAATGATGTAGTGCAAAGTAAGAAAAAAATGCAACATACGACATAAAAGTGCCCACATAAATAAACCACTAGGTGTCGGGCGTTGCCGAAAATGCACCTTTACAATAAGCCAATTTGCCTTAAAAATTTACTCATCATCCCCCCTTTTTCTTCTAATTTTAATGTAAATTTCTAAATAATTTTAGTAATAATTTAATTAATAATAAAAATACTTTTGTTTTAAAAAAAAATCATAATTTAAAAATATGATTAATTAAAAAAAAATGATTTTTTTTTTTTTTAAAACAAAAAATATTAGTATATTAATTAAAAAATACTAAAAGAATAAAGAAAAATAACAAAAAAAATAAAAATAAATAATTACCTTCAAGGGGTCTGTCGAAGGGGTTTGAACCCCCGACCTCACGGGCGCTAGCCTGGCGCTCCTACCGGCTGGGCTAGCACGCCCGATGGGAAGGAAAGGGACAATTGTCCCTTTCTTCCCTTGTGACCCTCGCGGGGAGCAAAAAAAAACGTGGGACTTTAGTCCCACATTGCTCCCGCGGGGTGCATGAGGAGGGAATAAAATGGAAGATTCCCCCCTTTATACGTGATTGCCCGAAGGCAATCACGACACCCCTTTTGCTGTGCCATGCGACAGGGGTCAGGTCTGTGTCGGGTCACGTGGCGGCCACGTCCGTCCATGTGGCGGTCTTGTCCAGTCCAGCGTCGGTCAGCTGCCACGTCAGTCCACTAGTCCAGTCCAGGTGTTGGTCTGACCTCGGGAAATGTGCTGAGTTAGAACCAGTCTGGATCGACCTCGAGATTTGTGCTCGTGTCCAGTCAGGTCCAGCGTCGGTCCAGTGTCAATCGATCTGACCTCGAGAAATGTGTCGAGTCGGATCCAGTCCGGATTGACCTTGGGATTCGTGTCCAGTCAACCGCAGTCATCAGATCTCGAGATCTGTGCCCGATCAAGCCAGTCCAGCCGCCCTCGTTTCAAGTGCAGGTCTAGTTTCGACGCCTCGGGATGCATGCCCGAGCAGGTCCAGTTTCGATGCCTCGGGATGTGTGCCCGAGCAGGTCCAGCCCTACCTCGAGAAACGTGTCCGTGTCTACGTCGATCTCGTCTTAGATCTCGAAAAGTGTGCCCAAGCATATCCAGCTCTGATACCATGTAGGAATGCGAACATCAGAGCCATTGTATTGAACTGTATAAATAATACATAGGCAGCCTTAGATTAGCCCGTAGGTTACGAAACCACCTAGGCGTCAAATAGAATAGGTTGTAACAAATTAACAATATTAACCTATAATGGAATAACTAACATAGCTACGCTAACACATTCGCCTATCAGTGAATGCCATTCGAATGCGAGGGCCACTTTTCAAAGGGCCATGGATTTAGCCATTGGAGAATTGTTGAATAAGGTCATTGTTATCTATTTGGATGACATGACCGTCTTCTCCCAAAGAAGGGAGGATCACCCTTTACACCTACAACAAATATTCAAAAAATACCGAGAATTTGGCATTTCAATCAACCCAAAGAAGTCCATATTCGCGGTCAATGAGGGGAAGTCATTGGGACATGTGATCCTGATAGGGCTGAGGCTCTCTTGAAGCTCCCACTCCCGACGAATAAGAAAGGACTACAATATTTTTTCAGCTAGATCAACTTCATAAGGAAGTTCGTTCCAGATTTCGCCCAAGTCATTAAACCAATGTCTGAACTCTTGAAGAAGGGCGCTGAATTCATCTGTACGGATGAAAGGAAAGAGGCATTTGAAGAGATCAAGGCCCGAACTGCTCAGGTGCCAGTCCTGACCAACCCTGACTACAACCGAGATTTCATCCTATATGCTATAAGAGAACCTGAAAGCTATGCTGCGGTCTTGACGCAAAAGGGGGAAGATGGCGAAGAACGCCCTATCGTGTTTCTAAGCCAAGTGATACACCCTCATGAAGAGAAATACAATTTCATAGAAAGGCGGGTGCATGCAATAATGAAATCCTTGAGGAAGTTCAAGCACTTCGTTTCTCAGAGTCGTGTTATAGTGTTCGTCATTCATCCCGATGTGCGCAACTTCATTATTCAGGGAGAATTGGGTAGTAAAAGTGTTGGCTGGATCAGCAAAATACAGGAGTTCGACATCGAGATTAGACCCACAAAATTGGTTCACGGTCGCGCACTATGTCAAGAGCTTGCGAAGAGCGTAGCGGCCGAAGTGACAACTTGTCAGTGGGACGACTTGGCAGCAGAAGGGTGCTTCGCAAATCAAGAAGAAGATGAGAAGGACTGGGTCAGTGAGATAGTTGAATATTTCAACATCGGGAGATGTCCTCCACATTTGAATGCTTCGCAGCCAAGACACTTTAGGATGCGGTCTCTTCGATATACGTTGCGCCCCGAAGGCCTATTCTTCAGGAATATTGATGGCGTTCTTCTTAGGTGCATAAAAGAAGATAATAAAAGAGTCATGGGCGAATTCCATTCGGGGTTATCTGGGGGCCACTACGCAGGAAGAACGACATTAAAGATAATTAAGGCGGGTTATTATTGGCCTACACTCTTTGTCGATGTTTTTGCAGTCTGTCGCAGATGCGAGCAATGTCAGAAGTTCGTCGGCCGAAGCAGAAGTACTCCTATGCCCCTCCGACCGATACAAGTAGAAATGCCCTTCCAACAATGGGGGTTGGATTTCATAGGAGTTATATCATCGAACTCCTCCGCAGGGCATAAGTTCATCCTGACTGCAACTGACTATTTCACTAGATGGGCCGAAGCAGTACCCACGAAGAAATATAGACCCATGTCCAATTTTATTGATTACAAACACTTATTACAACTAGCTAATGTGCAAAACCTTCCTAATTTTCATTGGTCAGATCAAAGTGGTTGGGAAATGATAAAATATCTATCATTAGTTGATATGGAAGACCTAAGGGAGCAAGTAAAACTTGCCAAATTCATTTCACTTTCTATTGATAAGGTGATGATTGTGAAAAATACATATTGGATTCACATGCATGTGTACACATTTCAAAACCATGTAAGAAGGCCTAGTTTGCTAGGATTACATAAGATGGTGGAAAGTTCAAATGCAGAAAATATCTATAATGTTGTTATGACTAGTTTAAAGGATATTGCAGGAATGAATGATACAGATATAGAAACAAAGTTAATTTGCGTTGGATTTTATGGTGCTGCTATTATGCAAGGGCACATGACTGGTCTTTGGGTTCGACTCCAAACCATAGTTGCCCTATATATGGTTCCCATTCATTGTATGGATCATAGAGTTAATCTTGCATATAAAATCGTGAGTTCATTTGCAAATATTGATAGAGTGGAAGACCTCATTCATGAAATACATTCTTATTTCTCATGTAGTCCAAGAAGGTTTGCATAGTTTCAACAGTTTGCACTAGAAGTTATAGAAGGAAAAAAATTGTTAAAAAATGTGGATACAAAATAGATTTTATTGTATAAACCAGCTCATAGAGTTTTTACAGAATATCAATCATTAACGAGGTTTATGCAAGTAAATCGCAGGATAATTGATAAGGCAAAATATTTGTTGTTCCGTTTGACTGACTTGGAAACCCTTTTGACCTTATGTGGTATTCTTCCAATGTTACAAGAAATGAATAGATTAATTAAAATTGTACAAGAGATATCCATCTATATCGTTGATTTCATGAGGATGAGAAAACAAATATGTGTGCTTATTGATATGTTATATGTGTCTAAAGCAAATTTTACAGATACCTTGTTTGATAGTTGGAATACATTGATAAATGTCCAAAAAGCTTTTTGAAGTTTGACATTAATGATCATCTTTGTATTAATGTTCATGGAAAGATGATAGCACTTTGTTGTTATGGAAGGCAATAAAGTATAGTTGTGGATAATTTTGAAGAAGTTCCTATAACACACAATAGAAATTCATATTGTTTTACACAAAACTAAAACAAATTTGTCAAAAATAGCAAAATATTTGACAAGTGAGATAAGAGAACGGTTTCAAAGAGATGAGTTGCTTGAGGCCATGGGTGTGGTTAACCCCATGTTTTGGGGTCCTTGTACTGAATACAATTATGCAAATGAGTTGTTTATTAAATATATGGGCATCCTCATTAACCATTTCAATAAAATTGTGGAATTCAATGGTGTTGAAATTAAATGTATACTCAACAAAAATATTTTAAAACAACAGTCATCGGATTTTGGAAGAACAATGGTTGGGCAAACATCACTTATGACTAACATCAATGAGATTGGTTCCACTGCATGTTTGTGGTAAAAATTGTATCCAAGTTATGTCTTACAAGATACGATAAGTGAATACTTTTGTTTATATGAATTATGTAAAATAATGATTTTGGGGTCTATGGAAGATGAGAGTTTTTACTACACTATTTTTTGTTAAATCTAAGCTTTGCAACAGACTCGAAAAAAAATTAGAAAATTGTTTAAGAATTTGTGTCATCGTATCAGTTGGACAAATTTTTGTATGACAGAGCATTGGCATACTGGAGTTTCTTTACAGGAAGAAGGGGTACAATGAATACGATCGATAAGGATGATGATGATGCTTTTAGTGATCAAATGGTGGAGACACAAATATTTGCTATGCTTAATAACGATTCTAAAAAAGCTAATATATTTAAGGTACCTGAATTCTAATTATTCCATGATTTCATGGACATTGATAAACATGAATTCATTTGATAGCAGATTTCAGAATATTGTTTCAGATTTATAAGATTTCAAAAAAAATGCCTATTCATAAAGTGTATGTTTTATATCACATTGTGGTTTTAAAAATTGTATGTTTTATGTCATGGTGTCTCAACTACCTTCATTGATAAATCTTTATATTTCATGTTTTAAATCATAGTATTTGTATATTATTGTTGATGTATGTATGTTAAACAACAATAAGTTTAGGATCTATTTCAGTTCATGAGATATTAAAAGATGCTTGGTTTGCATGAATATCTATGATGCTTAAGATCATTGTTTTGGTTTATTTCAGTTTAGGATCTATTACAGTTCATTTTAGTTTAGGATCTATTACAGTTTGTGAGATCTTAAAGATGCTTGGTTTGCATAAAGATCTATGATGTTATCTATGATGCTTTTGTTGTTTGAGATGAACATAGTAAACAATATTGGCCATAAATAAACTAAAATAACAACACAAATTTATAAATGCAAATAACCTTTGAATGATGGAAGAAACAAAATTAGAAAATATCTTTTTCATTAATTCGAATAGAAATATATTACATCGTAAAAAATTGTTGACTACAATCAACTTGAAAGCATTTTACATTGTTAAACATTTGATTGGGGGTTTGTTGCTTCAATATCTGTTGGAGTTGTTTTTTTTTTCCTTTATCTGCTTTTGTGAAACCCTCTTCTGGCAGTGCTCCAGCTCTGACTAGGTTTTCACGTACTTTCACAATACTCCCCACCAATCCTGCTTCTTTGTTTGGATCTTCGAGTATTGTAGGAAGCATTTATTTTGCTTTTTGTTAATCTAGTACGTAGTCCAAATTTTCATTGAGCTTATCCCTGATATATTTTCTTAAACAATTATTCTCTGCTATTTTTGTTTACATTTTCTTTTTCATTTCCATTGCATTATGCAAAAATGTCTTCACCCTATTAATATTGACGTCCATGCTCTTAACTTGTCTTTTTAAGTTATCAAAATTTGACTACAAAAAGAAATTGAAAACATAATTCAAAAGAGTTATATGAAAATTATTATATGTTTTAAAGAAATATAAAAATTTAGCTCCAATAGAAAATTGAAATATAATTTTTTTTTCTTACCTCAGCCAAGTCCCTCGTAGCCTCAACAATTATAATTTTGTCCTTATCAAAAGTCCAATGGTTATAAAAATCTTGGGCTTCAACATTAATGTTCTCTAATCTATCGATCGCAACATTTAAAACATCATCATCATAAAGAAAATCAGATTTCACTGATCCTGATGTGGCCTATTGTAGCAGGTCACCAAGATTTTTTTATTCATATTGAACCAAAGAATAATTAGAATCTCTTTTTGTATAATTCTTATATCGGGTGTTAATTTCCCTTATAAGGACTTTGAATCAATATTCCCAATCCTTCATCTCTTGCAAATCTCTAAGGACAACCTGTTTAATGGTTGCTTCAGTATTCTTAATCATTAAAATAGTTTCATCAAAATTTACAATATCATCCTCAGTTTGAGGACCTTGAGGATGAGGGTTGTTTCCTTGAGTTGATGGTAATGATATCTAGTCAGTTGTAGGGGCTTATCTTTATTCTGCTTTAGCCTATGGATCATGAAGCACATTCGTTGCCTTGAAACCTAAAATATTGCCCTATAAAAGAAAATAACCATCGAGTTGGATATTATCCAATCCCACAGTTAAAACTTCTGGTTCATGTAAATTTGTGTTAAATGTAAAATACGACTAGCCATACCCATAACTTGGTGTTGGTCTTTGTGATCTATGTGAGAACCCATACCTAGAACTTGGTGATGGCCCCTGTGATATTTGTAAAAACAATTGTTTTCCAACACGCATATGGCCTCACATTTGCATAGTTGTACCTGTCGTTGATGTGGTGGAAGCAGTGGTTGTGGTGCAAGCGGTGGCTGTGATGGAGGTAGTGGCGGCATATGACCTCTCATTTTTGTAGGTTGTACTTGTCATTGAACTTGATAATCGACTTTAAATCATCAAAAATATTTTGTTAAAATTTTTAGAAAACAAAATAGAAAAAAATCTTAATTTAAATTAAATACACAGATTTACCTTAAGACGATGAAATTTGTTGAATTTAGGTGCCAATGGGCAAGGGATTGACTGCACTTGATTCATCCTATACAATTTGTGCATACCTAGGTGTACAAGAACCCCCAAGAGGAGTGACTTACCTGGAACGTTTGTACGACCTCTACAATGGTGTCGCTTCTGATCTAGTGTCTTCAAAATCACTAGTTTGTTCTGGCTTGTAACTCCTATTGGTAGCATCCTGTTTATTATTTGTAATGGTTGTCTTACCCTGCATTTAGATGAAAAGAAAAAAAAATGTGATAAAATATAAAATAGTATTTCATGGTCAAATATGGACTTATCATCTTCAATTCCTCTGCTGCCATTGCAATAGCTTGTAGTGTTGCATGCACTACAGTTGGTATAGAAGTAGTTTGCAAGTTATGAAAACACTCAAAATAGAGTGCTAAAATATAATTAACGGTGCCCATAATGGATTGTGTCTTTCTGGTTTGCATTTGTATGTCATGCAACTCAGCCCTAATCCGATCCAAAATATACGTGCACCAATCGAACCTATGATGCTTCTCACAGTGAACAACATAGGCCAGTGCCCAAAACAAATTTTTGGTCTTCTAAGCACAATCAATATTGCTTGGAAGAACTCGATAATGGCCTTCATAGTTGCATGGTTAACATCACTAATTGTTAATCCTCTTTTTGACTTGGTGGTGGAAGCTGTAAAAACAAAATTAGATGACAATTTACAAATTCAAAACTTTGAACATTAATAGAATATAAATAATAAGAATTATACCTGCCAAATCTTCTAATCCTAGACCGTATGTTGTTTTGAGGTATCCTTTGTCATCTAGAATCAGCTACAACCTCGTTGACACTTGAGGAAAATCATTGAAAGGAAGATCTATCAATCTATTAATATTTGTAGGTGTGATGGTGAAAACCAGATTTCTATTTCATGCTTTCTTTCTGAATATAGCCCTGTCATGGTCATAATCAGCTATGATATGTTGTAGAAGGACTTTATTAGTTTTGAATTGTGGCATTGAAACTAAGGTTGTCAACCTTGCATCATCTAGCCACAAAAATTTCATACTTGGGGTTGTTAGTAAATCTAAAATTAAACTGCAAGAAAGGTTCTTGAAATTTGGTGCAGGGGTGGAAGCAGTGTCCATTACAAGAAATTAGAAGCAGAAGAAATTAGATTGGGAACTAGAAGGTTACTTGCAACGGTTAGCTCTGGTTGGGTTTAGTCGTAGAAATGAAATAGAAAAATGACTATTGATGCCCTTTGATAGACAAAAGAGACGAGGTTAACACATGGTAGCATTGTATTGGACATGTAGTGTGGCTAACCAAACGTGTGACACATGGCAACCGATAAAAGGGAGATTATTTTCAAAGCTAGACCTTTATCTACATCTAGACCATATTCTGCATGAGGCCCTGACACCAGACCTTATTCTGCATTAGGCCCAAGATCGGACTAAATTTTTCATTAAGTCCGATACCAAAACACATTCTACATCAATCAAGATACCAAACCTTATTTTGCATGAGGCCTGATATCAAATCATATTCTGCATTCGATCCAATATTGTTCCACAATATGCATCCGGTCTTATATCAGACTATTTCCTACATTGGGTTTGATGTTGGACCAAATTTTGCATCAAGCTCGATATCGAATCATATTCTACATCTGATATGATACCGAACCACATTCTACATTAGACCTAATACCAGACCACACACTACATCAAGTCAAACCATATTATGCATTTGGGCCCATACCAAACCACACACTGCATCAGGCTGATCAATATTTAGCATTCAGTATTATACCAGATCACTTTCTACATCTGGACCTATATCGGACCACATTCTGCATTCGAACAAATAGCAGGCCATATTCTACATTTGAATAAATACCGAACTACATTCTACATATAGACCAATATCGAACCACATTTTGCATTCGATCTAAGACCGAATCATATTCTACATCTGATTTGAGACCAGATTATATTCTACATCTGATCTAATACTAGATCATATTTTGCATCTGATTCGATATCGGATCATGATTTATTACCTATCTGTCATCGTCAAAAATCCTTTTCCACCTGGTCTGGTTAGAACTTTGAAATTCCCTTTTTTTTCTTTTTTTGAAAAATTAAGGTAATTCGCCATGTCCTCCTACATGAAGTTGGTCAGGATTCGCCAGGGTTTTGCAATAGATTCACCATTTTTTTACAAGCACGTTTTGGGTCCGACCCCTTATGCATAACCCTGCAAGTCTCTTTTGGGCACAACTACACTAGTTATAGTAGCATTAACAACCCTACAAGCTACACCAGTTACAATAGTTAATACTTACCTAAAACTTGTGGTACAACCAATAAACCATCTCAAACATTCTTTAGCAACTTTGTGAAACATAGATCTAAGGTTTTAGATCTGTATAACACACTAAAAAAGGAAAAATATTTGTTGTAAAATGAAACCTCATGCATGAACACCTCTGTAACTTGCATAATAAAACCATTAGGATAAACATTTTCAACCTTAAACTTCAGCACCTATTTAGAAAATAAACATCTGAATACAGATAAAACACAATGTTGCTATCAAAGATCACCAGGTCTACCTCTACCACTGCCAAAGCTTACCAGATTTGCTATTGCCAAATCTCACCAAGTCTGTCACTATCGAAGCTCAACAAGATTTAAATATCAAACCCTACCATGAACAATTCTAGATTTACCATTGTCGAAGCTCATTAGATCTATCATTATTGAAGCTCACTAGATCTATCACAAGCTATAAACCCTTGCATCTCTTCATACAATGCCATAAACTACTCAGGTTCAAGACCATAAGCTCTAATACCAAATGAAGAGTAAAAGGTCCCGATACACTAAATATAGAAAAACATTAAATACAAAATCAAAGGAAAAAATAAGATAATAAATACAAACATAACACAATATTTTATCTAGGAAACCTTTACAAGAAAAAACCCAACATAGTAATATCTCCTTATTATATAATTTTAATCGTCTCCAATACAATAATATTCATCTCTCATCTCTCCTTAAACCCTAATTCAAGTGCAATTAAATAACAACATAAGAACATATTTCACAATACCATAGGCAAAAAACCGTATATTACACCTTGACTATCACTGTCAATTCTCATAGCCTTCTTCTTAAGACCAAATGTTGAACACAACCTATGTAGCCACACTGCTTCTTTACAAGCATGAGTTGCTATAATGTACTCTACCTTTTTTGTGGACAAAGCAACGATTGATTACTTTTTACTCATCCAATTTACTGCCCCTCCAAATAGTCTGAACACATAAGCATTCATAGATCTTCTATTGTCTAGATCTCCATCCCAATCAACATCTACAAAACCTTGTAGATTTACAATATTACTATCTCTAGATTTTCCTTGGTAAAAGATAGCATAGTCTGAAGTTCCATGCAAGTATTTGAAGATCCTCTTCATGACAGTACAATGTTCCTTTCCTAGATTGGGTATATGTCTACTAACTACTCCCATTGCATGTGTAATATCAGGTCTAGTACAAACCATTGCATACATCAGACTACCAATAATTTTACCATAAGGAACATGATGTATTTCTTCAATTTCCTCATCTATTTTGGGACATTGTTCAACATATAGCTTTTGATCAATAATATATGAAGTACAACATGATTTACAATCATGCATCCTAAACCTCTGTAGTATCAAATCAACATATTTCCTTTGATTTAACCATAACTTTATATTTGCACTATCCCTTATTATTTCCATATCCAAAATAAATTTGGAGGACCCAAATCCTTCATGTCAAATTCAAAATATAACTGAGATTCTAGTAACTTTATCATCTCCTTATTGTTACCAATTAACAAAATTTCATCCACATACAAAACAATGATAACAAATTTTTTACCTTCTTGTTTAAAATACACAAACAGATCTGCTTGGCTTTTTTCAAGCCCAAGTGTCAAAATAAACCTATCAAATTTTTGGTTCCACATTCTTGGAGATTACTTCAAGCCATAAAGAGACTTTTTCAACTTGCATACCAAGTCCTCCTTACCTTTTACCCTAAAGCATTCTGGTTGTGACATATATATGTCTTCATCAAGTTCACCATGTAGAAATGTTGTCTTTACATCCATTTGTTCTATTTCAAGATCAAAAGTAGTAGAAATAACCAACAAAAATCTAATTGAAGTTATTTTAGCCATAAGAGAAAAAATCTCACCAAAGTCAATTCCTTCAACTTAAGAAAATCCTTTTGCTACCAAGAGAGCCTTGTACTTCTCCAACTTTCCTTCTACATTGTACTTCTTCTTGAATATCCACTTACAACCAACCAATTTTCTTCCAAGGGGTAATTTCTCCAAGTCTCATGTCTAATTTTTATTCAAGGACTCAACTTATTCCTCCATAACCCTTTTCCAAGACTTATTTTCACTTGATTGAAGTGATTCCTTTACAATCTTGGGTTCTTCATCAATAACTAATATGTTAAATACAAAACAAAGATTTGAAGGACTATACCTTTATGTAAGTTTTCTAACTTGATATGATCTCCTCACACTTGGAGTTATAGGTTCTGCATCTTTAGCTTCCTCCTCACATTTTTCCTTTGAATTTTCATCTTCAAACTCTCTCTGTAGTTCATCTTATTTTGTAGCACCAGGTTCTACCACAGGTTCTTCCTCCTATTCTAATTTTACTTGAAGTATTTCAGGTTCTTTGCTTGGTTGCATTTCCTATTCCCCTTTTGTTTCTCTAAAGATCACACTACTACTGTAAACAATATTTTGTGTTTTTGGATTCCACAACTTATATATTTTCCTCTATATGATTTTATACAAGAGCCTTAAACTCTTTAAATTTATTGAAAACGTCAGATTAATTCTGTAAAAAATATACCCAGGTCTTTCTTGAAAAGTCATCTATAAATGTAACAAAATAGATAGATTTACCTAACAATGGTATTTTTGCAGGTCCAAACACATCACTGTGAACTAGATGTAAAATTCCTTCAGACCTTGTAGTACTACTAGGAAACTTGACTTGGGTTTGCTTTCCAAAAACACAATGCTCTCAAAAATTAAAATTTAATGGGCAATCATAAATTTCTTCAGTCGTACCTTTCATTTTTAATGTTCATAGACCTTTCTCACCAATATGCCCCATGTGTTTATGCCACAACATTGTCTTCGCTACAATAATACTCGAAGTCATTTCTACTATATTATTCTCCTCTACAACTAAAGAGTTACTACCATCAATACTTACAGTGCTAGCCTCAAGTCTGAATAGAGTTCCTATACGAAATTCCCTTGCCAACACCAAGACTCCACGAACCATCTTGCAACTATCCTCACTGAATACCATAGTCACACTCGCGTCATTCATCTTACTCACGAATATCAGATTCCTTGTCAAACTCAAAATATGCAACACACCAAGAAGGGTTTTAATTCTTCCATATTTTAACATCAACATGACTCTTTCTCGACCTATTATTTTATATGTCGAATTGTCTCCCAAGAAGACTTCACCTCCATTTATCTTTTCATATTCATAGAATCTCTTCCTATGAGGAATCATATGAAAGGAAGCACTTGAGTCAATCAACCATGAGTTATGGCATTCACTTGAGCACACTACAATTAAGAATAAGTCCCCTGAATCTTCATTTGTGGTCTTCATTTCTATAGAATTTCCTTTATCATATGATCAGATATTATCAACCTTTTTAGATATGCAATCTCTTTTATAATGCTCTATTTTACCACACTTCCAGCATTTTCTCTTTTTTGGAGCAAAAAATTTACCCTTAGATCTTGATTTCTTTTCTCTTAATTTTTTTTGCTTCTTTCTTGAGAACGACCTCTCACAACTACAACATCCTTTTGATGATAATTCTCAGAATATTTTTGTCTTATTTTTTCATGTAGCAATATTCCTACTATATCCTCTACTTTCAATATAGAAGTAGTAATGGTGATAGTCATAACGAGGTTACCCTAAAAATCAGGTAATGAACAAAGTAAAGTAATACACTTTTCCTCTTCATCCATTTTTACTTCAACAAAGTTTATTGACTTACCACAATGTTAAAAGTATTTAAATGTTTAACCACAGAGTCACCATAATTCATCTGAAGCGAATACAACTTCTTTTGGAGAAAGAGTTTGTTTACCAATGAATTTGTCTGTTTCAAAGTTTCCATCTTATCCCATAAAAAAATTATCATGGTATTTGGTGATACATTCAACAATACTGAATTAGATAAACACAATATAATAGAACTCCTTGCCTTCATATCAATATTCAACCAATTCTCATCTATCATTGATGTTGGTTTTATTATTGAGACCATAATCCACTGATCTCTGTCAACCAATAGATCCTCCATATTGAGTTTCCATAACTCAAAATTTTATCCATTAAAATTTTCAATCTCTATATGTGTACTTTTTATCATTTTCCTTCGTCCAAATTCTTCTACGTATGGCTCTCACTCAAGAATTAATTTATCACATGGTTGAAACCCTTACTACAAAGTTCCCAAATTATTCCATAGTGACTTTGTTGTGGTATTTTTTGATACATTCAACAATACCGAATAGATAAGCACAATATGGTAGAACTCCTTGCCTTCTTATTGATATTCAGTCAATTATTATTTTTCATTGATGTTGGTTTTATTCTTGAGACCACAATCCACTAATCTCTATCAACCAATAGATCTTCCATCTTGAGTTTCCATAACTCAAAATTGTATTCATTAAATTTTTCAATATCTAACTGTGTGCTTCCTATCATTTTCCTTTGCCCAAATTCTTCTGCGTATAGCTCCCACTCAAGAATTAATTTATCATAGGGTTGAAACCCTCACTCCTTGAATAAAGCTAAAAAACCTAGCTCTGATAACAAATGTTAAAACTAAACATGACATTTATACTAAATGAAGAGAACTAAACATAACAAAGAGCAACAAAATAAATATGCATACACAAAATAAGATAATAACAAGGGGAACCCCCCCTTGGGGGATGTCTAGACATACCATTTTCATTAGAAATTTTAATTAAATACTATATTGCATCTTTGACAAGGCAAACCCTAGCATCTACCACTACCAACTCACATGTGCATGCAATATGACACCTTATCCTTACATACATATTGACACCTTATCCTTAGATTTTGATCCATATTACAAATGTGTGATTACATAGGCATTTAATGCCAACAAAAATGATCGCATAGTATAGATTAAAGTTTTTTCTATCGATTTTGGTATAGTATACAAGGACATATAATATGTTGGAATGACTTGTAAGACTAATTTAATTAGTTACACTCTTCTTGCTAATGATAACCATCTACCTTTCCATGTTGGTAGTTTATTATGAACTTTACTTATAACTAGATTCCACAATTATATCCTCATTCTCCCCTCAAATAAAGGCATCCCTAGATAAGTTGCTAGTAAATTTGCCTCCATTTGAAGTAACTTGCATATACCTGCTTTGATTCTAGCTGGAGTGTTTTGGAAGTAAGTGTAGCACCCTAAAATTGGTGCAGTAAAACTTAGCAAATAATTAAAATTACCTTAGTAATAATTCAAATTCAAATCTCAACCCCAAAACCGCTCCAAAACCGCCTGCAACCCGTTTCCTGCTCATTTTTAGAGTTGTGTTCATTTTAGAGTCCGTTGGACGATATCGTCGTCGATCGGACGATATCGCCTCAGATCGGACGAATTCGTCCGGGAGAAGAACGTCCAGACGATTTCGTCCCAAAACTAATTTTTCATAATTAGCCTCTGTTTCAACGGCGTCTCTAATCTGGGCAGAAGCGTGTCTACGCCGTTAGAGACCCTCCCCGTTGGAGATCTCCCAAATTGGGATGATCCCCAACCTCCTAACCTCCCTCCTAAGCCTATTTAAACCTTAGGACCCCCTTGACATTCCCCCTGGCTGAATTTCCCTGTAATTTGATCTTTGCGTGCATTATAATACCCTGGATTATCATCTGCATTTGTGCTTTTCAAATTTTCTTGCAGGAACTTTGTCATTTTTCAGCCGGAGCAAGCTCAGATCGTCGCAGACGATCTTGTACAATTCGAGATGATTTCGAACTCTACAGACGATTTCGACTGCAGTCAACATTGGGGGCAATCAATGCCCAGAGTTTGCACTTTTTCTATACCTTTTTGCTATTTTATTCTGCATCTAGTTAGTTTTATTATTATTTCCTGTTATCCTGCATCTTGGAGTTCACCCATATAGCTTAAGTACATAATAACATCATGATTAGCTATTAAAGCATGATAATTTACTTGCATTTCTATTTGGGATTATCTTATTAACATCATTATTATCATTTCATATCATCTTCCTTTATCAGCATAGCTGCATTTTCTGTAGTCTGTGTCCATTTCTCTGATTGCAGGTCTCTGATGAATTCGTCAGATCTCAGACGATCCTGTCAGATCGGAGACGATCCTGTCAAATTCTAGGCGATCTTGACTGCTCAAAAATTAGAACCTCCATCAGACATCCGAAATCAGGTATGGTTTTTCTCATCTAGCTTGTTCTCTATATTTTTTGTTTAAATCTATTTTCTGTATTCATTTAAATCTGCATTTCATATAGAACAGTTTAGATTCATTTGGCCAAACCTAGGACTTGAATGATTAAAGATAAAATTGAACACATCAAACACATTCCCAACCTAGGCGTGGAGACTGCCACTAAACGTTTCCTGGTGAACCCCACCATCCATCAAAAAATCACCTTAATACCCCTCCCCCGAGAGGCGGGACCTTCAAAGGGCCTCTCAGTCCGAGGTACCGTTCCATCCTTCTCGCATCCCCCTTCCGGGCGTGGATCCTTTAGCCTGAAGGTAAGGGTGCAAAAAATTTGGAGCGATACATTTTGGTGAACCCGACGTGAAACTAAAACCTTTTGAAAACAAAAACAAAAAAAACATAGATGCATTTAAAATCATTGGAAAACTACTAAGTTGCATATCATGTTTAGATGGTAGCTCCTAAGAAAAGACTAGCAGTTACTATAAATGTTGAAAACCAATTAGCAGCCATAGAAATTAATTATGTGCTTAGTGTGCCTAAAAGAGATAGAAACCAACTTTTGTGGGACGAACTTAATAGGAGACTAGATCTCATTTCATCTAGGTCAACTGAACTTAGGCAAATCAAGAGGTTTGTCCTAGATAGAATCCTGGATCCCGATCAACTCATTTTTTATCATGAACTTTAGAGAGCTTGCCATAGGTGGTTAGCAGATAGAAGAGCCCTTGTGTCTTCTGAGTTGTATACCTTTGAGGAATTCCTCGAGAATGCAGCCATAGTGCACCAATTCCTAGGTCGTGTAGAAGACCAAGAGGTCGTTCTTACGGATAGGGAAAGGTGGAATAGAGTTCCTAGAGCTGTGTTATATCGAGAATATTGCCACGAACTTTATTTCTACCAACCAGAATCTGAGACAGATAATATCACTATAGCACACTTTATTAAGTTCCTGAAAAACAATTTCCAATTTGAAGAGGAGCACTTTATGACTCTTGAAGAACTTGAGCCCGTTAATGATATTTATAAATTGTTTATAGAAAACTAGATCATTGCTTTCATTATTATTATTTCTTGCATTTAGTGTGTTGTTTGTTACCTTTATAATATTGTTATAAAAACAAGAAAAACCAAAAACATAACAAAACCAAAACATTTTATTTTAAATCCTATAGTAGGTATATAATTAAAATATATACCTCTTAAGCTTGTTGCAATATATATATATATATATATATATATATATATATATATTTGCTGAAATCTAAGTTTAAGCACAATGACTAGACTTAGGAATGGTAAACAAACTGAAGAAGAAGAAGAAGAAGATTGGTTAGGAAAGAAAACAAAAAAATCAAATGCCCTTCCTGAGGATCCAATTCCAGAAGGAGAAATTCTAGAACAGCCAGAAGATGAGCTTGTTGTAGATGAACAAGAAGAAAATGTTAGAGAGGAAGGATCCTCATCCCCTAGAATGGCTCCAGACGGAACTATTGCTTTTGATAACTTAGATCATTTCTGGAAATTTTTCAATAATAATATTGGTGCTCTTAATATGGCAGTTCGTATTGATAGAGGCCAAATTAGTGACACTCAAGCAGCCATGGAAGATATGTTTAATATACACACCAATCCCTTGTCCTTTGTTGATCAAGAAAGTGATAAAGCTGGACCATCCAATAGAGATATGGTCACTATGATTCAGAACATGCAACAGCAACAGGTTACCCAACCCCCTAAGGAACCTGTTATTGAACCTAAAATCATTCCCACACAAAAGAGACCTTCATTCACTGCTTTATTTCGCCAAACTATTGATCAATATGCTTCAAATCGACAAAAACCCAAAATGAAGCCAAACACCAATTTTCAACAATCTGGGATACAACATAATACAACTTCAAAACTTCTTCATAACACCCTTCCTACCAACAATTTACACAATAGCAATATAGCATCTAATCTTCATGTCCCTCCATCATATGCTCACAAATCCCATATTAATGCCCTACCGAACCAATATGGTGGGCAAACCGATAATCTGGAAGCCATGGTGAAACAGTTAGCTTCTCGCATGGACCAGATAGATCCCTACCATCCCTCGTACAATTATCGAGAGATATGTAGTCAACCTTTGGATCCCATAGTTGTAGCACAACCATACCCTAAACACTTTCCCATGCCCGTCCTGCCTATATATAAAGGAACTGAAGATCCCATAGAGCATCTTCGTATGTTTAGGATAGCATGTCATGATATATCACATGATGACTTGCTATTACTAAAAATGTTCCCGAAAAGTTTAGGAGGAATGGCATTAGAGTGGTATTATCAACTACCCACTCATTCTTTGAGAAATTTTGAAGAAACAGCTGAATCTTTTGTCCATCAATTTAGTGCCTACATCGAGAGGCACGTGACCATTAAAGATTTATACAACCTAAAACAAGACAAAGATGAATGTTTTGCTGATTTCTTAGCTAGATGGAGGCAGTTGACAGGAAAACTGCACTTTGTGCTACCTTATAGGGAAATGTTGGATATTTTTATTAATAATTTGCAAGAACAACTATCCTATGAATTATCAACTGCTACCTTGACCACCTTCGATCAAGCTATAGACTTAGCTCGAAGGGTGGAAGATGCTCTCATTAGAAGAGGTCAACTTAAAAAGAAAGATGATGAGAAAACATCTAGAAATCAGTACAAAAATAAACAAGTTGTGGGTGACGGAGTCACTGATAGTAGAAACATTGCTAATGTTAATACTACGAAAACAACGGAGAAGTTTATATTAAAACCTCCTGATAAACCACCCCGAGAATTTACTAGATTGAATCAACCTTTATCAACCATTCTTCCTCAATTACTAGCACGAGGCTTGATTCAATTACCAGCTATCCGGGAACCTGATCCAACTATACCCGGATACAGAGCTGATTTACATTGTGATTTCCATAGAGGACCTGGACACTCTACCAACTCTTGTAAAATATTAAAACATAAAATACAAGATCTGATTGATAATAATGAAATGGAGGTGCAAGCCTTTCAACCTAAACAAAATGCTCCTAATAATGCTCAAAAGAACATTCTCCAAAATCAGAATCAAAATGCTAATCAATCATTGGATATATTTCAACATCCTTTACCGCAGCATGGCAAAGAGGTGGCTAATCAAATCGAACATCATAATGTTCCCCCTCCTACCCGATATGTAGGGACTATTAGCGGACAATTACCTGTTCAGGATCCTCAAATATTTGGCACAACTTTCTCCATGGTCACGACCAGACCCCTGTATAATACTCAAACACCGGATCCTAGTGATGTAGAATCGGATACTGAAAGTGAAATAGACATCACCTCAAACCAATCGAATAGTTCTAAAAATGAATCAGATCCGATTCAACCTATCACGAGATGCTATGGTTTCGGAAGAACCATTTCCTAGAAGAGTTACTACTCGACCCTCTTCTAATCAGTTCCTTCCTAATGAACAAGCCATAAACGCTCAACCGAGACCAGTTCAGCGTCTTCAATATAACATTGTAGGTACCATCGGAGTTGTTACCAGACAACAGGCTCAAAACTCTCAACAGGATCAAACTCAGAATGATGGATCAGCTCCATTTGTTTTGAAAAATCCCAATAAAGGGAATCATATGTCTAATGTTCAACCTAAGCCTCCTTACAATATTAATGAACAATTATCCAATACTACAACCAGAATTTCCCTTTTGGACTTGTTAAGATCTTCTCCTACCCATAGAGATGAGTTAATGCTTACATTAAGCCAAATGATGGTACCTCAAAATATTCAACTTGAAGCCATGTCCAATACTATCATCACTCGAGAAGTCGATTGTATTGACTTTCGAGATAGAGATATCCCACAACATAGTTTACATAAGGATAACCCCTTATATATTACTGCCCTAATTGGAGATGTAGCTGTTAAACGAGTCTTGATTGATAATGGGTCATCTTTAAACATATGCACTTTTGACTTCTACCAAATATTTGGGTTTAGAAGTGATGAAATGAAAAGAACGGATATGATTATCAAAGCCTTCAATGACGAGACACAAGAAACGTGTGGAGTCATTACTATACCCTTGCAAGTTGGTCCTAGAACCCTAGATACAACCGTGTTTATTGTACATTGCCCTGCATCGTACAATATACTTCTGGGTCGCCCTTGGATCAATGCGATGCGAGCGGTTCCCTCCACTTTACATCAGTGTGTTAAATTTGAATTTAAAAACCAGTTGGTTACCATTCATGGTGATCCTAGACCCTTTGATATGTGTGCTTTGGCTAAACCCGTTGGAGTGCAATTTTGCCCTGCCCTGTCATCCACACATCCTAGTTCTTATCATCCATCCAAACGTGTGAAACACACACCCATAACATCATCTACCCCATCAACTACACCTATACATTTAACTCAACCATCTTCTGAACAAACCACACTAGAACCTCAAAAAGATCTTAAATCCACAACCAATCCTTCATGTTCCATCCCTATAATTTCAAAACCTATAGACCCATTTATTAACACCTCCACATTATCTACATCTATCATATCTTCCACATCTAAAGATATCGGGAATGATCCTTCTACATCTTATGCTCTTTCTGATGAACTCTTACCTGATTTATCTAAAATTCTTATATCAGAAAAAACAAATGCTTCTATGCAAGATTCCATTATCTTAAGTAATTTGCCGCCATCTCCTCGTACTTTGGGCCTCCCACAACCTATGGGAAGTACTTACCAAGTCGGGAGTTGTGCTTTTATTTATAAAGGATATGATTGGGGCAGAATACCTCGAAACATCAAGACACATTATGATGGATATGCTAGATGCTATTTTGCTAATGAATATATCAAAGCTAAACCCATAATGCTTAAAATGGGATATAAAGGGAAAGGCTTGGGACCTTTCCAAAATGGTATGAAAGAACCTTTCGAGGTAGAACCATGGCCCGCCCGATGTGGTGTGGGCCTATTTCCTCGTAAGGGTCAACCCTTCCCTTTTGAAGATAATGATCAACTCATATGTTATCAAGATTATTTAGATGGGCGTGATGATTTGCCTCTAAAAAATCAGCCATTTACATGTAATATGCTATCCATAGCTTATCCTGAAATGATTGCTGAATCCGACGATGAGTTGGAAGGAGATATTTTCCACGATGTCTCCGTTGAAGAGTTGTTACACAATGGTTTTTATTTTGATGGTTCTATACCTACTATAGCCCAGCTTGAGGCCACGACTCCTCAAGATGAATTATCCAAGTTAACCTTAAAGGAATTACAAGAATTGGGCGTTTCATCCGCCCCACCTAATTTTGAAAGAGATCTACACATGGAAGTAGAAAACGTCATTAAGGTTAACATTGGAACTGAGGATAATCCTCACATAATCAGTATTGGATCAGAATTAAGTCAAGAAAAACAAGAGCAATACATTGCATTCCTTAAAGAATATGAAGATGTCTTCGCTTGGACATATGAAGATATGCCAGGTTTAGACCCTTCTGTAGTCATGCATCACCTAGTAGTCCATCCGGATGCTAAACCTGTTAAACAAAAACTTAGAAAAATGCATCCCAAAGTGGCCTCGCTAGTCAAAGGGGAGTTAGAAAAACTCCTGAATGTTGTTTTTATACAGGCTATTGATTATGCTGAATGGATCTCGAATGTAGTTCCAGTCACCAAGAAAGAAGCTACCAAAGTTAGGGTTTGCACAGACTTTAGAGATATTAACGTTGCATGCCCTAAAGATGATTTTCCTCTTCCAAACATGGATCAAATCATTGAATTTACTTTTGGGAGTGGAATGATGTCCCTAATGGATGGATTTTCTGGTTATAATCAGATCAGGATAGCTCCTGAAGATCAGGCTAAAATAGCCTTTATTACCCCTTGGGGTACCTTTTGTTGGAAAGTGATGCCATTTGGTTTAAAGAATGCAGGCGCAACATATCAACGAGCCATGACTTATATCTTTCATGATATGATGCATGATATCCTACATGATTATGTAGATGATATTATAGCTCGCTCCATTAATGAAGATGATCATTTAGATGATTTAAGGAAAGTATTTAATCGGTTAAGAGAATATCTTATTCGATTAAATCCAACCAAATGTATATTCGGAGTCAAGTCCGGTAAACTATTAGGGGTTTTAGTTTCTTTGCGTGGTATCGAAATCGACCCTCTCAAGATTGCGGCCATCACTGATATGCCCGCACCCACCAATATATCTGAGTTACGAAGTTTACAAGGTAAGCTTCAAGCCATCCGTCGCTTCATCGATAAGCTGGCGGACAAAACCAATCCCTTTCTTAAGCTCCTTAAGAAGGATGTCCCTTTTAATTGGGACGATGAATGTAAGGAAGCTTTTGAACTTCTCAAACAATACCTCCTTAACCCACCTGTGCTTTCACCGCCTAGACCTGATCGCCCATTTCTCCTATATATTTCAGCTTCAGATTTTGCTTTAGGAGCTATGTTAGCTCAGCTTGATGATGAGAAGAGAGAGCGTGCTAATTATTACATTAGCAGAACCCTCATCAGTTATGAAACCCGCTACACAACATTAGAAAAACTATGTCTAGCAGTCATATTTTCTATGCAAAAATTATGCCATTATATGCTCAGTCAGAAAACATATGTCATTGCTAAATATGATCCCTTGCGGTATCTCATGAGTCGACCTTATTTATCGGGTCGCACAGCAAAGTGGGTTCTTGCTCTAAGCGAGTTTGAACTCACGTTCATAGGACAAAAGTCTGTTAAGGGTCAAATCATAGCAGATCAATTAGTTACTGCACCCTTAGAGTCTACCCATCCCCTCATCATTGAGTTTCTGATGAATGTCTTCAATTAGAGGCAGACCATGTTGAACAATGGTCCTTATACTTTGATGGAGCCCGATGCATGAGTGGGGCTAGTGCAGGTATTATTTTAATATCTCCACAAAAACACATTATACCTTTGTCCTTTAAATTAACATTTGCTTGCACCAATAATACTGTTGAATATGAAGCTCTAATCCTTGGATTACGAGCTGCCTTAGCACTAAAAATTAAACATCTGCTAGTTTTTGGTGATTCTCAACTTGTTATAAACCAAATTAATGAAGTTTATCAGACCAGAGATGATAAATTACGCCCATATAAAGCATATGTTTTGCAATTGTTGTCCTTGTTTGATAAAGTTACCTTGGAAGCTATTCCTCGAACTAGCAACCGTGTGGTTGACGCTATGGCCGTAGCTGCATCTCTTCTGCCCTTGGAGTTAGATGACGAATATGCCACCATCATTATTCATCGACTCCAAGAACCCACTTCAAATAAGTCATGCTTAGAACCTTTGGATGTGTTTCTAATCAATGAAACTACTCCTGAACCTTGGTATACGGATATATTTGATTTTCTTCACAATGGGACTTTCCCTGCCAGTTCTAATAGGAACCAGCGTCGGTTATTACGTAGACGAGCAAGTCGATTTGTAATAATTGGCAATACTTTATATAGGAGATCTTTTGAAGGTATCCTCTTGAGATGTTTGAATCTAGAAGAATCCAAATCAGCTTTGAGTGAAGCTCACGATGGATCTTGTGGAGGACACTTCAGTGGTAGTGTCATTGCTAAAAAGCTCCTTAGGATAGGCTACTTTTGGCCTACCATGGAGAATGATGCACATGATTATGTGTGCCATTGCGACAAGTGCCAGAAACATGCTGACCTTGTCCATGCCCCTGCACAAGAACTGCAGGCTATTTCATCTCCTTGGCCCTTTTCAAAATGGGGCTTAGACATTATTGGCAAAATTAATCCTGTGTCATCTGATGGACACAAATTCATCATAACCGCCATTGAGTATTTCACGAAGTGGGTTGAAGCTATGCCTTTAGCTTCCTGCACTGGAACACAAGTCTCTAAATTTATTTTTAATCAAATCATTTGTAGGTTCGGAATTCCTGCAAATCTCATCTCAGACAATGGAACTTGTTTCAAAAATAAAGATGTTAAGAAATTATGCCAAAAATATAAGATTCAACATCGATGGTCCACTCCCTATTATCCTCAGGGTAATGGCCAAGCAGAAGCATCCAACAAAACCTTAATCAAAATTCTCAAAATATTGGTCAATAAATCTGGCCATGACTGGCACATTCAATTATATCCAACTTTGTGGGCATATCGCACTAGTGTTCGAACTCCCACTGGAACTTCACCTTTTGTCTTGGTTTATGGCGCTGAAGCTGTTTTTCCCTTTGAATTAGAAGTTCCTTCTTTGGCTCTACTACTTCAAGATACCGAAGTAGGGGATGAATATCGAGCTTGCAGACTCAGTCAGCTGGAACTCCTAGATGAAAAGTGCATCAATGCTTTGGAGCATCTTCGTGCCTACCAAAACAAGCTTAAAAGATCATATGCTAAGAAAGTTCGTCATCGATCCTTTGAGGTCGGTGACCTTGTTTTAAAAGAAAATCAAAAAAATACTAATGCAACTAAAGACCTTAAAGGTAAATTTGAGCCCAACTGGCTTGGACCATACATTATCATTGCTAAATTTGAATCGGGAGCATACAAATTAGCTACCTTAGATGGTAAAGATTTAAAAGAACCTATGAATATTATGCATCTTAAGCGATATTACGCATAAAATTTGGTCATTTCACCATTTGTATATATTTTGCATGTTGTCTCATTTTAAAAATATATATAAAACTGTTTAAACAAAAACAAACAAAAATAAAAGTAAAAACAACAATATTATAGACTCTTTCGAAACCAAAAAAAAATAGAGAAGAAAGAGAGAGTCAAAATTATCAAACTCCTCAAAAGTATTTGTTGTATATATTTCTTCTTGAAGTATTGCAGTTATATTTTCAAATTATTTTGGATAAATTAGCATTTATTTGGAATCCCTCACTTTCACAAACACAAAAATAAATATCTTGATTTTATCTGGCATGATTACTAATCTCTCTTATATCAAAGTCCACAAAATTCAATTAAATAAAGTTTGAGCACAGAGAATTGATCTTGTCATTTACTTAAACCAAGCATATCCTTTCACAATAAAATGATTATATTTGTAATGTCCATGCTATGCTACATAGTAGAAGTGGTTTCTTGAGCGAAAAGTTTCCCCTGCTATCCTATCATGCACATGGTCTAGAATCTTTGAGAATTGACAAAAGGACAAGCTCACCCCTACCCGGAATAAAAATCCCTTGCTCTACAGACTAATCCGAGCAAGTATCCCTAGCATAGGAAGAAAAGAAAAGTTCAAGAAAAAGAGAAAAAGAAAAAGGTTATTTCAGCATTATCTCAAATATCAAGCCAAAATACAAAAGTACAAAAAAAAAAAAAAAAGAGCAAAGAAAGCAAAAGCAAATGCAATAAAATCCCTTTCCCTACCCATTGAAAAGAAAAGAAGGGTTGATGAGCTTGAATCCCTGGAATTCTCAAATTATTCGAAAATTGTGAGGTAAGCCCCATAACAGGTGGTTTGTGCCCAACCCGCTTGGCCTTGGGTAACTCCTAGCGTGGTGATATGTCTGTCACATTAGCGACCTTCTTTTGTACAGACCTATGTCTGCTTATGGATTAGCTAGCTCTTGATAACCCGACCTACATAGTAGTCTAGTACGGTTATATGCATCTAAATCATGGTTAATGAACACTTATTTGGTTAATTCAAATCACTTGTATCAAATTATCTTGCTCAAAACTGGTAAATGAACAATGCAATTGCACACACATTTGTATTTGAGAGATTTTGTGTATCATTATGATAAATCAAGATCGGAAATGAACTCACATACGCACATGGGATTCCTTATAAATCTAACTTTTGTCTTTAAGATACTTTGAAATATTTTTTTTGCAAATTGTTTGGAATAATTTCATTTTCTCATCTGAGAACAGTTGTTTAGTATAAAGACAACTACATGCATTATCAAAAAAATCAAAATCATTTTCAAAAACATGCAATAAAATTACATTTATATATAACTTTTTGACTTTCGCGACGATGGTATAGTTCCAAAACCAAAATTGGAATTTTATGCCTAGCGCAAGTCCTCATCTTTATATTTTTTGTTTATTTTCAAAAAATTAAAAATCAACCATGCAATAAAACTATTATATCAATTTCTTCTTTGGATTTCGCGATGATGGTATAAGTCTATACCTATAATTCTATGCCTAGCGCAAACCATCGTTCTAATTTTCTTTTCCATATATTTTAAAAACAAAATTCATCAAAACATGTGACTTGCATCATTATGTTACACAAATATGCTTTACAAACAAACAAACACTTATTCGATTTCATTACATTATGTTCAAATTCAGTTTTTGCAACCATGGTATAAATTCTAAGGAATTGTTCAAAATTTTATCATACTTAGGAATTTATGCCTAGCAAAATCATATTTCTTTTCATATTTCATGCATACTATTTTTATGAAAATCTGAAAACAAATCATCAAACCATCATTATCTCCATCATTACAACACCAAGTCTTAAGACAGTCTCTTAAGCACTCTTTCACTTTTAACAATATTTCTATACCAGGATTAGCTTGACGACCGAGTGAGCGGCGACTCCATGAAATGGTCTATAATAGCGACAATGTCCTTTGAAATTATTGTTAAAAGTCCCTTTTATTTTCATCAAATTATCCCACAAACAACCAATTTGTTTACATCAGATTATTTCATTTAAAATCTTACAGCATGATATCAAATTATAATATTTCAAAACAACATAATTACATGAATCATCAAATCAATCACATCAAAACATTAAAGCATCATACAAACATAAGACAAGTCATATGATCAAAAATATCTCATCATATATATACATATCTCAAAAAAATATATGTACATCATATCAAAACTGGATTGGTATGCCACAATCTACATATTGGCATACTCAATCCTCTCAAACCATATATACAGTCTGTGCAGTGCAGTAGCCTAGCCTCGAGAACCCCTCGAGCTCTCAGCCTCATCTCCTCCCCGCCTTGAGGTGGACGAGGTGGCCCCATCACAGTATGTGTGGTACTACGAGTCCTAGTCATCGATCGGGATGAAGTCCTCGATGACCCAACCCTGATCGGATCCGCAATACCGGCTGGTAGTTGTACCCTTTGGCACCAGCTGGAAGTATATACCCTGGTAGAAGGTGGTCTGAGCAACCGACCGTGCCAGCTCCCGAGTGCTCGCTCCTCCGCTCCGTGCTCTGAGGCGTGCGACCTCATCTCTGAGTTGTGTGGCCTCAGCTCGATGTCGTGCAGCCTCATCCTATAAAGTCTGCACCTGAGCCTGGAGATGAACAGTCTTCACCCGAAGAGTAGCCATCTCGCTACTCTCTCCTACCTCGACACCCTTGCCCTTATCGGGCGATGGTGGCCTCTCTCTCCATGGAGAAGGGGGTCTCTCCTCCCTCCTCTCCCGCTGCCGTGGCCTCTGCTGAGCCTGTGGCCTCCTCTGCTCTCTCCCATCGTGACCCTGTGCCGCCTCATGGGCATCGCCTCCCCATCCGATGCACAACTGCATGAATCGGACCCTGAGCCCTCGTCATCCGAGGAGGGCGGATGCCTGCGTACCAAGCATCATAGCCGTCAGCAACCCCTACGTCATCCCCATCCACTGGCTGAATGGGGGCATCGTCTGCATCCTCACTCCAGAAGCGCTGCATATCTGGAGCCCCGTTGACTGTAGTGTTATCCCGGATGGTTCGAGAAAACTCGTAGTCTCTGAGAGATGGGATCCCCTGCTGTAGACCGAACTGCCTCAAAACTCGGTCATAACGGTGGAGCTCCACCTCTCTCCTCTCCATCCTTAGCCAACAGGTTCGCCTAACGTGAGCCAGCTCCTGTCCATCCTCGGCCCACCCTGGATGATCTCTCCAAGGCCTCCAAGTGATCTGGTCGGAGACAAGGTCATCAAGTAGTCTCCGGGACATTGGCAGATCTATCCATCGCTTGTGACCCTCTTCGGAGCCACCAGTAGAAAGCTCGGGGCCTCTCCCCATCAATCCCTATCGGTGGGAGCCCTACCGGCCTCCGCACCATGATGTGCTCCCAGCACCAAACCTCGTAGTAGTGATGTCATGACCGGACATCGGTCGCCCTTGTATACGACCCCATGCGGGATCCTATACAATCGGCATAGTACAAAGCTCCCCCAAGCAAACCTGTACCCGTGGTCTCTCATGTCGTAGACCACATCTGTCGGTAGCCATGGTACTCTGCATCCACTCCGATGGCATAGCAGCGAGACCACCTACCACCCCAGCCAAAACCTGTGTCGGTCTAGATGCCCCAGGCATCTGGCGTAGCGACTCGATGTTCACTCCGCCCTTCTCCAGGGTGAAGCTCGGATCTCCGCACAGTCGCATCATCGCGTGGCCCTGATTGGCCATGGGAGTTATTAGCCATCCTTGTATGGGGATCCTCAAAATCCTCCATACATCCTCCAATGTGGGAGTCATCTCCCCTATCGGTAACCAAAAACAAGAAGAACCCGGATACCACCTCTCTGCTAGGGCTGTCAATAGCCCCATATCTGTAGAAACCTGTGGCATATCTGCCACATGCTGCAAGCCGACTTGAGCCAACTGATCTCGCTCTGCCTGAGATAGAGTGGCCAAGTCATCCCTCAGCCCATCGTATTTCCATTCTCTGCTCTTTAGTAATCCTCTCTGCAACATAAACAACAAAACAATAAAATCATTAATAAAACAGTGATTAAAAATGCAAGTAAAACAAAGTTCAATTTCATACAAATGATGATATCGTCCACTATTGGACGATATCGTCCAAAATTTGAGCAAATTCGTCTCCGATTTCGCAAGAGGGAATCGTCCCTTATTGGACGAAATCGTCTCCATATCGCTGATTTCGCCCTTGGACGAAATCGGCGATATCGAGACGATTTCGACGAAATTGAGACGATTTCGTCCCGACGATGTCGACGGCCCAAAAATGGCCGCGATGCTCAAAAATCATTCAAAATCAATCTAAAAAGCATGAAATTCAAAATTAAAGCATTCTAAATTAAGTTTGGACCCTTACCCGTAGCCCGCGTCGGACCTCTGTCGATCTGTGCGTTGTCTCGACCATTCTTGTCTGTAGAGCTCTAGAAACCAGGAAAATGAACAGTAACAATGAATTAGGGTTTTTCCCTATTTTTCTTAATTTTATTCAAAACACTTAACAACATTTTTAAAATTTTTGCTTTTTCGCGTTTTTACCTCAAACGTTCGATTTGGGTAAAAACACGGAGGGGGCACCATAGTAAGTTGTCGTACGATTCGACCTAGAATCGTCGCCTAAAAATGGGAATAAATTTTTGCTTTCTCGTAAATCGAGAAGAACTCGTCTTTAACGCATTTTCTTTGAAAAATTCGCTAAAGAGGGGGCAAAATGTAGCACCCTAAAATTGGCGCAGTAAAACTTAGCAAATAATTAAAATTACCTTAGTAATAATTCAAATTCAAATCTCAACCCCAAAACCGCTCCAAAACCGCCTGCAACCCGTTTCCTCGTTTTTCATGCCATTTTTAGAGTTTGTTTTGTCCGTTGGACGATATCATCGCCGATCAGACGATATCGCCTCAGATCGGACGAATTCGTCTGGAGAAGAACGTCCAGACGATTTCGTCCCAAAACTGATTTTTCATAATTAGCCTCTGTTTCAACGGCGTCTCTAATCTGGGCAGAAGCGTGTCTGCGTCGTTAGAGACCCTCCCCATTGGAGATCTCCCAAATTGGGATGATCCCCAACCTCCTAACCTCCCTCCTAAGCCTATTTAAACCTTAGGACCCCCCTTGACATTCCCCTGGCTGAATTTCCCTGTAATTTGATCTTTGCGTGCATTATAATACCCTGGATTATCATCTGCATTTGTGCTTTTCAAATTTTCTTGTAGGAACTTTGTCATTTTTCAGCCGGAGCAAGCTCAGATCGTCGCAGACGATCTTGTACAATTCGAGACGATTTCGAACTCTACAGACGATTTCGACTGCAGTCAACATTGGGGGCAATCAATGCCCAGAGTTTGCGCTTTTTCTATACCTTTCTGCTATTTTATTCTGCATCTAGTTAGTTTTATTATTATTTCCTGTTATCCTGCATCTTGGAGTTCACCCATATAGCTTAAGTACATAATAACATCATGATTAGCTATTAAAGCATGATAATTTACTTGCATTTCTATTTGGGATTATCTTATTAACATCATTATTATCATTTCATATCATCTTCCTTTATCAGCATAGCTGCATTTTCTGTAGTCTGTGTCCATTTCTCTGATTGCAGGTCTCTGACAATTCGTCGATGAATTCGTCAGATCTCAGACGATCCTGTCAGATCGGAGACGATCCTGTCAAATTCCAGGCGATCTTGACTGCTCAAAAATCAGAACCTCCATCAGACATCCGAAATCAGGTATGGTTTTTCTCATCTAGCTTGTTCTCTATATTTTTTGTTTAAATCTATTTTCTGTATTCATTTAAATCTGCATTTCATATAGAACAGTTTAGATTCATTTGGCCAAACCTAGGACTTGAATGATTAAAGATAAAATTGAACACATCAAACACATTCCCAACCTAGGCGTGGAGACTGCCACTAAACGTTTCCTGGTGAACCCCACCATCCATCAAAAAATCACCTTAATACCCCTCCCCCGAGAGGCGGGACCTTCAAAGGGCCTCTCAGTCCGAGGTACCGTTCCATCCTTCTCGCATCCCCCTTCCGGGCGCGGATCCTTTAGCCTGAAGGTAAGGGTGCAAAAAATTTGGAGCGATACAGTAAGTTTTGGATTTTGTCCTATTATCTTTTTGCCCTTATGCTTTTTCATATTCTTTTAATAAGTTATTCAAAATTCTAGCCGCATTTATCCCTACCCTTGCAAAATGGGTTATATCATCTACAAAATATTTATGGGTGATGTTGTTGATGTTATTACTATCCTTAATTTTGTTTATTAGTCCATATTTATAAGAATTATATGCGTTCCTACCCAATACCTCTGCCATAATAATAAAAAAATATGGTGATAGAGGATCTCCCTATCTAATACCTCTCTTGGATTTAAATGATTATGTTACTAACTCATTGACCAACACTAAATATGATACTATAGAGACATAAGATTTATTCCATCTGATCCATTTCTTCCCAAATCCAAACTTTTTTGATACTGCAAAAATAAAATTCCATAGAACCTTATTATAGGCTTTACTCATATCAAGTTTTAAGATCATTGATCTCTCTTTTATTGAAGTTGTTGAATGCATAAATTCATGAAGTACTATGATCCCATCTAGAATATATCTCACTTTCACAAAACCTCCTTGCTCTTCTAAAACAATTTTGTCTAATAATGGTCTTAACTGATTTGCCATAACTTTGGAGATTATCTTATATGTTATATTACCTAGGCTTATGGGCCAAAATGAATCACACAATTTTGCATTCTTCTTTTTGGGAATTATGGTAAGATATGTTGCATTTATTTTATAAGGTATATATTGTTTTGCCTTAGACTGTTTCACTACCATCAATAAATAATCCTTAACTATTTCCATATTATGCTAATAGAATGCCACAAAGAGCCCATTCGGACCTAGGAATTTATCCTTATAAAAAGAGAAAAAAGCTAAATGAACTTCTTCTAGAGTAACAAGCTCCATCAATTTCATATTATCTTCATATTTTATAATTGAAGGAACTTCTTGTAGTAGTTTATCATTAAGAACTTCAAACTCATTTGATCCTAGAATATTTTGGTAAAAAAACCTTACCTCCTGTCTGATTTCACTCTAATATTCAATCCAAACCCCTTCTATTAATTTAATTCTACTAATTTTGGATGTTGATATCTAAACTATTGCCATCTTATGAAAAACTATGTTTTTATCTCCTTTTAACCAAGTTTGTCTCAATTTTAATCTTGAATATTTATCTTTCTTACTCGAATATTATGATATTCACTAAGCAAATCCCTTTCCTTTGAGCTTGGATTATTATGCTCACCTTTTTGGAATTTTGAAAGTTTCTCTTTTAGTTATTTCTTCTAAAAAATATTTCCAAAAGTGTTCTTGTTCCATTATTTTAATCTAGATGTCATTGATTTAATTTTTTTTGGAAGTGTATGCAATCCACCATTTCCTAAAGAATTCCATGTTTGCTCTATCATATCAATAAATTGAGAATGGTCTTCCCACATCTGCTCATTTTTTTAAATTTACATGGTGGAATCAGTAGTCGCCACAAATCCGGGAAGGCACATCTATTCATATTTAAAATATGATATTTTTTGAATTCACTTACCATCATATTAACTCTTATTGGCCAGTTATATGAACCAATCATTGTCAAGGCATTAAGTTTAACATAAGTCCCTTCATCTAGCCAATAATTAGAGATTATGCATCTATCTATTTTTTTTTTTGCTATAACGTTTTGACCTATCCTATTATCGGTACATATATAGTTGTCCTCTTGGGACCATCCTAGAGAGGAAGGAGGAGGAGCTCTACAGGTGACTTCCTATGGAAGTCCTATTCCACTTTCCTACATCCCTTCCTCGGCCTTGTCCCAGGTCCCTGATCCTTTTCCAGTTTCCTTGGCACCTCATTTTCCCATCCTTTTAGGTTGGAAGGTGTTGCAGACGATCTCCTTTTGGGGGGAGATCATTGTTCCATTGTTCTGCCCCTTTCCTTGCCCTACGATGGGAAAACCTGTGTTCCACCTTTGCTCCACTGTCCTACCTTTTCCTCTGGTGTCTGGGTTCTAGGTTGGGGTTAGGATTTTTTTCCTAGGACTCTTCTTGGGTTTTCTTAGGTTGTTTTTGGAAGTCTTCTTAACATCTACTTGTTGAGGATCTTCAGTGGTGAATGGTTGGGTCTGAGGAATTCTAGCTTCTTGAGCAGTTTTGCACAACATCCTTTTGGTCAGAGGAGGGACCACGTGCTTGATACTATGACTCTGCTCTTTGGATTCAAGGTGGTGGGTCTTGTAGGATTTTAGTTTCTTTTGTGGCTTTGCAGCCTCTGGTATTTTTGTTGCTGAATCCTTGTAGGTTCTCCTCCTTGTTTCCTTGAAGCTACTTTTGGCGGGTCTAAGGAATTCTGGCTTCATGAGCAGTTTTACACAACATATTTTTGGGTTTTGAGGGTTGCCCATGTGCTTTCTACTGTGACTCTACTCTTTGGGTTTGAGGTGGTGGTTCCTATAGGATTTCAGTTCCTTTCATGGCTGGTAGGGGCCTCTGTTTTTCTTGTCACTGATTCCTTGCAAGACTTCCTCTTATGTGGCCCTGAAGCTGTTGAAGGTTGTCTAGGATGCATGGTTGCTATTTTTTGTTTTGTGCTTTAACAGCTGCAGTCATGCATCTTTGGGACTCCTTTCTCTTGAATTCTTATGGCACTTTCTCGTCCTTTCCTTCAGAAGTGTTGTTCTGTTGTTGCTGCTTCCTTTGTTGGGTAGGTGTTCTTGAAGGCTTCCTTTTCTACTAAAGGACCCTATGGCCTGGGGTGTTCCTTTGCTGCTGAACCACTACAGTTCCATTTTATAGGCTTTTGTTCCTTCTATGTTTTTGCTAGGGCTCCCCTACGTGGGATGCTTGTTTTCCTTCAGTTATCTATTTTCCAAGGATGGTTTCTGGTTTTCTTACCCTTGGGTTGTTTCAATTTTTAAATTTATGGCTTTGTTTATTTTCCCGCATTTGGAAAAGGTTCAAATTATCATTTAGTGGTTGGGACGGTCTAGCAATTTCTCCACCCTTTGTGAGATTCAAAATCTTGTTTGGTGCCTTTTGATTCAAATTTGGTTTTTGGCAGGCCTTCCTTTCTTGCCCATTTTTCCTTTGGTGCAATGGAAGACGTTTTCCTCTGGTGCAAAGGAAAGCGCCTTCCTCTGGTACAAAGGATGGCACCTTCATTTTTGGTCTTATTGCATGCTCCTTCTTTGTTCCTTTCGGCTGTCCTTGCCTTGATTTAATCTGATCTACTTTGATGCAATCTGTTCCATTGTAATCAGGTTTTGGGATCCTTGACAAAAACCCACTTTTAGTCTACCAAAAAAAATATATAGTTGTCCTCTTCAAACTCAACCTCCCATAGATTATTATTTTGAATAAGAGTTGAGAAATCTCTGATACTTTGGATTATTTTCCTAATTCCTCTTTTTTTCATCCAAACTGGCTATGGCATTAAAATATTCTATGATCATGAATCATGTTTCTTGGTCTTTACTTCTCATAAAGGCTTCAATCCCACTCTATACTACTAATCTACCTAAATGAGTTGTAGGTCTATAGACATTAAAAATAATGAAATGAATATATTCAAAGTAGCATTTGACTAAAGAGGCTATCCAATTTCTAATTTTATGAATAGTTACACAAGAGGTTATAACAAGATTCTAACATGTTAAAATTTCTCCTTCCACTCCTTCAAAATCCACAACATCCCATTCACATTGTGTCCATACTGCTTTTATAGTTTAGAAAACTTCTTCCTTTATCATTTTAGTTTCTTGGATACAAAGAATATTAGGCTTATTACTTAAATAGAGGTCCCCGATACAAATATTCTTTGAGGGGGTATTAGCACCCTTTATATTGTATGATATGGTAATCATGTCTCATTAGGGGCTACTAGCCCCTCCTATGAATTACCAATATCATTTTGATATTTGGTAAAGAGAAGTTAAACCAACTTATATTGTGTTCCTTTCTCTATGTTTTCTCTTGCTTCCCTAGTTCTCACTTGATAATTTGAAGTTTTTCCTCTTTTTGTCTTACCTGTATTAGTAGCAGGTCTTATTATTCTATTTATCAATATTATTTCACAACTTTCCCTTTCATTACATGTATCCTCTCATGGCTCTACTATGGAAAAATTTTGACTTGTCCTACTAATTTTTTGGTATTTCCTTGTTAATGGTAGAGGTATTAATTTCTAATACTACATTTTCTCTACCACTTTTCTTCTCTTGAATGGATCATGGTACTTAAATATTTTAAAATCTGATGAGGTACATTCCTTAGGTTGGGTGGGAATGTTCATCCCTAAATAAAGATCATATTGAATAGATATTTCCTTATTAATATTTTGATCCTATTGTATCGTGTCCTCTAAGATTTGATCTGATTTTTCTTCGTAGGTTAAATCCTCAAAATAATTGGTATATCTTCTAATATCCTTCCTTACTAGTATCCACTATTTATTTACTTTCATCTATTTGGACCTATTCTTTGGCAGTTGAAAACCATCCTCATCCATATCCATTTGTAAGTTTCTCTTATGATTTCTACATAAGTTTTTATTGGAATCTTATTAGGGCATTGTCTCTTAATATGCCCCACTTCATGACATATTCTACATCTAAAAGATATATTTTCATAATTCATGGTTTGGATCCACAACTTACCACATACTCAAGAATGATTTATTTTGGTAAAGGTTTTACTTATATCAATCATGACCAATATTCGAGCATAAATATCCAAGAAATCATATTTTGTAGTTTTTTAAATATCAAGGAATTATGCTAGAGTGTTGCCTATTGCTTTGAAGGTATAAATTTCTTATAATTCAATGGGAAAACCATACATCCTAACCCAAATTATTACTAGAAATAGATCTATGTTTTCAGGTGCAAAGCCTTCATACCATCGGGTAAGGAAGAGTATCGCTCTTCCCATAAACCAAGGACTTCCTTTTAAGATTCTATCCCATTCCTCCCTAGAACAAAAAATGGCTAGGAAGAAACCTTTGGGAAGAAGGATAAACTCACTCCTAGAGACTTCCAACTCTTATCAATCCATTTTCTTAAGTCCAAAGGCCTTGGCCAAGACCCATTAAATTTATTAATAATTGCCCTTTCTTTAAGCAACAAGAACTACTTCTCTATGAGGTCTTCTCTAACCTCTACTACTAGAGATGATTCTAAGGACATAGCTGTAAATTGGTTCATAGGAAGGAAACTATAACTCAAAATCTACTAAAATTTATTAGTATAGCATATAGTGATTATATTATTGAAAATAAACATATAATAGTTTTCATGCAAAATGTCTATGATAATGATGGGGAAAAGAAACTTAGAAAAAATATTCTATGCCCAAACATAATGGACTACCTCATTGATGCCATAGCCCTCCATTGCTCCTCCCATCATATGAACCCTAACCGAAAAATATCAATAATTTCATTTTTCACAACTTGAAAAATTGTCACTGCCCTTGTTCTAGATATCTGACTTCATAGGGTCATATCTCTCTCAATATTGCTCAAATTTATTTATATGACCACTCATTTTAAAGCTCTTCAGATTCTACATAAATTTGTACAAGAATAATTTTAATTGGACAACCCTTCACAAAAATATAACTCCTAAAATATGAGATATTTTTAAGGAAAAAATTGCCCTAATGCTTCCCTAGTTTCAAATGGTTATCTTCACATGGTCATATTTCCATCAATACTATGGATTATTTTCAATGACCACTTTCTCTCATAGTCATTTCAAATATTTTCAAAGTTCACACAAAATAGGACAAGAATCATCTAATTCGGACAATTCTACGCAAAGATATAACACTTGAAGATTATATGTTTAAAAAAAAATTGCCCTAGCTCTGCCAATTCATAATTTTAATTTCACATTCATTTCTTAATGAAAACTATGTCAAGGAGTCAATTGCAAAACATTGCACTTTGAGGAAGACAAAAGAAAAGAAAATAAAGAATATTGTTGATAAAAAGATAAGCTAGATATGGTTTAATTAACCTCACACCAAATGACCACACCAATAGAAACCACATATAGCTTATTTAATATATATATCAAGTAAAATAAATATATATGTAAAATATTTCATCATAATCTTCAAATTTAGGTAAAATTATTTAATAAATTAAAAAAAATCATTTTAATAAGACATGTTATCAAGTTTAATTATATTAGTATATATCAACTCAATCGGTTATGTTCCTTTAACTTTCAATGAGGAGACCTTGGTTCAACTCTTGTTGAGTGATATATGTAAAATTGTTAAGTTGTAATAACACTATGCAGTCATGATGTCATAAGGACGAGACAAATTTCAATCCCATATAATTGATTAAAAAATTATATTAGTATATATATTTCATGTCAAAAAATCTTAATTTCCTAAGTGATAATGACTTACTTGAATAAGTTCAAAGGACTAATCTAGTTTTTTGAATGGTTAAACAAGGTAATGTGATGGTAATGCTTGTCATAAGGGCATGATCAATTTCAATCCTATATAACTGATTTAAAAAATTATATTACTATATATTTTTTCATGTCAAAAAATCTTAATAACCTAAGTGATAATAACTTACTCAAATAATTTCAAAGGATTAATCTTGTTTTTTAATGCTTGAGCAAGGTTAACAAGGTTATGTGATGGTAATGTTTGTCATAAGGCTTGGAATTTAATAATTCATCTAAGCAATTGCTAGCTATGGTTAAATATTTTATATGCTTATAAAAAAAAATTTGTAGATGTTAAATGCTTCTACATACTACTCCTTGACAAATTGACAATTAAAGTATAAACATATGTGAATTTTTACTATAATTCATTCCAAGCCATTGAAAGTAAATATTCCCTTCCTTATTTGCACCCAACATTGTCATAATGGTAATGCTTTTTATAAGGCCTGGAATTTAATAAGTACCCTAAATCGTTGAACCATTTGTTAGTTATGGTTAAATATTTTATTTACCTCTTAAACTTAAACTTGTGTAGATGTTAAAGACTTCTACATACTCCTTGACAAATTGACAATTGTAGCATAAAAATATGTGATTTTTTTTATTATAATTCATTCCAAGACAATGTTACCTTCCTTCTCTGCATCCAAAGTTGTCATGTCACTATTTTTTTACATATATTTATATAGCCAATAGTTTTGAGGGTCTCATGATTTCACTAAATGTAGTTAACCATGTTCAATTGTCGACAGACAACTGTAAAAATATATTTTAGATTTCAAAATGTCTAAGTAGACATATAATTCTAAGCATGCTTTCCATACGTTGTTGAGTTCAAAATGTTAGATGTTTATTAAAGAAATATCATTGAGGATATGGTTTTAACAAAGATACAAAAGTAAATATTCAAATATGTATAAGCTTTTTGAGTATTTAATTATCCTTTGTGGATTCAATAAAATATTAACAATAGAAACTAATGTATATGACCTAACCCAACATGGTTCTTGAATTTCCCTATTGTCCCTTATGCCTTAATTCCATGAGCTATATTAGAAAGTTGAGGATTTGGATCACAACATCAACCAAAGATTTATTTTCTATTATAATCATGGAAATTGTCAAATTTTAACATGTAAATACATAAAATTTTGTAGCTGAAAATATTAAGAATAAAATAGGACCTAGTTAGTATTATACCAAATAAAAATTGTAGTTGTCATGAAAAAAAATTGAATCTTGTCTTAATATTCTATAATCAAAGTCAACAAGTTTTCTTGTCTCAAAACTTAACCATGGGTATTATTTTATCTATACCATATCCATGGATTTCAAAAATACTATAAAACCTATAATTATTTGAAGAGAATATTACAATTCAAAATCAATACCATCATACCTAACATAGGTCTTACATTAGAGCATAAATACAATGAAAATGGTGGATTTAAGTAGTAAGGTCTATAGAGGGACATTTTTTGCAGGACTACCCAAACTATCGAACTTGTGTTGGCCATATATCACTCATATGGACTCAGATTGAGCTGAAATTTTGAGGGTAGATGCCTGAAAAACCCTTGAACATCTACACCAATTTTCAGATCATTTGGAATCAAATCCCTATGTATAAACGCAATTTTTTGCAAGTTACTGTGCGAGGGTTTCATCTGGATTGAGTGCAAGCAGCTCCAGAGGTTGGATTTTAGGGCCTTCGGGCCCTACCAACCAATAATTTTGTGGTTTATGCTCAATATTTTAGCAAGATATGTTGTAGGGGATCCAATATGGGTTAGAAATCTATCTTTCAACATATCATGGTGTGAACTTGAGTGACAACGACTTCCAATTTGCTACACAAAAGAAAAGTGAAAACCATACCTTTCCACAGCGTCTAGGGCAAGGATTAAAGATATCACGAAACAAGTTTCAAGTAGTTGATCAAAAAATGGCTCAGATCTCAAGTGAATCTGGTGCTAAGGTGCACCCAAAAAATAATTCTACTGTGAAAACCCTTGTCAAGGGTAAGAATTTCGAAGACTCAATCCCAAAAATAAATTTTAGGGATGCCCTCCATGGTGGATAGCCTCATCCCAATGCTAATATTAATCTTAGGGCTTCCCATAAACTTGTAAGAATGCCTAAGATTGATCCCAGGAAAATGGATTCAGGATGTCTTAATGCAGCTGATGGAACTCCTATTGTTAAGCTTGATATCGGTAACATTCAGACTGACATTGAAGATTTGGAAAAAACAGGACTAATTTCTCGTTTCGTGGGTTTTCGTCTGAGTCTATCTACTTTCAAAGTTTGGGCTGCCAAAATCTGGAAAACTAAAGGTGAGTTACAAATTTCTATTTATCCAAATGGTTATTTTCTTATTTTATTTGCTAATAATGAAGATAGAGAGAAAACTTTTCAAGGGGGTCCCTGGTTTTTTGGAAGGACATGGCTTTTCATGAAGCCCTAACATACTAAATTTAAAGTCGAAGAAGAGATGCTTCTATAGCTCTCGTGTGGGTTAGACTCTTTGGCCTCCCTATTGAATTTTGGAATCCTACTATTTTTTCTTCAATTAGAAACTCTTTAGGAACTTTTATGATGATTGCTGATTGTACTCAAAATTTTGAACATATTATTTATGCTCGGATTTGTGTTTTAATGGATTTTGACAAACCATTAGCTGAAGAGATCACATTACAATTTGGGGAAGACACTTGGGAGCAAGTAGTGGGCTATGAGAACATTCCTTTTTGTTGTAGAATTTACCACAAATGTGGTCATTTGGATGGTGCTTGCCCAAATAAAATTTTTGATCAAAAGAAAGAAGATATAAAATCAGCAGGTTTCCAAATGCCTAAGAAGAAGAACACTCAGAAAAACCAGTTATGAAGGATCAATCAAAGTCATCTGCTAACATGTTTGAAATCCTTTCCACAAATGATGTCCCAAGTGAGGAAGAGGAAATAAAGGAAACAAAAATCTTAGAAACACAATTTAAAGATGAAGGGAAGAACTCAGAGACAAACCAACAAATCAAAGGTTTTCAAAAAAAAAAAAGAGAAAACTTACACAAGAAAAAGATCTTTTAAATGTCAAAATTTCAAATAATATAGGTCTTGATATAGACTCTGTTGAACCCTCTAGTAAAATTTTGGCTATGTACGAGCATTCTTCAAGGCTAGAAGCCATATCAGAATCAATTGGATTAAGTCAAGAAACAGGGAAAAAAAACTGAAGATGGATTCTAATAAAAAAGCAGGTTGGAAGACCAATCAATATCATATGGTAAAAGAAGGTGAAAAGCTTGTAGAGGAAGGTAATATTAATGCCCTTCCAAAATTTTTAGCCCTGGTATTAATGAAGACCATCACTTGGAATATTAGAGGACTCAAAGGAAGTCTTTCACAAAAAATGAAATTAGAAGAATGATTCAGATAAATCATCCACATCTTGTTTTCCTTCAAGAAACGAAGATGTCAATGGAGGATATGGACTCAATTGCTAGTAAAATTTGGCTAGCTAGAAAAATGGTTTCCCTTAGTTCCCAGGGGACTTCTGGTGGCATTACTTGTCTTTAGGACCCAAAAGAGGTAGTTATTCACCATATGGTTGGTAGTTGGCGTCTGTTGGCTATAGCTATTCAAAGTAGACATTCCAACCAAATTATGCTCTATATTACTGTTTATGCTCCGACTACTTTGGAGGAAAAAGAAGACAATGGAAGGATATAACTCATATTATCTCTCATTTTCTTGAATCTTGGAGCTTGATCGGAGGAGATTTCAATACCATCCTCTATCTAGATGAGAAAATAGAGGGAAATATAAATTTGGACAAAAGCACTGACCTCATGAGAAAATATATTTTAAACCTCCATCTTGTGGACATCCAACCAGATAATGGCCTTATGACTTGGTCTAATAGAAGGCAAGACTTAGCTTGTATAATTGAGAGATTGGATAAGTTTTTGCTCTCTGAAAATTTCTTAATCCATGGTCACATTCCTAAAGTGAATACTCTTAACAATGCTAGTCCGGATCACTGGAATCATGGTGGAAATGTGGAAAACCAATGTGAGTTTCTCTCCTTTTCGTTTTCAATTAATGTGGCTTAGAGACAGTTCCTTTAGGCCTCATGTGCAAAAATGGTGGAAGTAAGGTAAGCCTAGGCATGGGACTAAGATGTTCTATTTTGCCAAAATACTGCAATACATTAAATCCAAAATCAAGACTTGGAACTAGGAGTTTGGGTATGTTCATAAAAAAAACATGAAATTATTGCTCAACTTGAAAATTTTAATAAGAAAATCTGTTTAGATGGCATCATAGAGAATAGAAGTGTAGATGAAATTAAACTCACAACTCAGTTATAGGTATGGAAAAAAAGAGAAGAACTCTTATGGAAGAAAAAATCTAGAATTCAATGGCTCAAAGGAGATCGAAACACAAATTTCTTCCACAAATCTCTTCTAGCTCGAAGATCTTACAACTTTATTTCTTCCCTGAAATCAGATTTTGGAGATGTTGTCTATACTTGGGATGGCATGAAACTATTGTTGTTGATTACTTTTCCAATCTTTTTGCTACTACTCCTCTTGAATTAGCTTCTCAATAAAATGTTCTTCAAGCAATCCCTTCTCTTATCACTTCTAAGGAGAACTCTATTTTGACTGATTATGTTACTATCAATGAGCTTCAATAGGTAGTTTTTAAAATACAAAAAGGGAAAACCCTAGGTCCAGATGCTTTTTCCATTGAGTTCTACCAAGAAAAATAAGATATCCTTAATGCTAATTTATTAGAGGTGGTGGAAGAAGCCAGGAAAGCCAAAGAAATTTTCAAGGTTATCAATAAAACTTATATTACTATTGTTCCAAAAGCTCAAGAGGTTGATCATATCTCAACTTTTAGACCTATTGCTTTATGTAATGTTCTTCTCAAAATCATTACTAAGATCATTGCAGAAAGGTTAAAGCCTCTTTTGTATAATATTATTTCCCCAGAGCAAGGGGGTTATGTGGTAGGGCATAAAATAGTATATGAGATAGTTCTTGCTCAAGAAGCCATCTATTCCATGGATATGCAAAAATATCCTTCCATTTTATTTCGGTTAAACTTATCCAAAGCTTATGACAAAGTGGATTGGCACTTCCTTATCAAAGTTTTGAGGCAATTTGGTTTCTCTAAGGATTGGATGGATTGGATTATGGGATGTATCTCTTCAGTTTCCTACTTAGTTCTTATCAATGGTAGGCCTTCTTAGTCGTTCCCAGCTTCCAGAGGTATTAGGCAAGGTGACCCGCTATCCCTTTATTTATTCATCATTCTTGCTGAATGCTTGGGTAGGACTATAACCAAAAAGAGGGAAAAAAAAACCTTGAGGGAGTTACCATTGCTCATGGAGCTAGACCTATCTCTCATATTCAATTTGTGGATGACTCTACTCTTTTAGGTAAAGCTACAGTTAAGGAAGCTTCTAATATTAAGCATATCATTAGTTATTTTTCTAAGGCTATTGGGTAGTTGATCAATGAAGACAAATCCAAAGTTATTTTCTTTCACTGCTCTGCTAGATAGGAATCCATGGTCTTGGATAAATTAATATATAAGAAGACCTCCCTTCCGATCACTTATTTAGGTATTCCCATCAATATTCAAAGGTAGAAAAATAAATATTGGAATTGGTTGTTGGAAAAAGTCAAGAAGAAAATTGGAAAGTGGACCAACAGATGGCTTTCTTCTAGGAGTAGAATCACCTTGGTAAAATCAGTCCTTCAAGCTATTCCTATTTATGTATCTTTCGTGTTGAATATCCCTAAGGTTGTTCTTCGAGAACTGGATCAAATCAGTCATCGATTCCTTTGGAGTGGTACTAAGGAGAAAATAAAATGAGCCTTGGTGAAATGGGACACTTTATGTCTTCCTAAGAATGAAGGGGGGTTAGTATTCCGATATTCTATTAATAACAACAAAGCTTTAGTTGCTAAATTATATTGGAGGATGTTGCATAACCCCAATGCTCTTTGGGCCAATAATCTCCATGCTAAATATGCTGAGAACAAAAGTCCTTAAGACCTTGTTCGCTATCTAATTCCTACCAAAGGTTCTCCCATTTTAGTAGTTCTTAAGACTGGTGAAGATTTGATAAAGAAAAATTTAGATATGCATAATGGTCAATAGGAAATTTTTTGGACAGATTCTTGGGATGGTCACAAGCCTTTGATAACTTAGTTTCTTGATTGGAGGCCTTGGATGGAGGAGCTTCACCGATCTAACTGAATAACGATGGCTAATTACTGTCGATACCATACTGGTAATTCAAATGTTGGTAGATATTGGATCCCTATTGAGGACTGGCCTATTCAAATCCCAAAAATGCAAAGACAAGATATCCAAGGCATCCTTCATATGATATCTCTCTCTTGGTCCCATGAAAAAGATTGTTTTGGATGGAACAACACTACTAACGGTGAGTATTCAGTTGCTCAAGGTTATTTGACCTTATGCCATAATAATCCTAACTGATCTTTTGACATATTTTCTTAGTTGTGGGCTCAAAATCTCTAGCCTAAGGTGAGATTATTTACTTGGCTTTTATTGCATCGTAGGGTGCTTAATGGTGAGCAACTTATGAAGAATGGTTTTCTTGGCCCTTTTAGATGTGAAATGTGTGAATAGAATGTAGAAAATCTCAGTCATATTTTTATTGAGTGTACTTTAGCCTCTGAGCTATGGAGGAGAATGGTCACTTTACTTGGATTACAGTGGTCCAATTTTTTTCCTTTTGAACAACTTTGGAGGGATTGGCCTAAACAAGAGGGTGTTGAACATTTTATTAGGCAATTAGTTTGGATGGGTTCTACCATTCTTCTATGGAATATATGGAATGAAAGGAAAAACCAAAAATCAATATAGGAAGGATATTCACTATATTTGGCAAAATACCATAGCCAACATAGTTGAATCAGTCCATCAACTCCTTAATCACCCCCAAAACTCCCACCAAATATGGGATCAAGTGATGCAAATATTGAATATTAAATATTATAAGGGCAACCAACTTAAAGGGAATGTGAGTATTTGTAATATGGATAGGACAAGAAATTGGTAACCTCCTCCTAAGAATTTTGGAAAAGTCAATATTGATGGAGCCTCTAGAGGGAACCCTGGAAAAGCCAGTGCATGAGGAATTGGTAGACTTTCGAATGGCTCCCTGGTTTTTACTTTTGCTAAGAATTTGGGTATTCTTTCCAATAACCTTGTTGAGGGGTATGGTATTCTTAGAGGCCTTCAAGAGGCTACTAAGGTTGGATGGGAAAAGGTGTTAGTTGAGTCTAAATCTCAACTCATGATTAATATTTTGAAGACTCCTTCTAAGAATCATAAGGTTGATTGGAGAATAAAAAGAATTATTGAGAAGATTCAATTAATCTAGATGGGATTTTTGAAATTTGATTATAATCATGTGGTCATAGATCAAAATAGGAGTACTGATGCTTTAGCTAATTAGGCTTTGAACAAAGGTGATCTTACTTGTTATGGCCATCCTCCTAGATGGTGGGCTTCGCAAATAAGGGAAGCTCTTATTTCTATCATTTATTTGGATGGCTCCAATTATTTTTTTTGGTAGATAAGATACTATAGCATTAATACCAGGTTTTACAAGTTGACCCAAAACCTTTTACAAAAATCTGCCCAGGGCTGTTGATGAACATATCCTTACTAAGGATCCTATATATGTAAAATCTACATGCCGCCAAAGCCATTACATCCGGTAAGGCACATAGCCTGTTATCAAAAAGAAACTTCCCATACAACAAATTGGGTATAACATAAGAAAACACACATGCATCATAATTACAAAAAATAAATAGACACGGATCCCTTTTTTGAGATAATGGAGAAACAAAAAGTTGCAAACACAAATAGCAGAGTACTAAAAAAAACTCCCACAAGCTCTGTATTGACAGTTACTCTTAATAATTATTTGGTAATTGTTTTCTTCTGTATATGACATGCTTTGGTACCACATACTATCTTGGTCAATCAACCTTGGAGAAGTGAACCTATTGGCTATATTTATGGCGGTGGTTATCTGGTGGTCCACGTGGCTTTGGTTCAAAGTCTTATATTGTCATTTCTTTCCTTCCCTATGATTATCAACCAACCTCAAATTACTAAGATGACTAGGAGCCATGTTATCTGACATGTGACTGTCCCCAATTTTGAAAATACCTAGTTTCTTCTTATTTTAGTTCCCTAGCTTAAACTATTCTTTCTTTTGTTTCCTCTATTGATTCTTACCTTAAAAGTCTTCTGGTCTAGAAAGGTAATTGTTATGTTCAATTTTTTTTTTTTTTTTGTTTAGTTTTTTAAGGTGTGTATTCTTTTGTTTTGTTTTGTTTTTGTGTTCTTTGTGTTGTTTTTTGTTGTTCTTGTGTTTTTGTTGTTTTGTGTTTTTTTATTGTTGTGTTTTTGTCATTCTTGTTCTTGTGTTTCTGTTTGTTTGTGTTAATTCGTGTTTTTATGTGTGAGTGTTTTCTATGTTTTTTGTTTTTGTTTATTGTCTGTTGTTGGTTGTTTTTTATTTTTATTTTTATTTTATTTTTTAAATTTTTTAGGTTTTGGTTGTGTTTATTTTTCATGTTTTTTTGGTTGTCTTTGTAGTGTTATGTTGTTTTTGTCATGTTTGTGTTTTTTTATGTTGTTCTTGTGTTTTTCTATGTGGTTCGTGTTGGGGTTTTTTTTTTATTATCTTATTGTGTGTGTTTGGTTATGCTTTTCTTTTTGACACACTCAAGGAGCATGTCTTTTATTTTATTTTATCATTTTTATTTTTAAATGTTTTTGTGTGTTTGTTTGCTCCTTGGGTATGTCAAAGGTGGTAGGCCAGGTTCGAGTCCTGGGCGATTTTGGTGGAATGGATACCCTTGCCTCCTTGGGTCTTACCCGAAAGTGGCATCCTTTCTGGGATGTTCTCCACAAATTAAAAAAAAGTAGTAAGGTCTATAAAGAAAACTTAATACTTTACCTAATAATTGGTCTACAAATTAAAGACATATTTGAAATGCTTTACTCTAATGTCCCCATTCATGGTGTTGATAATAATACCAAAATTAATGTCAGTACCTATAGAGTCAACAACAAAAGAATGGAGTTCAACAACCTAATGAGGAGTGTGCCAAATCATGATTAAATATAGCAAAAAGAGCTAAAGAGATTCAAGATCTTTATAACTTAAAAAAATACTTACCTCCATTTCCTTACCGTTTTTATTTTCCTTGCACCAAAAATACCATTTAATATAGTACTTATATCAAAATTGCCAAAGATAAGGTCAAATCAAAACCAAAAATCATGAATCAAATTCTAGATTTCACAAATGTAATTTCATGACCTTGATGATTGATTTTAAAACCAATCTAAAAGTACATATCAATTTTTTTGAGGAGTTTGGATTGCTTAACAATATTTTAAGGAAAATCATAGAAGATATGATACATACCATATCGTCAAGCATATAAAATATACATAGTTATCAAAATATTCATTGTGTTTTCTATGTCCCAGATCTTAATAGGAAAATGCTACATCACCTAAAGAGCTTCTCAAGCTTGATGGATTTCTCTAGCTACATAGTATTTTCATATTTTTCCAACTTAAAATGTTCTCTCATCGAGTTATTAAATGTCATGATGCTTAGGCTTATCTCGACATCTCAAATCATTTTAAGCATGGAAAACAAGTTATCCATATGAAGTTGCTTGACATGCATGTTGAATATGAGATAATTATATTTAAAATTACTATCTTGCAAGGAAAACCTTATGAAGATATATTGAGATATTTATAGCTTATTTTAAAGTTGTATGTCAAAGTAGCAAATATCTATTATGAGCACATTGTTCAAGTAATTATGCAACTCATAAAAATGTTTGCTAGGAATACTAAATCTTTAGTGGGATGGTGCACCATTATATCTGTGTTTTTTATCACTACATATCATCTAAACAATTTTGATCATGGTCTTAGGATATTATCATCTTTTATATGCACATCTATTAATAAGCTATGAGGCTTCTATTGGGGGGCATTCTTATTTAAAATAATCAAATATCACATTGTTATTAGGTTAATTAAACAATATTCAACTTGAATTTTTATCAAAGATATTATTCATTTGTCTTTCTATCAAAAATATTTATCATCTTCCTCAAAATACTGTGTTTCTATAATCAACTCCTTGATATCAATTTTATCAAGAGATAAAATCTCACTCGTGCAATTGCCTTCTAAAATTTGAATTATGCCAAGATAAAATTCAACACTATAAATGGCTAAAATATTTTCTATCTAGTTTCCATATCTAGAAATATGCTATCTATAACAACCTGTCAATTCCCTAATACTTATTAAGGGGTCTTATTCATACCCATAATATTCTAAGATATGTTTTTTATCATCACTTTTATTTATTTATTTATGGGTTTAACCCTACTTCTTGTTTTTTTTAAAAATAAGTTATATGTGGCTTCTATTGGGGGCCACTCCCATAAAAATACCAAAAAATTACATTTGCTGCAATACACCTTTTTTCAATGGGTTATATGGGATTGAAATGAGCCCCACCTGTATTACATCATCACCACATAAGCTTGGATATTATCCATGTATTGTTTGACAAGATCTAAACTTGGGTCTCTTTGAAATGATGAGGAATTTAACCGGTTGAGCTAATGCCACTTAATCTGCAACATACCTTTTTATAACAATTTTTTCATTTCTTTTTTCTCTAAAATATATTCTGCAATTTCCTTGAAGTGCTATGTTTCTACAATCAACTCTTTGACATCATTTTGATTAAGAGACAAAATCTCTGAAGAACACAAGCTTATACTGAGAGAGGGGGGTGAACAGTATAAGACCTCTTTTTAATTTTTCCTTTATACTTCAAAAAAGTAAAGCAATATACCCAAAGCAATATCAAAGCAATGCACAATATCATCCACAAAGTGACACCAATTTTAACGTGGTTCACCCAAAATGGTTAGGCTACGTCCACAAAACTTTTCTCTAAAAGTTATCTCAAAGTTCTTTGGGAATCCTTCCCAATTACAATGTTTATGAGCCTCGGACCAAAGGAGATACCTTCCCCTAATCAAAATTTATGATCCTCTACTCAAAGGAGATACCTTCCCCTCTGCTCTGGAAATGATCCCTCAGAAGATCAACTGCCTCTACCTCTTGCCAGCATGTGGAACTCCTTTCCATCGAAGACCTCCTATCCTCAATGCTTAGCCTAAGAGATCTCTACCTTCTATGATCACGTCCACAGCAGCTCAACAACCTGTACCAAACACAGTCAGTCGGTCTAGTACAAGTCTACCTCTGTCTATCAGATCTGTCCAATGCTTAAGCTAGAACAAATCAATCCTCTACACACAAGCCTTCTCAAAGACTTGCCAAATCTGTCCTCAGGTTCTTCTCAAAGAACCAATGCACCTCTGTCCTCAAGTTCTCTGATAGAACTATCAAACTCAGCTCACAAGTCCTCTTCTAGGACCTGTCCAAATCTACTCACAAGTCCCCATCGTAACCTGTCCAAAAAATCAGCAAGCTCACCAAGAAAAAAAACTTTCTTAGTAGGAAATCACAAGGTGAATTGTTAGGGACCCAATGTGATTTTTCAAACTCATAGAAGCATAAAGAGAATTGTTAGAGACTCAATATGTTCTATACTCAACTCCCAATCTCAAAACTCAACTCAAATCAACTCAGCTCAAACTCAATCTCAAATATGAAAACTCAACTATATATCTAAAATGGATAGGATAGAATGCTTTCTTTCAAGAACATGAAACCCCAACAATTGCCAACTATGCAAAGAATCACATAACAATGATACTCATGTTCTTTTCACCATCAATTAGGGCTTCAACAACAATGCTCATCAAACAAGGTTCAATCAACACCATTCAACTCAAAACACAACCTTGAAGCATTTCACAATCAACATCAGAAAAGGAAACAAGTAGAACTCCTTTTCTCTCCAATATTGTTTGAACAAAAAGCATCCACCAACTCAAATCACAATAGCACAAAACAACTTTTCAAATCATCAACAAAGGAGTAAGCCCAACACTTTAACCAAGTAAAGAATAGCTTGATTATTACCAATTTAATGAAAGCAAATGTCAATCTCAAAGCTGCCCACTTAAGGTTTCACAACTTCACACAAGAAGCAATTTTAACCTTAAAACATCATGCTTTCATTTCCATAATCAACCAAAAGAACTCTCAACATTACAAGAAAAATTTATCCCTTATACACCTTATTTCTCCCTTATAGTCTTATCAAAAATAAAATTTATTTCTCATAAGAATGCAATAAGATATTTCAAACAACACCTTCAAAAGAATCTTTTATCAAAATAAAACAAGCTTTAAACTCCTTATAACTCCTAAGTTGTTTTTCCCTCTAATAAACTTCCTCCATCCGTAAAATAGACTTAGCAAAAATTAATTTCAAAAATACCTTGGCCAACATCAAAAATCGCGCTATGGAGAAATTTGCACACGAATTCTAACACCACCCGCTGTGTCGACTTCACGATGAAAAACCCTTTCATGTTATTCGAACGTGAAACCTCCTGTTCGGGTAGCGCGCCAACAGTCAAGCCGCTACCGGTGCGCCAAAGGCACCCAGTGAGGTTTAAACCTCACGTTGTTAGCCTTGTTCCTTCTGCGCCAGGGATAAAATAAAACAATAGTGCCTCCATTTCTTCTGACACAAACACGAAGACGAAAACATTACGGCGGATTTACGACAAATGACGAGTACAAAAAAATGAACAGCGGATTCATGAAAATGGTGAAGACATAGTCGAACAGTAGATCACGAATTCACAGTGAGCAACTCTTTTCAAAATACAGATGGGATAATTCTTGATTTTCATCGAGGGAGATTTATATGCATTTTTACCATAAGCTCTTGACGTCGGCGAGGAGTTTAACACGTCGGCGGAGGTCTTGGCTAGCGCCCACATAGTTAAGACATTTGCGCCATGGGTTAGGAGAACCCATTGCAAACAATAATTTAATATTTATTTAAAAATAATTAAAGGGAACCTTAACAAGGTTTTTAATTATTTAAATAAATACTTCCTCCTGGACCCAAATGCATTAAACTAATGCATCCACCTGTAATCTTTAAACCTGCCAACTTGGGGCTTACAAAAGACCTTTGAAACTGTCATGCCGTAACCTTCATCAAAACAAATTATTTGACATCAAATCAAATTCCTTCAAGAGCTTCTTGACATCAATGACAACTTATACACTTGAGAAAAGGCAATGTACCCAAAATTTCCAACAATCTCCCCCTTTGTCATTGATGGCAAACCTTTACTGAAAACACTTCTCAAGAGCCAAAACTGAAACCAACTGTGCTAACAATTGACCAACTGTGCCCACAACTGAGAATATTCCTTTGAAGTTTTGCTCCCCCTGACTTGAAGCTCTTCTCTTCACTTTGAAGCTCTCCCCCTTACTCATATCTCTCCCCATTTGTCATCAATGGCAAAGGGTCACCTTTGGGGCTCAAGACTAAGAATGAGCCTCTTAGCTTAGTCCCTCCCCCACCTCCTGATGAGGTGATTAATTCTGGGGTGGGAGTAAAACTCCCATTAGGCACTGATCATCATCAGTGTCTATAACTTCCTTGTCGGGCCTTCTCTTGAACTCTTTGTCCATATTCCTGTTCTTGTCACTTGTTCTTGTTCTTGTTCTCATCCCTGTTCTTGTCCATGCCTTGATCCTTGGACCTGATCATGCCACTGTTCCTATTCCTGTATTCTGGAATTTCAGCTCTACACTGTCTGATTATGTGACCTTCATTGTTGCACTTGAAACACTTGACGATGTTGTTTCTTTGAGGTAAACCTGATATTTGAATCCACCTGTTCTGACCAAACCTGTTTTGACCAAACCTATTTTGATCAAACCTATTCCTGTTATTTACCTTGCAATAGACTGCCTTGTGCCCAAACTGTTTACAAGAGTAGCAATACCCTTGAAAGTAACTAGCACTTCTGAAATTGTCATTTACCTTCTTCACTTGAGCCATGCAATGTGAAGCCATGTGACCAAACCTGTGACAAGAAAAACATCTGCCTTGAAACTTTCCTTTATTTGACCTCTTAGGTTCTGAAAACTTCTTCTCATTATGAATTCTATTTTATGTTTCTGTGCATCTATCATTCAAGGACTCCTTTTCTGAAATACTTTCCTCATCAGAACTCTCTTCCTTTTGGAGTCTCTTACTAGACTCTCCAACTTGTTCCTTGTGTGGCTTAACAAAACCAAGGCCTATTTTATCTGTTGTCTTTCTTTTACCTTTGATGAGTGACTTAACTTTTTTGGAGCTATCTTGAAACCTGTAAAGCTTATCCTTGTACTCTTTAGTTTTCTCTTTCAAAGAAGCCATTTTCTGTTCTAACTCACTATACTCAAGAACCTTAGACTCTAACTCATCCTTGAGTTCTTGTGTCTTAGCTATAGAGAAGTCAAGACTTTCTATAAGATCATCTCTCTCCATACAACATTCATCTAACTTATCCTTGAGTCTAGCATTCTTCTTTCTTTCCTTTTTCAAAGCACTAAGAGCACTAATAAGTTCACCTTCAAGATCTACTTCACCTTCCTCTATATCTTCCTCTATTTGTTTGCTTTTTGATTCGTCAAAGCCTTTTTAAGATTTCTTATCACTAGAGGTGCTACCCTTTTCAAAAACCATACATGCATCTTCCTTATAGTTTTCTGAAGCATCCTCATACATACTAGAAACCAAATCATTATTTGTGCAATCATCCTCAAGGTGACCAAAGTTTCCACATCTAAGACATTTCATAATAATGAATCTATGTTTCGGTTCTTCCTCTTTTTCTGATATGAATAACATCTCATTTTCATCATCACTTGAAGAACTTTCACTATCGCTACTAGAAAACTTACTTGCTTTGTATAGGTAGAAACTCTTCTTGTGCTTGTGAGAATACCTCTTTCCTTGATTGTTGTGCTCATCTTTGTTCTTCCTGTGATGCTTGTGCTTTTCAGAATCCTTGCTCTTAGAATCCTGTTTATCTTCATCACTTTCATTCTTGGAAACAGTTACGATCAGTAGCATAATGACCAAACTTTCCACAATTGAAACATCTTATATTTTTCATACTTTTGTGTTTTCTAGAGAACTTGCATTTCTTGTTGTAATATGCCTCTTCATCACTAGAAGACTCATCACTATCTTGAAGTTGTTTACCCTTGGATTTCTTGGTAGCCTTGAAAGCTGCCTATTTCTTGACATCAACCTTCACTTGAGTTCTCAACTCAAATGCTGCAAGTATACTATGGAGCTCATCCTTTTTCAACTTATCCAAATCTTTAGCTTCCTCAATAACAGAAATATTTTCACTAAATCTATTAGGAAGAGATCTTAAAATCTTATCACAAACATCATTTTCAGCAAGCTCAAGACCTAAGTCTTTCATGGAGTTAACAACCTCATCCATACGAAGCATGTAGTCACTAATATTTTCATCATTATTCATCTTGAGTTGTTCAAACATACCTTTGAAGTGTCTCAACTTGGCCTTTCTGACATTTGTATCACCTGTATGAACCACCTTCAACTGTTTCCACATTTCACTAGCTATCTTGCAGTGAATCACTTTGGTGAGATCTGCTTTCTGTAAGCCTTTTAGGATTGCATTCATTGCTTTTGAATTGTTGTGATGTAGGAGCCTTTCTTATTTAGTATTAGGACCATGTTCAGGAATAGTGTACTCATCTTCAATCACTTCCCAAACCTCATTCCCAAGTGCCATTAGATGAACCTTCATCCTTGCACTCCAAAGACCAAAATCTGACCCATCAAGAATAGGTGTTGCATTGCCACTTGAATGATCCATCGTGTTCTTTACTAGCTTTTCCTTCAAGCTGTTAAACTTTTCGAAGGCACCGGCTCTAATACCAATTGAAGAACACAAGATTATACTGAGAGGGGGGGTGAACAGTATAAGACCTCTTTTTATTTTTTCATTTATACTTCAAAATAGTAAAGCAATATACCCAAAGCAATATCAAAGCAATGCATAATATCATCCATAAAGTGACACCAATTTTAACGTGGTTCACCCAAAATGGCTGGGCTACGTCCACAAAACTTTTCTCTAAAAGTTATCTCAAATTTCTTTGGGAATCCTTCCCAATTACAATGTTTATGAGCCTCGGCCCAAAGGAGATACCTTCCCCTAATCAGAATTTATGATCCTCTGCTCAAAGGAGATACCTTCCCCTCTGCTCTGGAAATGATCCCTCAGAAGATCAACTACATCTACCTCTTGCCAGCACGTGGAACTCCTTTCCACCGAAGACCTCCTGTCCTCAATGCTTAGCCTAAGAGACATCTGCCTTCTATGATCACGTCCACAACAGCTCAACAACCTGTACCAAACATAGTCAGTCGGTCTAGTACAAGTCTTCCTCTATCTGTCAGATCTATCCAACGCTTAAGCTTGAACAAATCAATCCTCTGCACACAAGCCTTCTCAAAGACTTGCCAAATCTGTCCTCAGGTTCTTCTCAAAGAACCGAGTGCACCTCTGTCCTCAAGTTCTCTGATAGAACTATCAAACTCAGCTCACAAGTCCTCTACTAGGACCTGTCCAAATCTGCTCACAAGTCCCCACCAGAACCTGTCCAAAACTCAGCAAGCTCACCAAGAAAAAAAACTTTCTTAGTAGGAAATCACAAGGTGAATTGTTAGAGACCCAATGTGATTTGTCAAACTCATAGAAGCATAAAGAGAATTGTTAGAGACTCAATATGTTCTATACTCAACTCCTAATCTCAAAACTCAACTCAAATCAACTCAGCTCAAACTCAATCTCAAATCTAAAAACTCAACTCAATATCTGAAATGGATAGGATAGAATGCTTTCTTTCAAGAACATGAAACCCCAACAATTTCCAACTATGCAAAGAATCACATAACAATGATACTCATGTTCTTTTCACCATCAATTAGGGCTTCAACAACAATGCTCATCAAACAAGGTTCAATCAACACCATTCAACTCAAAACACAACCTTGAAGCATTTCACAATCAACATCGAAAAAGGAAACAAGTAGAACTCCTTTTCTCTCCAATATTGTTTGAACAAAAAGCATCCACCAACTCAAATCACAATAGCACAAAACAACTTTTCAAATCATCAACAAAGGATTAAGCCCAACACTTTAACCAAGTAAAGAATAGCTTGATTATTACCAATTTAATGAAAGCAAATTTCAATCTCAAAGCTACCCACTTAAGGTTTCACAACTTCACACAAGAAGCAATTTTAACCTTAAAACATCATGCTTTCATTTCCATAATCAACCAAAAGCACTCTCAACATTATAAGAAAAAATTATCCCTTATACACCTTATTTCTCCCTTATAGTCTTATCAAAAATAAAATTTATTTCTCATAAGAATGCAATAAGATATTTCAAACAACACCTTCAAAAGAATCTTTTATCAAAATAAAACAAGCTTTAAACTCCTTATAACTCCTAAGCTGTTTTGCCCTCTAATAAACTTCCTCCATCCGCAAAATACACTTAGCAAAAATTAATTTCGAAAATACCTTGGCCAACATCAAAAATCATGCTATGGAGAAATTTGCACACGAATTCTAACACCACCCGCTGTGTCCACTTCACAATGAAAAACCCTTTCACGTTATTCAAATGCGAAACCTCCCGTTCGGGTAGCACGCCAACAGCCTAGCCGCTACCGGTGCGCCAAAGGCGCCCAGTGAGGTTTAAACCTCACGCTGTTAGCCTTGTTCCTTCTGCGCCAGAGATAAAATAAAACAACAGTGCCTCCCTTTCTTTTGACGCGAACATGAAGACGAAAACCTTACGACGGATTTACGACAAACGACAAGTACAAAAAAATGAACAGCAAATTCATGAAAACGGTGAAGACACAGTCGAAGAGTAGATCACAAATTCACAGTGAGCAACTCTTTTCAAAATACGGATGGGATAATTCTTGATTTTCATCGAGGGAGATTTATATGCATTTTTACCATAAGCTCTTGATGTCGATGAGGAGTTTAACACGTCGACGGAGGTCTTGGCTAGTGCCCACAATCTTAAAACATAGTGTCCACATAGTTAAGACATTTGCGCCATGGGTTAGGAGAACCCATTGCAAACAATAATTTAATATTTATTTAAAAATAATTAAAAGGAACCTTAACAAGGTTTTTAATTATTTAAATAAATACTTCCTCCTGGACCCAAATGCATTAAACTAATGCATCCACTTGTAATATTTAAACTTGCCAACTTGGGGTTTACAAAAGACCTTTGAAAGTGTCATGTCGTAACCTTCATCAAAACAAATTATTTGACATCAAATCAAATTCCTTCAAGAGCTTCTTGACATCAATGACAACTTATACACTTGAGCAAAGGCAATGTACCCAAAGTACCCAAAATTGCCAACAATCTCACTTGGCCAATTGCCTTTTATTGAATTTTACTGAGATGAAGATCAACACCGCAATTCGCTAATTTATCTGCTACCTGATTTCCTACTCTATAAATATGCTCACACTTCCAAGAGATTACCTCTAGTAATAGATGATGAACATCAAAAATAGTATTACTTTTTATCCAGTCTCCACATCCATTTTTATTAATAACATTAATGATAATTTGTGATCCCCCCTCAATTGAAATATATTTCCATCCTTTTTCTCTTGCAATTCCTATTAGAAGTTCCCTAGCCTCTACATAGTTGTTAGTTGAAGTTCCATATGATTATGAATAAGTGAGGATAATTTTGCCTTCACTATTTCTAAAAATACCACCTCTACCAATTTTTCCTAGATTTCCTTTAGAAGCAACATCCAAATTAATTTTGATAAACCTGATTTCTATACATTTCCATTTTACCATAGATCGAAGTAGATCCTTTGTTTTAATTTTGTTGGCATATATGACTCTTCCATGTATGTTCAAATATTGTAGCCAAGTTATTAGAACCTCTTTTTCTACAATTGATACTTCTCACGATGAGCACCATATTTATAAACATTCTACAAGAGAGACAATAATACGGTTCTAAACTTGGGCATGATTTTGAGATTTATTTTTAAAAATTATTTTATTCCTTTCAAGCCATCAATTATAACAAATTATGGTAGGGCCAATCCTCTAAAAAAACATAATACTTTAGCTTTGAAATAATTAATCCAATATTTTATCAACTCTTTCAATGTTGATGGAGCTACCCATTATAATTTCTTTTTTTTTTAAAATAACCCCAAATGGTGTGAGCAAACGAACAATGAAGAAGTAAATAGTTTGACGTTTCTAAATCCTTCTCAAACAAGGCACATTTGAAGGTTCCATAATATCCTCTTCTTTGTAGACTCTCTGCTAACCCCACTTCTTTTTAAAACATGCAATATTTTCTTTTGTTTTCTCGTATCAATTATGCTTCTTGGGTCCTCCTCTCTTTTTTTATTCTTACCAACACTTTCATCTTCATCAATATCTTCAATTTTTCACACTGATCATAATGAGAGTTATCATTTATAGGATTATCTTGCTTTGAAGGATTCAAAGTGTAAGGAATAACCTTAAAAATCATTTTTTTCTTTATGTTTCCATAGAAACCCTAAAGTGCAAAGATGTTCCTCCATAGAAATTATCTTCTTATGCTTTCCTAAAAACCCTAAATTGCTATGGATTTCCTCCATCCTCATTTCTTTATTATGCTAATCTTGAAATCTTGAAGTGTAAGGGATAACCTCTACACTACTTTCATTTCTATTGCCAAAAGAGGATTCTATACTACTTGAGGAAAATGAAGACGATTTACCTAGAATAAACTTGATCTCTTTTATCATCTTTGTTTAAAAATTTCCTCTATATCTTGCTTTGCATATTTAATTCCTTCTAAATTTAAACTTGCATATTGTATTTTCTCATCCCTTGTATCCTTCTCGACTTATTCTTACGATTGATCTAAGTAAACTATACTACCCTTTGCCATATGATGTTGTAGATAGGATTTAGGATTTCTTTGCTTCTTTTTTTGGAGTGAAATATCCTTGATCTAATCTAGCTTCTACTACATTGTGGTTTCCTTGTTTCATCTTGAAGATTTTCTTATGGTAAAAAAATGATCTCTTTCTTCATCATTTTCACTTTGCAATCTCTTGCCATGTATCTAGTGTGATAACAATTGTGGCATTGGAGTACAATGTTTTCATTTGATCCTCTTCTCTTGATTCAAATTTAATCTTAATGGAATGTGACAAAGGTTTGAAATATCCATAGAAACACATATTCGACTGTACATAGCATATTTTTACTCCTTAGTAGTTAGTTTCTCGATGAATTCCCCTAGGGAATTTTCCATATTCTTTAAATTATAATTATTTTAATCTAAAATGGAAGTCCAAAAAGCCTTATCGCACCAGAATATTTTTAGTAGTTTTGTTTCAATAGAAAAATATCATTGCATGATCTTAAAAGGCATCTCTACCCTAAACCATGAGCCACCATCCATTATTTTATCCTTAATTTATGAACTAGACAAGAAAAAACCTTTAGGAAGAAAAATTGTAATATAATTTGTATTCAATTCCCACTTCCACTTGATCCAATTTTGAATCTCTTAAAACCTTTGCCAATATCCATAGAACTTACATATTAATCCTAGTTCTAAGAACCATTATATCATGCTTGATCATATCCTCCTTGATAGTTGCTTTTAGTGTAACATTTATGACTTGGATCAAACTTACCATATATTCACTCTTCCTCGTATCTTTAACTTGGGCATCCATACTTCTAACTAGGGCATCTTGAATTTCCATTAGGGATTTCAAATATGACTTTTATTCCATGCTACCTAGTGGGGCTCACTCTTGGATCACACTCACGATTGATTATATGCATTTCACTCAAGTAAACTATTTAATATTCCTTCATGTTGCTTGCACTTTTGCAAAATATTGAAAGAGTATGCTAGAAAAGTCCCTATGAGCATTAAACTTAATTATTGAATATATTAAATATTTAGTGTAATTGTCATACATCTAGTTGTACAATTATAAATGACAAAGGATACCCCAAAATAATCATAAGAAATAAGAGGGACGTGGTTGCAACTTACATATTCTCTAAAAATTTTATTTACATTAAATATAAAAGGTAAAAAATCATGTTTTTTTGTCATTACAATGGTGCTTTTTTTCGTTGGGTTATATGGGATTGAAACAGGACCTACCCGTATTACATCATCACCACATAGTGGTATTACAATAAAGCTTGTATATTATCCATGTATCATTTGGTAAGATTTGAACCTGGGTCTCCTCCTTGAATGTTGAGGAATCTAACCGGTTGAGCTAATACCACTTGATTTTACAATAGTGCTTTTTAGCAATAAATGTGACTTTATTAACACCCTCCATATGGTCACAACTTTTTGATCAAGTAATTTTTAAAATGCTTTATTATTTCCTTAAGATTACATAGCGGTACTTTATTTTACCAAAGTTTGGACAACTCTAGGAAGATGCTACACCCTTGCATGTAACAATAGTACAAAATCCAAATTGAGAAAAAATTAAAGGAGTAAAAAATGAGAAAGTTAGGTTAGAACATGAGCAAGGTAAGGGTTAAATAGGTGGGTGTTGGCACACACAACTATTATGGTGGATTTAATGTAAAACAAACACAATAGAAACTACAAAAAAATTAATTAAGGAGATAAAGTAATTATAAACAAGTAAAGTACTAGCAATTTTAAATAGTTTGCAAGAGATGGAAAAAATAAATGGTACTTACCTCCTTAAGATATGCTTGACTTGATACTAAACTTGGTTTCCTTAATCCTCATATACTTGATGATGGTTATTAAAGATACCTTTCTTGGTTAATGGCTCCCTACCATGAGCTTGAGGTAAAAAGGGTATCCTAAGGGAAATAGTTATAACTAGTTATAAGGGAGGACTTGGATTAGAAAATGTCAACATTATGCAATACCTTAATCAAACAAAATACAATAGTTCAATGAGTCTTCCCCATTTTAGTATTTTATTTGAATATTATTTGTAAGTAGGAAGGTTAAATGGTTGCAATAATTTTGTCAGTGAGAGGAATAATAGAAGTTGGTTGGTACTATGAGTTATTTGTGCACTTTATATTGAGTTAATATGGAAAGATGTTGAAAATAGTTGATTTTATACTTTATTCATATATTTTCATTTAAAATCATCTAAAAAACAATGTGAGTTGACTATTGGTATTTTTTCCCTAAATTAAAGGACCACAAGATATTTAAAATGGATTTGATAGGCTAATAATGACCTAAAAGCCTAAAATTTTAATATTTTACTTCTATTTTAGTAATAGCACCTATTGTGGACATTGTACATTAGATGGATATAAATTGTTGCTCGGTTTTGTTGCTTGTAGGAGGTATTTTTGTAAAATATGACAAATGTTATTATTTATCATCAATTTATAATAAAATTAAAGCATATAAATGTAAGTAAGAGTGCAAGTGTGTATTGAGAAAATGTGTACAAATGTCATGTATGTAAGTGTGCAAATATGTGATATGAGGATGTGCACAAGTGTCTTGTATTAGGAGTATGTGTAGGAGAGTAAGAGTCATGCATAATTGTGCAATTGCCATATAGTTAAAGTATGCATGTAAGAAGAGAGTGAAAAGTCTAGTATACAAGTGGCAAGATGAGAAGCCAAAGATCAAGAATAGGAAAGGTTGCATCTCCCAGATATGTGAGGAGTGCAATAAACAAGTATTGAAGAGTCACATTACTATGGCTATATTATGGAGACAAATCTCTGTAAAATGTAAGGAAAAATGGTTTGTAGCAATCACCACATTATAAACATTGATAATAAAGCTTGTATACAGATTTTTGAGAAATTTTATTGTTAGTATTCTTCATGCATGCACATGAATTATTTTGACCATTTACATTCATATTTGATATTATAAGTGAATATTATTTCATTATTATATGAGCCTCGATATATATTTGATTGCTCATATATATAATTCTACTCTTGATTATTGATATTTCAACCTATAATATTGTGGTTTAATTATATTGGGACCTGTAATATTTTGAGATAGTTAGGCTTAAAATCCAATAGTGGTATCAGAGCTACCACTTAACTCTGTTCATTTTTTATAGAGTTATATTTTAGAGCCACCATAATATTGGAGTCTGTCCACTTTGAAAGTAGTGAAGACTTGGACTCTATTTTAAAGGTATGATTGAGTAGATATTGAGGAAATAGATAATAGTCATCCTAATTTGGATGCTAGGGTCTTTCCACTTGATTCAAGGATAACTGGTGAAGACTAGGACTCATCTTGAATTGATTAAGAGAGCTAACTCAGAAGATAGTTGGACGTGAGGGGATATTCATAGTCACCATGATATTGATTTTGAATTATCTAGAAAAGAGGAGAATCATATTGTTCTTAGGTGCGACCTAAGACATCATAGGATTGAGGAGCATCAAAACTCCCATATAATAGAGAAGCATCAAATATTCCAGATATTGATAAGCATCAACGATTTTAGGTATTGAGAAGTAATATAAGCTTCCAAATATCAAAAGATCAAGGTAACTCGGATATAATCCAAAGTATAGTAGAAAGAACAAAATTGTAACTTTCTACTAAAATATTGAAAGATTATCTTACATCTAAGTTTACTCAAGGCAAGATTGAATTAAGGGTAAATAAGAAAGGGCCTTGGTAGTACCCAAGTATAGAAGAAATATTTGAGCCTAATATCAATCCAAGTGTAGATCATAATTGCTCAATCCTGATCAAGCCTAAGTAGAGAGCAGAATTGCCTAAGCCTGATAAATCTCAAGTAGAGAGTAGAAGCACCCAAGTTTGGAAGAGTCTAAGAATAGAACAAAGCATAAACTTGGAAACAACCAAGTTAAGAGGAGTGCCTAAGTTAGGTAGTGCTCAAGCATTGAGAAGAAGTGGCTGAGTTTGGTTGTTAACACTTGAGTCAGATAACAGTCAAGCATCGAGAAGCAGTCGATTTTGGTTGTTAACACTTGAGTCAGATAACACCCAAGCATCAAGAGGAAGTCATCGAGTTTGTTTAGTAATTAACAGATATTGGTAATTTCCTAGAAACAAAAGATCATAGGTAGTAAAGAACAATGCTCAAGAAGTGCTATGTAGAAGAATTCAAGTACTTGGAAGTGTCCAGGTAGCGCCCAAGAAGCACTCATACAAAGAACTCATAGGTAATAGAAATAAGTATACAAGAGCACACAATAGAAAGAGCACAAGTAGCTCTCAAAAAGTGATAGATATGGTTAACTATGTTGACAAGTGCACTCTATCAAGAAATGCGTCCACAACCCTGTAGTGAGAAGAAGGAAGCAACCTTGTCGAGAAAGAAGTCTTCTACAAAGAAGAATGTAAAGGAAGAGATGAATGTCTAAGGTTGTCACTAATGAAGATATAAGCAAAGCAGGTAGCCACCAAATATATCCAACAAAAATGATTACTCAAGCATATGAAAAGTAGTAGAGAGGCCAACAAAAGGTCTTGTGAAGCAACACTAGTGAAACGATCAATGTAACATGGAAGATAATTATTGTTCTTATGCATATGAAATAGCCATTATAAACGTATTTTCTAACGACTAATATCACACATATTAGAATTCAATGCAAAAATCTTTCAACAAGTGTTGAAGGTCATTGAAGGCATCAAGGGAATAATAAAGTTTGTAATAGTCCACATAAGCTTTAAGCAAGTCAACAAAGAGGAGAATAAGTTAAGAGACATTAGAATATCTTAATGCATAATTAAATACCTTAAGTTTTTTTTTTATTATTTGTGGAAAACATCCCAAAAGGGATGCCACTTTTGGGTAAGACCCAAGGAGGCAGGGGTATCCATTCCGCCAAAAATGCCCAGGACTCGGACCTGGCCTACCACCTTTGACATACTCAAGGAGCAAACAAACACACAAAACCAATTTAAAAATAAGTAAATAAATAAGTAAATAACAACAAAAATAATAAAATAAAATAAAAAACATGCTCCTTGAGTGTGTCAAAAATAAAAGCACAACCAAACACGCACAATAAGATAAAAGAAACCACAACACAAACGACATAGAAAAACACAAGAACCACATAACAAAACACAAACAAGATAAAAACAACTGAACACTACAAAGACATAACCCAAAAAAAAACATGAAATATAAACACAACCAAAACCTAAAAATTAAAAAAATAAAATAAAAATAAAAATAAAAAACAACCAACAACAGACAATAAACAAAAAAAAAAAACATAGAAAACACTCACACATAAAAACAAGAATTAACACAAACAAAGAGAAACCCAAGAACATGAATGAAAAAAACACAAGAACAATAACAAAAAACATAAAAAAAACAAAACAAAACAATAAGAACAACAAAAAAAAACACAAAGAACAAAAAAACAAAACAAAACAAAAGAAACCACCCACCTTAAAAAACTAAAAAAAAAAAACAAAAAAGAAAAAAGAAAAAAAAAATTGAACATAACAATGATCTATCTAGACCAAAATACTATTAAGGCAAGAATCAATAGAGGAAAAAAATAAAGAATAGAATGAGCTAGGGAACTAAAAAAACTGAATAAACCAAAGAGAAGAAAAAAAAAAACAAGAAGAAACTAGGTACCTTTAGAATTGGAGCCATCCAAAGAAATGATAGAAATAATAACTTCCCTAATTTGAGAAGCCCACCATATAGGAGGGTGGCCATAACAAGTAAGATCACCTTTGTCCAAAGCCCAATTAGCTAAAGCATCAACACTCTTGTTTTGATCTCTGACCACATGATTGTAATCAACTTTCAAAAATCCCATTTGGATTAATTGAATCTTCTCAATAATTTTTTATTCTCCAATCCACCTTATGATTCTTAGAAGGAGTCTTCAAGAGATTAATCATAAGTTGAGAGTCATACTCAACTAACACCTTTTCCCATCCAACCTTAGTAGCCTCCTGAAGGCCTTTGAGGATACCATACCCCTCAACAAGGTTATTGGAAAGAATACCCAAATTATTAGCAAAAGTAAAAACTAGGGAGCCATCTGAAAGTCTACCAATTCCTCCCCACTGGCTTTTCCAGGGTTCCCTCTAGAGGCTCCATCAGTATTGAATTTTCCAAATTCCTTAGGAGGAGGTTGCCAATTTCTTGTCCTATCCATCTTACTAATACTCACATTCCATTTAAGTTGGTTGCCCTTATAAGATTTAATCTTCAATATTTGCATCACTTGATCCCATCTTTGGTGGGAGTTTTGGGGGTGATTAAGGAGTTGATGGACTGATTCAACTAAGTTGGCTATGGTCTTTTGCCAAATATAGTGAATATCCTTCCTATCTTGATTAAAAATTTGACTGTTCCTTTCATTCCAAATATTCCAAAGAAGAATGGTAGAACCCATCCAAACTAATTGCCTAATAAAATGATCAACACCCTCTTGATTAGGCCAATCCCTCCAAAGTTGTTCAAAAGTAAAAAAATTGGACCACTGTAAGCCAAGTAAAGTGGCCATTCTCCTCCATACCTTAGAGGCTAAAGTACACTCAATAAAAATATGGTTGAGAGTTTCTACATTATCTTCACACATTTCACATCTAAAAGGGCCATGAAAACCATGCTTCATAAATTGCTCACCAGTAAGCACCCTACGATCCAATAAAAGCCAATTAAAGAACCTCACCTTAGGCCAGAGATTTTGAGCCCACAATCGAGAAAAGATGTCAGAATAATGGTTGGGATTATTATGGCATAAGGTCAAATAACCTTGAGCAACTGAATACTCACCCTTAGTAGTGTTGTTCCATCCAAAATAATATTTTTCATGGGACCAAGAGAGGGATCTCATATGAAGGATGCCTTGGATATCTTGTCTTTACCTTTCTGGGAGTTGAATAGGCTAGTCCTCAATAGGGATCCAATATCTACCAACCTTTGAATTACCAGTATGGTACCGATAGTAATTAGCCACATTTATCCAGTTAGCTCGGTGAAGCTCCTCCATCCAAGGCCTCCAATCGAAAAACTGAGTTATCAAAGGCTTGTGACCATTCCAAGAATCTATCCAAAAATTTTCCTACTGACCATTATGAATGATCCAAAATAATTTTTTCTTTATCAAATCCTCACCAGTCTTAAGAACTGCTAAAATGGGAGAACCTTTGGTAGGAAGTTGATAGCGAACAAGATCTTTAGGACTTTTGTTCTTAGCATATTTAGCACGAAGATTATTGGCCCAAAGAGCATTGGGGTTATGCAACATCCTCCAATATAATTTAGCAGCTAAAGCTTTGTTGTTATTAATAGAATACCGGAATACTAACCCCCCTTCACTCTTAGGAAGACATAAAGTATCCCATTTCACCAAGGCCCATTTTCTTTTCTCCTTAGTAACATTCCAAAGGAAACGATGACTAATTTGATCCAATTATCGAAGAACAAACTTTGGGATATTCAAAATGGAAGAAACATAAATAGAAATATCTTGAAGGACTGATTTTACCAAGGTGATTCTACCCCCAGAAGAAAGCCACATGTTGGTCCACTTTCCAATTTTCTTCTTGACTTTGTCCAACAACCAATTTCAATATTTATTTTTTTGCATTTGAATATTTATGGGAATACCTAAATAAGTGATTGGAAGGGAGGTCTTTTTATATATTAATTTATCGAAGACCATAGATTCTTGTCTAGCAGAGCAATGAAAGAAAATAACTTTAGATTTGTCTTCATTGATCAATTGCCCAGTAGCCTTAGAAAAATAGCTAATGATTTGCTTAATATTAGAAGCTTCCTTAACTTTAGCTTTACCTAAAAGAGTAGAGTCATCCAAAAATTGAAGATGAGAGATAGGTCTAGCTCCATGAGCAATGGTAACTCCCTCAGGGGTTTTTTTTCCCTCTTTTTGGTTATAGTCCTACCCAAGTATTCAGCAAGAATGATGAATAAATAAGAGGATAGCGGGTCACCTTGCCTAATACCTCTGGAAGCTGGGAAGGACTGAGAAGGTATGCCATTGATAATAACTAAGTAGGAATATGAAGAGATACATCCCATAATCCAATCCATCCAATCCTTAGAGAAACCAAATTGCCTCAAAAATTTGATAAGGAAGTGCCAATCCACTCTGTCATAAGCTTTGTATAAGTCTAACCGAATGAACATGGAAGGAGAATTTTGCATATCCATGGAATGGATAGCTTCCTGAGCAAGAACTATCTCATCTACTATTTGACATCCTTTCACATAACCCCCTTTCTCTGGGGAAATAATCTTATGCAATAGAGGCTTCAACCTTTCTGCCATGATTTTAGTAATGATTTTGAGAAGAACATTACATAAAGCAATAGGTCTAAAATATGAGATATGATTAACCTCTTGAGGTTTTGGAACAAGAGTAATATAAGTTTTATTGAAAACATTCAAAATTTCTTTGGCTTTCCTATCTTCTTACACTACCTCTAATAAATCAACATGAAGGATATCCTAAAACTCTTGGTAGAACTAAATGGGAAAACCATAAGGACCTGGGGTTTTCCCTTTTTGTATTTTAAAAACTACTTGTAGAGTTCTCCTCAGAAGTGATAAGATAAGGGATTGCTTGAAGAACATTTTGTTGTGAAGTTGAGTCAAGAGGAGTAGCAGTAAAAATATTGGAAAGTAATCAACAACAATAGAGTTCATGCCATCCCAAGTATAAGCAACATCTCCAAAATCTGATTTTAAGGAAGAAATAAAGTTGTGAGATCTTCGAGCTAGAAGAGATTTGTGGAAGAAATTTGTGTTTCGATCTCCTTATTTGAGCCATTGAAATCTAGATTTTTGCTTGCATAAGATTTCTTCTCTTTTTTCCCATTCCTCTAACTGAGTTATGAGTTTAATTTCATCTACACTTCTCTTCTCTGTGAGGCCATCTAAATGGATTTTCTTATTCAAATTTTCAAGATGAGCAATAACTTCATGTTTTTTTTTATGAACATCCCCAAAATCTTTCCAGTTCCAATCCTAGATTTTGTATTTAGTGTATTGCAATATTTTGGCAAAATAGAACATCTTAGTCCCATGCCTAGGTTTACCTTCCTTCCATCATTGTTGCACATGAGGTATGAAGGAAATGTCTCTAAGCCACATTAATTAAAAATGAAAAGGAGAGAAACTCACATTGGTTTTCCACATTTCCACCATGACTGGCCAATGATCCGAACCAGCATTATTAAGAGTCTTCACTTTAGGAATGTGACCATGGATTAAGAAATTTTCAGAGAGCAAAAACGTATCCAATCTCTCCATTATACAGGCTAACATTGTCTTCTGTTAGACCAAGTCATAAGGCCATTATCTGGTTGGATATCCACAAGATGGAGGTTTGCAATATTCGCTCATGGGGTCAATGCTTTTGTCCAAATTTCTATTTACCCCCTTTTATCATCCAGAGAGAGGATGGTATTGAAATCTCCTCCGATCAAGATCCAAGCTTCAGGAAAATGAGAGATAATATGAGTAATATCCTTCCACAGTCTTCTTTTTTCCTCCAAAGAAGTCGAAGCATAAACAATAATACAAAGCATAATTTGGTTGTAATGTCTACTTTGAATAGCTATAGCCAACAAAACCCAAATGCCAACCATATGGTGAATAACTATCTCTTTTGGGTCCTAAAGACAAACAATGCCACCAAAAGTCCCTTGGGAATTAAGGGAAACCACTTTTCCAGCTAGCCAAATTTTATTGGCAATTGAGTCCATATCCTCCATTGACATATTTGTTTCTTGAAGGAAAGCACGATGTGGATGATGTTGAGCAAGGTGCAGAAACAGTATTGTCATTGTTGTCAACACAGTCAGACAGATCGGTTGATGCAGTGGACAGGAGTTAAGAGGTTCTTCAGAGCAGTGGTTTTCCAAAAGATAGAAGTGGCCCATATGCTAAAAATCAAAAGAAAATCACAAGGAAGAAAACTGTCGCGATATCGCGACATGTTGGCAAGAAAGAAAAACTGTCGCGATATCGCGACATGTTTGAAGAAAAAGAGGAGAGAGAAAAAGGTGTCACGATTTCGTGACATGTTGGCAAGAAAGAAAAACTGTCGCGATATCGCGACATGTTTGAAGAAAAAGAGGAGAGAGAAAAAGGTGTCGCGATTTCGCGACATGTTCATTTTTGCGGGCCAAAGCAAAGAGGAGAGGAGAGAGAAAAAGGTGTCACGATTTCATGACATGTTCCATTTTTGCAAGCAAAGAGAAAGAGGAGAAGAAAAGGTGTCACGATTTCGTGACATGTTCATTTGAAGGAAGAGAAAATGCAAGGAAGAAAAGTGTCACGATTTCATGACATGTTAAAAAGAAGAAGAAAAGGCGACGAAAAGAAAAAGAGAAAAGTGTCAATTTCGATGACATGTTCGAGAGAAAGGAAGAAGAAAAGTGTCACGATTTCGATGACATGTTAGAAAAAGAAGAAGAAAAGTGTCACGATTTCATGACATTAAGAAAGGAAAAATCGATGACATGTAGAAAAGAGAAAAGTGTCACGATTTCATGACATATTGGAAGAAAGAAAGGCAAGTAGAAAAAGTGTCACGATTTCGTGACATATTGCAAGGAAGGTTGTACGGACGAAAAAGTGTCACGATTTCATGACATATTGCAGGAGAGAGAGTCTGAAAGAAAAAGTGTCACGATTTCACGACATATTGCAGGAGAGAGAGTCCAAGAGAAAAAGTGTCACGATATCGTGACATGTCAGGTTTTCATGACCCGAAGGCAAGAGAAAGCGCTAAGGAGAAAAAGTGTCACGATATCGTGACATGTCGGGTTTCATGACCCAAAGGCAAGAGAATAGTGCGTAAGGAGAAAAGTGTCACGATATCGCGACATGTCATTTTGCGAAGGCAAGAGAAAGAGCTAAGAAGAAAAGTGTCGCGATATCGCGACATGTTGGTTGAAGGAGAAAGTAGCAAGAAGGAAAGTGTCACGATATCCGTGACATTTGTGTTTTTGAAAGAAGAGTAGCAAGGAGGTGAAAGTGTCACGATATCGCGACATGTGTTTTCGCTGGTTGAAGCCGAGAAGAGTAGCAAGAAGGTGAAAGTGTCACGATATCGTGACATGTTGTGTTTTCGTGGGTGAAAGCCGAGAAGAGAACAAAGAGGCAGAAGTGTCATGATTTCATGACAGGTCACGTTGGCACGAGCAAGAAGAGAACCCAACCAAAATAAGATATGTGATAGTTAACTAAAGTTCCATGACAGTTATAGGGGCAGTTGCAGAAGAAATACATGCAACTAAAATAAGAAGAGTTAACTAAAGTTATACAACAGTTACAAGTGCATTTACAGAGAAAAATCATGCAACTAAAATAAGAACAGTGAACTAGAGTCAGAACGACAGTTACAAGGTCAGTTACGGAGTGAATGCATCTAGCGACGGTTAAACTGAAAGTCATCAGTCGAAGACCAAACAAAGAACCGTAACTATTTATAGGATGCATGAAAGAATACTGTGAGATAAAGGAAGTTGAATATAGAATTTTCTATTAATAAGCTGCATGTGAAAATATGGAAGCTAAAAATAGAATCAAAATTCTGTTATAAAAGGAGGTCTACGTGGAGAATTAAATTGTCGCTGAAAGAGAGAAAAAGTGTTGTAAGAAGAGGGTTGGAAGAGTGCCGCAAGAGAGAGTTGAGCAGAGCCGTGAGAGCCGTAAAAGTGCAGCAAGCAGAGCCTTCAGTGTGTGGTATTTTGGTGAATAGTGAGAGAGGTTGGGTTAGCAATAGACCAGTCAGGGTCTTGAATAAGTGAAGGCATTTTTATGTCAATCTTATAGCTTCATATTTGCAGACCAAGTTGGTGCTTGGAATTAGGGGTTGGTGCTCCTTTCTGTGGGTGCAGATAAATTAGGGGTTGGTGCTCCTTCCAGTTGGTGCTGGTAAAGTGATTGTAAAATTGGTGTTTTGCAAAGGCTGGATTTGGACGGTAATCCAAGCAGTCATTTTTGAGGAGTAGCCAAATTGGTGAACCTCGTTACATCGTGTGTTGTGGAATGCTCTCTTGTGATATTTGCATTATCTGATTTAAATCTTCATTGTTTCAGTATTAAGAGTTGTAGATTTGAATTTGAATAGCTACACTGATTCACCCCCCCTCTCAGTGTCATTGTGAGACTAACAATTGGTATCAGAGCCAAGTTCCTGAACAAGCTTAATCGGCTAAGGTGATCTTGGAAGTAAGACAATGGCAGGTGGTGAAGGATTCTCTTCAAACAAAGCACCATTGTTTGATGGAACAAATTACTCATTTTGGAGACTCAGGATGCAGACATATCTGTGTGCTTTGGGATTCGACATTTGGGAGTCAGTAGAAAGTGGATACACAATACCCACCACTCCTCCAACCGATGTTGTCGATAAGAAATTGTTTGAGAATAACTCTAAAGCCAAAAATGCTATCATGTGCGGTTTAGTGGACAACGAACTGATAAATATTATGAGTTGCAAAATGGCAAAGGACATGTGGGACAAACTAAAGAGCATTCATGAAGGAGACGACAAGATCAAGGAGGCCAAGCTACAAACGCATCGAGCTCAGTTCGAAGCATTAAAGATGAATGACGATGAGAACATTGAGGCATACATGCTGAGAGTTAATGGAATCATTAATGCGATTAGAGGACTCGACGAGGAAATGGAAGATGTTGTCATCATGAAAAAGGTACTAAGATCTCTTCCCCAAAGATTTGATTCTAAAGTTTCAGCAATAGAAGAAGCTAAAGATCTAAATACTTTTAGTATGGATGAGATGCATGGTTCTTTGATTGCATATGAGATGAGAATAGGAAAAACTAAACCCACAGACAGAGAAGCTGCTTTTAAAGCACATAAAAATGTAAAAGCAAAGCAAGAATCCGAGGAAGAAGAGACATCAGATGAAACAGAAGCAAACTTTGTTCGAAAACTAATAAGGGGAAAAGGAAAATACAGAGGAAAGCTACCATTTAAGTGTTTCAACTGTGGAGGCATTGGACACTTTGCAGCTAAATGTCCACTTAATGAGAAAAGCAAAAGTGATGAAGGTTCACATCAAGAAAGAAGTGACTGGAAGAAGAAACCAAATTTTAGAAAAGGAAACTACAAGAAGAAAAGTTTCATATCCAAGAATGTCAGTTCTTCAGAAGACAACTCTGATGAGGATTCTGAAGAAGAAACAGGTGAAGCTCTTTTCATGGCATTCGAAGAAGAAAGAACAGAAGAAAAATAGGAAGGTGATAAAAAATTTGAGGCTGAGGCTGAAGTAGATCTGGAAGGTGAGTTGGTCGCTGCACTTCAAGAGCTAAGTATAGAAAGGAAAAAGAATAAGAAAACTTCAAGAAAGCTTGAGGATGCCAATGAAATCATAACCAACTTAAAAGTACAGATAGACGAATTTAAGAAAATATCTGAAGATATCGAAGTACAATTAACCATGAAAATAGATGAGTGCAGCAAGCTAGAAGAAGAGATTGTTGGTTTAAAGATACAACTAGAAGAGATGAATCAAAAAATGACTTGCTATCACAAACTTGAAGGAAGTTCTGTGAAGCTGGATGAGATTTTAAATAACCAAAGGTCTACAGGCATCAAATTTGGGTTAGGCTTCATCGAAGGAGAATCATCAAATGGATCAAAGGCCATAACTATAGAACCCATAAAGAATGAAGACAAGATCAGGGTTAATCAAGAAAAAATGAATCATTCAAAAGAAAGCAATAATGCCAGGCAAGAGAGGAGTATTGACAATGATGGATTCACCAAAGTCACTCATCAGAGGAGAAGAAGATTTATGGCTCCCACTACAAAATGGCAGAGACCATCACCCAGGTTCACTCATTCCTTTTCTGGTTATTGTTTTAAATGCAATAGTTATGGACATAAGATTTCTGATTGCAAGTATAAAGTAGGACAAAGGAACTTTTCCAGTAGAAATGTTTTTTCACCATTAATGGATTATGCAGTTGAATGTTATAACTGTCATAATTATGGGCACATTGCGAGAAATTGTCGAAGTACATTTGCAGCAAATAAACATCAGGGAAGAAAATTTCAACCAAATGGTTGGAAACAAAATAGAAAATTTCTCGAAAAATAGGCACAGGCTACTGACAAAGAAAAGTCAAAACAAGTGACCAAAACTGCAATCAAATCAGAGTGGAAACAAAAGGAGCAACCCAAGGAAGAAAAGGAATCCTTGATTGTACAGACAACATTTAAAGCACAGAACAAATCTGCACCTTGGATACTTGATAGTGGATGCTCCAGTCATATGACAGGGGACAAACAAAAATTTGAAAAGCTACAGAATTATGAAGGTGGTTCTGTAAAATTTGGAAATAATGATGGAGCTAAGATAGTTGGAAAAGGATCAGTTAAGATCAACGATGAAAAAATCAAGTCGAAAGAAGTCCTGTTTGTGATTGGTCTGAAGCATAACTTATTAAGCGTAAGTCAGATTTGTGACAGAGGTCATGAAGTAATTTTCAAGAAGCAGGGTTGTGAAGTCAGAACAACAAACTGTGGAAAGTTGATAGCAACTGGATCAAGGACATCTAGCAACCTGTATACTCTCTCAGAGACTTCAGAAAGAGCATGCTTGATTGGACAGGAAGAAGAAAATTGGTTGTGGCACAAGAGGCTCGGTCATATTAGCTTTGACAATCTAGTAAGAATCAGCTCAAAAAGGGCAGTGAGAGATATTCCCACCATTGGTAAACCTTTAAATAGCATTTGTGCTTCATGCCAAAAGGGGAAGCAAACTAGAGCCACATTTAAAACAAAAGAATACTTCACAAGTAAACCTCTAGAACTAATACATACTAATTTATGTGGACCCATGAGAACGCAAAGCATAAATGGTGACAAATACTTTATGTTGTGCATAGATGACTATTCCAGGATGACATGGGTACTATTTTTGAAGCTTAAATCAGATGCCTTTGAAATGTTCAAGATTTTCAAAAAACAAGTTGAGAATCAAACAGGAAAAAGGATTAAATGCTTAAGATCAGACAGAGGAGGAGAGTTCATTTCAGAAGAGTTTGCAGAGTACTATGAAAAATATGGGATTAGGAGACAGTTTTCAGCAACAAGGACACCTCAGCAGAATGGAGTGGTAGAAAGAAAGAATAGGTCGGTGCAGGAAATGGCACGGACTATGTTGACTGAGAGCAAAATAGCAGACAGATTTTGGAAAGAGGCAGTCCATACTGCGGTTTACATCCAAAATAGGTGCATGTTGAGGACGCATGAAAGCAAAACTCCGTATGAACTGTGGTTCGGTAAGAAGGCAACAACAAAATACTTTAAAGTCTTTGGAAGCAAGTGTTATATCAAAAGAACTGAAGATAATCTTGGAAAATTTGAAGATAGAGCTGATGAAGGTATTTTTCTAGGCTATTCGACAAAAAGCAAAGCCTACACTTGCTACAACAAGAAGCTAAAGAAAATTGTGGAGAGTGTCGATGTTAAAGTTGATGAAGGTAGGGAACAAGAAAGAAGCTATAAAGAAAACTACCCAATATATGAAGAAGTTATTGAAGGAGATGATGAAACCGAACAGAAATAGAAAATAGACTCAGATGATTTAAGTCGTGATTCAGAAGAGGAAGAAAACAAGAAATTCAAAATAGGCAGCTGGCAGAAGAATCATCCTAGAGAGCAAATAATTGGAGACCCCACAGTTGGTGTTCAGACAAGAAGAAGAGTAGTAAGTAACTACTCTCTATTATCCAGCATTGAGCCCAAAAATGTTGTTGAAGCAAGCAAAGATGAAAGTTGGATGACAACAATAAATGAAGAATTAGATCAGATCGAGAAAAACAAAACCTGGGAGTTAGTACCAAGACCTGCAAATAAAAATATAATCGAGTACTAAATGGATTTTTCGAAACAAATTGAATGAAGATGGACAGGTAGTAAGGAATAAAGCAAGATTGGTCTGTAAAGGCTATGCACAAGTTGAAGGTATTGACTTTGAGGAAACCTTTGCACCAGTGGCCAGACTAGAGGCAATAAGAATGTTTCTGGCTTTAGCAGTTCACAAGAACTTCAAAGTTTATCAAATGGACGTAAAATCAGCATTTTTGAATGGAAAACTTGAAGAAGAGGTCTATATTGAACAGCCAGATGGTTTCCAAATCGGTGATAATCCCAATTTCATCTGCAAGTTGAAGAAAGCATTGTATGGCTTGAAACAGGCACCCAGAGCATGGTATGCAAGACTAGACAACTATCTTACTCAACAAGGGTTTAAAAAAGGTATGGTGGATAGCAATTTGTATGTCAAAATAGCAAATGGCCATCTCATTGTCCTTGTTGTATATGTAGATGATATCATCTTTGGCAGCAGCAATGATAATTCATGTAAAGATTTAGCGATTAAGATGCAGAAAGAATTTGAAATGTCAATGATTGGTGAACTTTCGTATTTTCTCGGACTGCAAGTTAATCAAAATGAGAAGGGCATATTCATTTCTCAAGTCAAATATGTGAAAGAGATGCTTAAAAAGTTCACAATGGAGGATTGTAAGCCTGTTAGCACTCCCATGACGACAGGTTGCAAGTTGAGCAAGGATGACAAATCTCCAGATGTTGATCAAACCATGTACAGATCTATGATTGGGAGCCTATTGTATTTGACAACTACTAGACCAGATATCTTGCAGGCAGTTTGCATGGTAGCACGATTTCAAGCGAGTCCCAAGGAGACTCATGTGACAACAAGTGAAGAGGATTCTTCGATATCTGAAGGGTACTATGGAGTATGGGTTATGGTATCCGAAAGGTAAGGACTTCACCCTTATTGCGTATTCAGATGCAGATTGGGCAGGATGTGTCGATGACAGAAAGAGTACCAATGGAGGGGCATTTTATCTTGGAGACAGGTTGGTTGCATGGCACAATAAGAAACAAGAGTCAGTCTCTTTATCCACAGCAGAGGCAGAGTATATTGCAGCAACTACGAGTTGTACGCAGGTCTTATGGATGAAACAAACCCTGAAAGATCTTGGCATTAACTTCAGTGAGCCAATTTTAGTTAAGTGTGATAACACCAGTGCCATTAACATCTCAAAGAATCCAGTTATGCATTCTCGCACAAAACATATTGCTATCCGATATCACTTTCTGAAGGAGAAAGTTGCGGAAGGTGAGGTAAAGTTGGATTTTGTTCCAACTACAGAGCAAGTAGCGGATATCTTCACAAAACCGCTGCCCAAAGAAATTTTTGAGTACCTTCGCAATAAATTGGGAGTGGTTATGCTTCCCAAGAACTGACTAGCTATCGGAACCACATTCTCAGGGGGAGCATTTATATATTTGATTATCTTTTTGCTCATATATGTAATTTTTGCTAACTGTCATAACGTGTGCCTGAGAATGATGTGCATGGACTCAGGGGGAGTCTGCAGTAGCCCTTTGGTATTATTGTCAAAGGGGGAGAAGTATTACAGGAAATTGCATGTGTGTTGCCAACAATTCCAAAGGGGGAGATTGTTGAGCAAGGTGCAGAAACAATATTGTCATTGTTGTCAACACAGTCAGACAGATCGGTTGATGCAGTGGACAGGAGTTAAGAGGTTCTTCAGAGCAGTGGTTTTCCAAAAGATAGAAGTGGCCCATATGCTAAAAATCAAAAGAAAATCACAAGGAAGAAAACTGTCGCGATATCGCGACATGTTGGCCAGAAAGAAAAACTATCGCGATATCGCGACATGTTTGAAGAAAAATAGGAGAGAGAAAAAGGTGTCACGATTTCGCGACATGTTGAAGAAAACGTGATATCGCTGAGAGGAGAGAGAAAAGGTGTCACGATTAAATGAGGAGAGAGAAAAGGAGAGAAGAGAAGGAGAAGAAAAGCAATTACATGAAGAGAAAAGAAGGAGAGAAAAATGTCTGATTTCTGACATGTTAAGAAAGAAGCAGAGAAAAGTGTCACGATTTCGTGACATGTTCAAGAGAAAGCAAGCAAGAAAAGTGTCACGATTTCGTGACATGTTAGAGAAAGAAGAAGAAAAGAGATTCTGACATGTTAAGAAAGAAGAAGAAAAGTGTCACGATTTCATGACATATTCGGAGAAAAGGAAGAAGAAAAGTGTCACGATTTCGATGACATGTTGAAGAAAGGTAAGAAGAAAAGTGTCACGATTTCAGACATATTCAAGAAATTAAGGAAGAAAAATGTCACTATTTCGTGACATATTGCAAGAGAAAGTCGTACGATAAAAAGTTTCGCGATTTCATGACATATTGCAAGGAGAGGTCGACGAGAAAAAGTGTCACGATTTCATGACATGTTGCAGAGAGAGAGTAAGAAAAGTGTCATGATTATCGTGACATATTGCGAAGAGAGAGTCGAGAGAAAAAGTGTCACGATATCGCGACATGTCGTTTTCGCGACCAAGGCAAGAGAAAGCGCTAAGGAGAAAAAGTGTCACGATATCGTGACATGTCGTTTTCGACAAGGCAAGAGAAAGCGTAAGGAGAAAAGTGTCACGATATCGCGACATTGTTAAAGAAGAGAGAAGAAGAAAGTGTCACGATATCTGACATTGAGGAGAAAGAGCAAGAAGGAAAGTGTCACGATATCATGACATGTTGTGTTTTCGCTAGTTGAAGCCAAGAAGAGTAGCAAGAAGGCGAAAGTGTCACGATATCGCGACATGTTGTGTTTTCGCTGGTTGAAGTCGAGAAGAGTAGCAAGAAGGTGAAAGTGTCGCGATATCACGACATGTGTTTTCATGGGTGAAAGTCGAGAAGAGAACAAAGAGGCAAAAGTGTCACGATTTCGTGACAGGTCACGTTGGCGCGAGCAAGAAGAGAACCCAGCCAAAATAAGATATGTGACAGTTAACTGAAGTTCCATGACAGTTATAGGGGCAGTTGCAGAAGAAATACATGCAGCTAAAATAAGAAGAGTTAACTGAAGTTATACAACAGTTACAAGTGCATTTATAGAGAAAAATCATGCAGCTAAAATAAGAACAGTGAACTGGAGTCAGAACGACAGTTACAAGGTCAGTTACGGAGTGAATGCATCTAGCGACGGTTAAACTGAAAGTCATCAGTCGAAGACCAAACAAAGAACCGTAACTATTTATAGGATGCATGAAAGAATACTGTGAGATAAAGGAAGTTGAATATAGAATTTTCTATTAATAAGCTGCATGTGAAAATATGGAAGCTAAAAATAGAATCAGAATTCTGTTATAAAAGGAGGTCTGCGTGGAGAATTAAATTGCTGCTGAAAGAGAGAAAAAGTGTTGTAAGAAGAGGGTTGGAAGAGTGCCGCAAGAGAGAGTTGAGCAGAGCCGTGAGAGCCGTAAAAAGTGCAGCAAGCAGAGCCTTCAGTGTGTGGTATTTTGGTGAATAGTGAGAGAGGTTGGGTTAGCAATAGACCAGTCAGGGTCTTGAATAAGTGAAGGCATTTTTATGTCAATCTTATAGCTTCATATTTGCAGACCAAGTTGGTGCTTGGAATTAGGGGTTGGTGCTCCTTTCTGTGGGTGCAGATAAATTAGGGGTTGGTGCTCCTTTCTGTGGGTGCAGATAAATTAGGGGTTGGTGCTCCTTCCAGTTGGTGCTGGTAAAGTGATTGTAAAATTGGTGTTTTGCAAAGGCTGGATTTGGACGGTAATCCAAGCAGTCATTTTTGAGGAGTAGCCAAATTGGTGAACCTCGTTACATCGTGTGTTGTGGAATGCTCTCTTGTGATATTTGCATTATCTGATTTAAATCTTCATTGTTTCAGTATTAAGAGTTGTAGATTTGAATTTGAATAGCTACACTGATTCACCCCCCTCTCAGTGTCATTGTGAGACTAACAGATGATTTATCTGAATCATTCTTCTAATTTCATTTTGTTTTGAAAGACTCCCTTTGAGTCCTCTAATATTCCAAGTGATGATCTTCATTAATACCAGGGCTAAAAAGTTGGGAAGGGTATTAATCTTACCTTCCTCTACAAGATTTTCACCTTCTTTTACCATATGATATTGATTGGTCTTACGACCTGCTTTTTGATTAGAATCCATCTTCAATTTTTTTTTTCTGTTTCTTGATTTATTCCAATTGAATCTGAGATGGCTTCTAACCTTGAAGAATGCTCGTACACAGCCAAAATTTTACTAGATGGTTCAACGGAGTCTATATTGGGACCCTGCATTATTTGAAGTTTTGACATTTGAAAGATTGTTTTTCTTGTGTAAATTTTCTCCATTTTTTTTCTATTGAAAACCTTTGATTTGTTGGTTTGTCTCTAAGTTCTTCCCTTCATATTTAAATTGTGTTTCTAAGATTTTTGTTTCCATTATTTCCTCTTCCTCACTTGGGACATCATTTGTGGAAAGGATTTCAAACATATTAGCAGATGACTTTGATTGATCCTACATAACTATTTTTTTTTTAGTGTTCTTCTTCTTAGGTATTTGGAAACCTGTTGAGTTTATATCTCATTTCTTTTGATCAAGAATTTTATTTGGGCAAGCACTGGCCAAATGACCATATTCATGGCAAATTCTACAATGAAAAGGAATGTTCTCATAGTCCACTACTTTCTCCTAAGTGTTTTTCCCAAATTGTAATGTGATATTTTTAGGTAGGGTTTGTCAAAATCCATTAAAACACAAATATGAGAATAAATAATATGTTCAAACTTTTGAGTACAATCAGTAGTCATCATAAAAGTTCCTAAAGAGTTTTCAATTGAAGAAAAAACAATAGGATTCCAAAATTCAATAGGGAGGCCAAAGAGTCTAACCCACATGGGAGCTATAGAAGGCATCTCTTCTTCAACTTTAAATTTAGTATGCCAGGGCTTCATGAAAAGCCCTGCCATTCCAAAAAAACCAAGGACCCCCTTGAAAAGTTTTCTCTCTATCTTCATTATTAGCAAATAAAACAAGAAAATAACCATTTGGATAAATAGATATTTGTAACTCACCTTTAGTTTTCCAGCTTTTTGTAGCCCAGACTTTCAAAGCAGATAGACTCGGACGAAAACCCATGAACCGACAAATTAGTCCTCTTTATTCCAAATATTCAATGCCAGTATGAATGTTACCCATATCAAGATTAACAATAGGAGTTACATCAACTACTTTAAGACATCCTGACTCAGTTTTCCTGGGATCAATCTTAGGCATTCTTAGAGGTTTATGGGAAGACCTAAGATTGATATTAGCATTAGGCTGAGGCTGTCCACCACGGAGGGCATCCCTAAAATTTATTTTTAGGGCTAAGTCTTCGAAATTCTTACCCTTGACAAGGGTTTTCCACAGTAGAATTATTTTGTGGGTGCACCTTAGCACCATATTCACTTGATATATGAGCCATTTTTTGATCAACTACTTGAAACTTGTTTCATGATCTCTTTAATCCTTACCCTAGATGTCGTGGAAAGGTATGGTTTTCACTTTTCTTTTGTGCAGCAAATTGGAAGTCGTCACTCAAGTTCACAATATGATCTGTTGAAAGATAAAATTCTAACCCATCTTGGATTCCTACTAAAATATTGAGCATAAACCACAAAAATATTGGTCGCTAGGGCCCGAAGGCCCTAAAAACCAACCTCTGGAGCTGCTTGCACTCAACCTAGATGAAACCCTCGCATAGCCACTTGCCAAATATCTTGTTCACACATAGGGATGCACTAGGATTTGTGTTGATCCAAATTATATGAAAATTTGTGGAGATGTTCTAGGGTTTTTCAGGCATCTACCCTCAAAATTTTAGCTCAATTCGAGTCCGGATGAGTGATATATGACCGAAATGAGTTCGACAATTTGCGTAGTCCTGCAAAAAACATCCCTCCACAAATATGTCTATCTCATGAGAAATATTTATCATCATACCTTAAGTTAGAAGATTAATATCTTAGGCACTTTAAGTTGGAGTTATAAGGTTTTTATGATTTGATTATTAGGTGGGAGTTATAAGGTTTTCTACAATAGTTTGAAATTAATATTTCATATTTTAATTTTTTGAGTTTTTTAATTAAAGTATGGAATGGTAAGGTTTTCTACTTCGAAGAAGATTTAAGTTTTCTTCGATTTATTTTTTAAGTTTGAGATTTGAAGATTGAAGAATTAATTGTTTTGTTTAAATTTAAAGAAGTTTTTTAAGATTTGATTTTTTAGAAGTTTTTGAAAGTTTTTTGAAATTTTGCAAATTTTATTAGGGAGTTAAAAGGATTACTACATCAAAGGTTTGGAAAATTTAGAATTTGCAAATATCTTAAACCTGGGAGATATAAAGTTTACTACTTCAAAGGAATTCAAAAATTTAAATTTGAATGAGCTCCATTATGTCAAACAATAAATTTTTCCTTTCTGAATCCCAAAATTTGAAAGGACCAAATTTTGCATCATGGAAGAACAAAATGAAATCATTTCTTATTGTATAAAAACTATGGGATATAGTGAATGGAACAAAAAAAAAACCTAGTGAGGATGAAATAGAAATACAAAAAATGAAGAAAGTGATGCAAAGGCAGTCATGTTAATGACATTTGGAAAAATTGATGAAATACAAACATATTTAAGTGGAGAAAAAAATTCTATAGATGCACGAAATACATTATGTAAAATATTTGAAGGGAAAAACATAAAAATAATTCTGATTTTCTTTTGTTGAATAATAAGGGGTTGTACTAGGGTCCCCCACCCTTGAAAAATTACATATCTCTTCTTTAGAGCTTGAAAGTTTACACATATATACACTTCTTATCTCAATTGAGATGCTATAGCTAGAAACCTACATTATTTTACATAAAATGTCTCAATTATTGATTTTCATTTTTTGAATCTTTTCAAATTTATGTATGAGTACAATTAATCCAAAATTTAGCATCTTTATTGAATTTTTTAATAGTAGCCTTCACAATGCCAAAACTTCACCTCTACTATCTATGCCTTGCATCTTAGTAGAGTAATATTTCCAAAACATTGAACTATCATAGTCCACTTTACCAAATATGGATTGCTAGTTTCCTTCCTAAAACACAAGTGCCACCACAAAAATGATGATAAATAGTCTAAATAAAAATACATTATTATTACAAAAAAAAAAAATATTACCAATGGAAAACATTAAATAAAAACTTAATCATTAATTTATTCAAGCAATCAACATTTTCTTGTCAGCTTCAAATAACTTTCTACTTCCTCTAACAATGGAAAGGAGAAATTAACTTCATGAACCTCAATCAAAACCCCTCTATTGGCTAGCTTATCTGCACATTTGTTTCCTTCCCTTAATATATGTGTAAACTTGATTTCTTCAAACTCTTTAGCAAGATATTGAATTTCCACAATTACCTCTTGTATGTTCCATGGAGCCTTTGCTTTCCTCAAAATTTTATTTATACCTATGAGAGAATCCCCTTCCATCCATACCGTCTTCCATTTAATTTTTTTACATATTTTTAACCCTTCTAAAGCCACCCAACCTTCAGCTTCATTATTTGTCTTAAATCCACTATTGAAAGCATAATGAGATAAAATCTCTCCTCTATTATTTCTAATTATTCCTCATCCACTTGCTGGTCCTGGATTTCCTTTAGATGCTTCATCAAAAATCAATTTAATCCACTCCACATCTGATGGTTTCCACTTTATATTCTTTGCCTTCTTTTTGCTTCTCTTGTACCCAACACAATTCCATTTAATGACTTAAATCCATCTATCAAGGCTCTCTACTTTCAAATTAGGGATTGGGTGAGTTAATAGGGTTGGTTTAGATTCCTCCATGGCTAAATATATATTCTTTTTCATTACCTCTAAACTGCTTTCCTTTCCTTTTAAAAATATTCTATTCCTTTCTATCCATATAGTCCAAAGTATTGTATCTTTTGATATATCCCGTATTGTTTATAAAGCCTCATTTTTATAAGTGCTATACCATTGATTTAATCAATCTTCAATTTTGTTATTCATCACCATGCATTTACCAAATATATTAAGAATCCATTGCCATAGATTATAGAGTATTGAGCAATGCCCCAATATATGGTCTATACTCTCCTCATTATTACACAAAACACTTTGAGAGGGTCTATGAAAACCCCTTTTCATAAGGTTATCCTAGGATAAAATTCTCCTATGACCTACTAGCCAAACAAACATTTTAATTTTAGGAATGCTTGGGCTATCCCAAATATTTTGTTAAGCTAGATTTTGTATTACTTAGAGGGTTTTTTGAGAGGATCCCAAAACCTTATAACATCGCAGGCCATAACCCTGGCATATACAGAAAGCCTCATGGGCTGGAGCAACACAAAAACCTTGCTTAACACTTACAAAAATATAGAAACATATGCCCATAGGGCTACATACAAGATTATACCTAATGGGAGGTAGACATAGTTTAAAACCAAAAAAGCCCAAAAAACCAAAACCAGTTACAACCCACACATCCATCATCAACAAAACAAGAAACTTTGGAAAACCTCCACCAGGCTTCAATTTCCTCTTGGTCATCTTGGGCCTGATGCCCATTGTAACTCTTTAGAGCTCTAACAATCGCATTGGTAGAGGCCTGAATGTTAGCCGCCATGTCCTCCAGGAACTGAATCGAAAGGCCTTTGGATTCATTTTCTATGTCGAAACTGATCTACTGCACTGGATGGTTCTCCTTCTCTGTCTTCACATTATCCAGGTATTGAAAGGCTCTGGAAGGGGTGGGAGTATCCCCAAATGTCCCCCGCTTGGTGGAATAGATGTTAGAGAAACCTTTGAAAGGGGACGAATTGTCATTAGCCGGCAGAATATTTCAAATCAAGCTAGGCACCCGTTCATCATGGCCAAAAAGAGGGCTCACCAGGGCTTGGGAGTTCATGGGTGGGAAAAATTGGATGGGAGGACAGTTGGCCAACACATGTCAATACAAGACAACCATTAAAACCTAGTGAATGGGCATGTAGGACCCCTTCCTACTTTTTTCGATGGCCAAACCCAACGAATGAGCAAGGTAATCAGGGATACACACTTGCTTGGCATCCCTCAAGTGGTTCACGAAACTAATGTGAAAACTATGGAGTGGTTTGTCAGGATCATCGCATGTTATATACTACATGATAGGAATCATGGCGAGATTCCATGGCTCCAGAAGGGACGATCGAAAGAGGGCAGACTTATACCATCCCAAATTATTTCCTTTATCAAGAAACTTCTCAAATTATTCACCCCAATTATGACTATCTCGATGAATGTTATGACCAATACAGGGCAGACTAGACACCTCACACAAAAGCTCAATAAAGACACAAAAATTAACACCCCTAACAATGACTTCACCCCTATTCCATGTCTTGATAAAGGCATGGGTGACCTCATCATCAGTCCCCTAAAAATTCTCAAGGAAGGAAATTAGCCCCTTGGCCTTCATAAAAATTAGGGCTTCATTACACAGTTGGAGCTCAATTGGTTCGATGAAAGGAGAAGACATTGTGGACAAAAAAAGGCTCCCGACGACACAACTAGACTGGGCAAAGGGATGGGAAGGGGAATGTAGAGAACTAAGGAGCTTATCCACCCAAGGATAATGTGAAATAAATAGGCACGATCCTTGGACGCTTGATAAGGAGGAAACTGAATGCATGCAAAAACTTCCATAATTATGCAAGGTGGTGAAAGAAATAGAGTGGAAACCATAGGACAAGCTGAGATGGAAATTACTACTTGCCTCTGCCACATGTAGCAAGAGCTCTCATGCTTATTGATGACCTCACACATGATCCCACCAAGAAAAGAGAGTCAGATACTACTTTCAATGGAACCAGGGCTCCAGCCAATGAGAGATCTCCTTTGAGCAAAGTTGATTGGACCCCAAAGGCACAAAGATTTTGCAATCATTCTGGCGAGGCACCTCCTTATGCCACGATGGGGTTTATAAATTTGAGGGAGGCTGGGCCATCCTTCAATGCACTTTGGGCCTCGACTAAAATTACCAATCTTACCAACCTTCGCTTTGTAAATGTGCCAAGCTGACGAGGAGACAAGTGGCATGGTAGAAACAAAGCCACAGAGGATCATTGCTGACCTCCTCCTAGGTGGTTCCATGAAAACCCTCTTGGTTTGCAGCTCTCACCACATCCGTCAGGAAGCTCTGATGCCATATAATGAGACACGTGGAAAAAAACCTTTTGTTTACCATGTGGTCTACCAGACCATTGCCCTCCCTGAAAGTATGTCGAATCTAGGCTGAGGAATGCTGAAGAAGGAGGTTCCTTGACTCAGAAATGATGTTGAACACCTTCCAATATGGGGTCTTGGAGTTAAGCAAGTAGTTGGTAATGCTCATCGAATCCCCTTCAACTAGTAGAGGATAGGGATCCTTCGAGATGAGCTCGATATCCCTTAGGACCCCTATGGCTTCTATGACATGATTTTATTGGATCCCTATATTTTCATAATAAGCAAGGATGAGCTTCCCATTATGGTCTTTGACGACACCACCTGCTGCTGCTAGACCTGGGTTACCTCTGGTCACTCCATCAAAGTTTAGGTTTATCCAACCATGGGAGGGCCTGATCCACCTGGTATTTTTTTTGGATAGAGCCGGGTCCACTAGGCTAGGATCCCCGTAAAGATTCAGAGTCATAAAAATGTCCTCTGCGAGGCAAAACTTTGGGATTGGGCTAGAGAAGATCTTCGAGTTCTCAATGGCAAAGGCCAGGGCTCTGTGGGCAATAGAGGAAGGGTCTCTGGGGGAGTTTCCAAACACCCTACCATTTTTCTCCAACCAGATCTGCCAAATGAAAGGGTGGAAATAGGCATTCAAAAAAAAATAGAGTTTTGGGTTCTTAAAAGGACTGGGCCATTGAAAGAAGGCTTCCTTAATTGTCTTGGGAGGATTCCGCTGAATATGAAAAGTGGAAAGGATGAATCCAATGATAGAATTGACAATAGAGCAGTGCAGGAAAAGGTGGTTAGAAGACTCATAGGATGACATGCACATGTAACACCTATTTGGGAAAGTAAAGCCCATTTTATGGAGGTTATCAATAGTGAGGGCTTTATTATGAAAAGTGATCGAAGAGAAGAAATTTACCTTGGGGATCAAGTTTTTCTGCCAAGCCAGGTTGCAAGGAAACTCCACCCTTGATCTGCTACCACTATATGTTCCTCTCCAAATCCTATGATCAGATCTCCTTCGGGAAGGGATGGTGACCCCCTTTAGGAGAGAGGATAGCATAAAAACCTCCTCATCACACCCATCCACTTTGTTAATCGACCAATGTGGGTATCCATTCCTCCAAATAATGAAGTCGGCCACCTTCTGATCACATTTGGGATCCACCATAGATCTGAGGCGACCCAACTTGGTACGTTGACACAGAGGATCCTCCTCAAGCCACCTGTCCTTCCAAAATTTTATCTTCTACCCATCACCCAAGATACATCTAGTTCCATCTACAACCAAGTATCGCAACTAGATGACAGCCTTCCAAAAATCCAATCCACCCATGGGAATTCCTTCATCGAGGATATAAAGGTTGGAGAGGTATTTCTTTTTTACTATTCTGACCGACTCAGCTGAATTATTGGAGATGATCATCCAAACATATTTGGCCACCAAAGCAAGGTTCATCAAGCCCATTCTCCAATGGCCTAGTCCCCCCTGGTCCTTGCTTTTGTAAACCTTTTTCCAAGCTACTAGGGAAATTATGCCCTTGTCCTCATTGCCTGACCACAGAAAGGTCCTTTGGATCTGCTCGATCTTGCAAAGGGCTGAAGCTAGGAGCCTAAACACTGACATAAAATAGGTCGGGATGCCCTAAAGGCATACCTTGGTAAGGGTGGCTTTACCTGCTTGGGAAAGAAACTTACCTTTCCAGATAGCTAATTTTTTATGGATGCGCTCTAAGGCCATATTCCACAAAATCTCCTTGGCTCAGCCACAGAATAGGATAAGACCAAGGTATGTGGTAGGAAGGGAGTCAATGGAGTACCCAAGGATCCTTGCTAACTGGTTTTGCCGTCTTACTGGGCTGTTGAGGAAGAAAAGCTTACTTTTTATGAAATTCACTTTCTAACCCACAACACGCTCATAGAGGAATATGATCCTTTTGATGTATCTAGCCTAGGCTACTGAGGCATAAGTATACAAATGAGTGTCATCCACAAATTGCTGATGGGTGATCACTTCAATCCTAAAAGTGGGAATAATACCAGTCACCTTATTCCTCCGAAGCTCTTCCTTAAGTGCTCTACCTAGTACTTCTACCAGGATAATAAAAAGGATGGATGACATGGGATCTCCTTGGCAAAGCCCTCTAGTTCTTTAGAAGAACCTAGCAGGGGAACCATTAACCAACACATAGAAGCAAGGGGTGGAGATGCAGCTTCAAACAAGGTCAATCCAAAGAGGGTGAAATCCAAACTTGGAAAGGACTGCACAGAGAAAACTTTTGTCAACTCTATCAAAAGCCTTGTTCATGTCGAGTTTTAGGAAAAGGGCTACCTTATTAGCCATAGAAGTAGAGTGGAGGGTCTCATGAATCATGATGACCCCATCCAAGATGTTCTTGCCTTTTACTGAACTGCCCTGGCACAGGTCAATGAGGACGGGGAGGATGGGATTTAACCTATTGACCATGGTATTGGTTAGAACTTTGTAGACAACATTACAGAGGCTTATGGGCCTAAAGTTAGAAAAGGTTCTACAAGCAAATGATTTCAGAATCAAAGCCAGGAAAGTGGAATTTAGCCCATGGTGAATAGTTATGAAAAACTGAATTTCCCTTATGGCAGCACAAACATCCTCTCCAACGATGTCCCATACTATTCAAAAAAATCAAGGGGGAAAACAATCAAGACCCGGGGCCTTATCAAGTTGTATGGAGAAAAGGGCTTCCTTAATCTCGTTTGAGGAGAAAGGTTCCATGAGCTTTTGATTAGCCTCCTGGGTGACTCTGCATGGGATGTTAGCCAGGAGCTCGAATTGGGCCTGTTGGTCACTTTCAGGAAGAGCTCCCACTAAGTCCTGAAAGAAAGCCACTGCTTTGGCTCTTATCTCCACTAAATCCTTGGTCGAGGATCCATCGCTATGAATGATCTCTCTAATTTTATTGGATCCTCTATGCCGCATGGTCAAAGCATGGAAGAAACTAGTATTGGAGTCACCCTCCTTTAGCCATAAGTCCCTGGATTTTTGCCTCTAGAAGGTATCTTTCTTGGCTAGGATGTTATGATAGTCTGCTAGGAGGATCTTCTCTTCCTTTCTGGTGGTTGCGTTGTGGTTCCCATTTTCCATTCTCTTTTCTATCTCTTGCAGCCTTTCTGAGATGGATTTTTTGCATTCAAAAATGTTGCCAAAGACCTCTTTGTTCCAGATTTTGATATTTTCCTTGACTATCTTGATATTTTGGGCCAACTGCATCGAGGTTGATCCTCCAACATTTTTTTTCCACTAAGAAGCAACTTGCCCTTTAAAATCCTTATGTTGAATCCACATGAAATCGAACCTAAAAGGAGTTTTGAAAGAGGGAGCTTTCTTGGATTCGAGGATGATGGGGTTGTGGTCCAACCAAATTCTAGGTAAGGTGAGTAGGGTTGCATCGCCTAGGAAAGGAATGGCTTCTTGAGAGATGAAGAATCTATCTAGCTTAACCTAGATAATCCCATTTCCCACCCTCCTGTTGCTCCAAGTGAAGGAGGATACCTTGAGCTTAATGTCCATGAGCTCATTATTGTTGATAAAGTTTTTGAAGTTCTCCATACTTCTGTTGCACAAGTCAGAACCTCCTTTATTCTTTGATGGGTGCAAGGGGTAGTTGAAATCTCCATCGAGAATCCAAGGTATAGTCCTGAAGTTGCTTCTCATGTGAGTAATGGTTTCCTATATCTCAGCTCATTCTACAAGAGAGTTAGGGGTATAAATGTTGGACAGGATCCATGAATGATTGCTAGTCTTTGAGTGAAAAATAATGTTGAGAATTCTATTTGAGGAAGACAGAAGCTTCCATTCCACTAGGGTCGGATTGCATAGGCACATGAGCCCTCCTGATGTGCTTTGAGTAGGGCTAAACAAGGTTTCCCCTTTGCTCCAAATGACTTTGGCAGCCTTCCTTGATAATAACTCATCATTTTTGGTTTCTTGGAGAATAAAAATAGAAGGGTTCATCCTTTTTATGAGGTCAGAAGCCATCCTCTACTTGGTTGCACTGTTTAGGCCTCTCACATTCCATGATATGACCTTAATTTCAATAATTTAGGGTTTTTATTGCATCCCTTCACCAGTTGGAAGGGGGGTTTTGTGCCTTGTTTTTCATCCTTCTGTGTATCAAAATCATTTGAGAACAGTGTTAGTTGAGTCCCATTTTCCACATCCTCCATTGTTTCTTTGTTCTGCTGGTCATTACCAGAGGGTCTTCCTCTCTTTCGTTCATTGCCATAGTCAATAACCTGCTTTTTTCTTATGGTGTTCCTCGGGATGATCTACCCCGATAGGGAAGGCCCTCCTTCTCTTTTATCCCATCGAGGTGGGGATTTCTTGTTACTTTTTAGATATTCTTCCATGAAGGATTGTGACACACCAGGTTCTGGGAAAAATTTTACCTGGGAAATCGAACCCTCTGCTCAAAGACTGCCTTGCGATCTGCTCAAAGACTGCCTTGCAATGAGGCTTTTGAAGGAGCCTCTTGCTGGTTCCGAATTGGTGAGGGAGCTTCTGCATGCACGTATTCCTTCTCAAGATTGTTATCAGGTTCCTCATGATCCATATAGGGTGGGATATGATCCTCCCTCTGTTCAACTTCAGCTTCACCTTGAGAAGGAGTCTTGGCTTGGTCATAGGATCGGTGGGCAGGGTTGTGCAAAATGAGTTTTGGTTGAGACTTTTTGTTGCTGGTCCCAGGGCCATGGTTCCTTTGGTTTCCTCTCTTATCCTCTTCTTCCTATTGCTTTTGAGTCCTCAGATTTGTGAATTGGGGTCGAAGATGCCCCTAAGTACGATAATGAGTGCAAAAGGTAGGTTTATTTTTGTACTCAATAGGTTGCCTTTTGATTAGGATTTTATCTCTGTATAGGTTGATGAAAGTGGAGAGCTCAGATTCTAAGCTAGCAGTAACACATAAATGAGCATGTACCATCCTGGACCTAACCTTGGTGGAGGAATCAAAAGCCACTAACTCCCCAATGGACCGAGCAATCCCTATGATTACATTCTCATGCCAACATTGAAAGGGAAGGTTTGGAAGTCTCACCCACAATGGAGTGAAATTTATGTTTTGGGTCTCAGGATTAAAGTCCTCCTCCCATTTCCCAAGAAAGAGGCTCTTGCACCCTAGGAACCATGGCCCTCCAGCCAAGATGTTACAAAAGTCCATCTGGTTGTTAATTTAGATAGCAAAGAAACCTCGAGACAAGGCCACAATATCCATGTTGCCACTGGTTTTCCACTTGGAGGAAGTCCATATACGGATAGTGTCCATATCTAGGCATCCCTCCAAGAACTTCCCATTCAGCATGAACTTCTCCATCTCCATATAGATTTCCATCAAGTCTTCAGGAATGACAAGTTATGGTAGGACATCTGAACCTAGAACCTAGGCATAGGATCCCTTATGGGTCTTATGGGGGCCTTACTTGTCAGGGGGATACTTCTCGCTACTACCCATCCCATCGATCTGAGCACCCATCGCATCAAGATCAGATCCTTCTTTGCTATCAGAGCTGGTCCCCCCAAAACCTTGCACGTTCATCCATCCTCCCTCCTATCACCTGCTTCCACTTTGCTACCATCCTCTACTCACTCGCCCGTCTTCCCTCCTTTCCCGTAGCTCATCCTCTCCCCCCCTTTTGTTTGATATCCAAGTTTGAGCAGGCTATCCCAAATATCTCTCCATATTCTAGTGCGATTATTATTTGTTGGTGTTGTACATTATATACACTTCTTGTTGTGTATTCTCCTAAGCTATTCAAATACAAATCAATTTGTTGCCTCACCTTGAAATAATCATAGTTATCTTTCTACTCAATTCCCTCCCAGCATCAATGTCTTGTATACTTGTAAAAAAATCTTCTTTCTATTTATATCTTCAATCTCGATAATTGTAAAAAATGTTTGAAACCCTATCACCATATTTGTCTTGAAGCAATCTCATCCAAGGTTTCAAAATTAGATCTAAATTGAGTGGTTTTTTATCACACCAAATATCCATCCAAATAGAAAAATTTTCTCCAGTTCCCACCACCCATATTAAACCTTTAATCATAAGATCAATAGATTTTTTTAAACCATTCCAAAGAGCATAACCATTTGGTAGAGATAATGCAGTAAATATTAAACTTGGGTCATTGGGATCAACATATGTAGAAAAATTCTTGCTCATTATCTTTGACTCTTTTTGTATAATCTCCATATTATTTTTCCCCTAAGAGCTAAGTTTGCATCTATAAGAACTCTTAAACCAAGACCTCTCCTAGTTTTTTTAAAGTGAAAAGCCCCTTGCGGGGCCGCCTTGGTCTGAGAGACCATGAACAAGGGGTTATATACCGTCAAAGTCACCCGAGAGTCACACCCGACCCTGCCCGCACCAACATTATCAATTGGATTTTGGATACCCAATTCAGCTTTTTGGTAGGGTGGAGATTTGAACCTGGGACCTCTCTTGGAGGATTTTCATCTCCTCTCCAACTCACCTAAAACACCTGGATCCTCCCCTAGTTTAATCATCACACAAATTGCTCCATTTCACCAAAGGAAATTTCCTTTTATCATTAAACCTAACCATAAAAATGATTGCATAATATAGATTATTTTTTTTTCAACTGATTTTGGCATAAAATACATTGACATAAAATATGTTGGAATGGCTTGTAATACTGACTTAATTAATTACACTCTTCTTGCTAACGATAACCTTCTACCTTTCCAAGCTGGAAGTTTATTCTGAACATTACTAATAACTGGGTTCCATAAATCTATCATTATTCTCCCCTTAAATAAAGGCATCCCTAGATAAGTTGTTGGCAAATTTACCTCCTCCATTTGAAGCAAACTATAAATTCTTGTTTTGATATTATTAGGAGTGTTAAGCAAGTAAATTTTGGATTTAGTCCTATTAACTTTTTTCCCTGAAGCTCTTTTGTACTCTTTTAAAAAGTTATTCAAAGTTATGGTCTCATTTATCCTTGCCCTTCCAAAAAGGGTAGTATCATCTACAAATTGTTGATGGATGATGTTATCGATGTTATTACTAACCTTAAGTCCACTAATAAGCCCATATTTGTAAGCCTTCATTAAGTTCCTACTCAAAACCTTTGCCATAATAATGATAAAATAAGGATATAGAGGATATCCTTGTCTAAGGCATCTCTTGGCTTTAAAATATTTTGTTGCTAACCCATTGACCAACACTGAATAAGAAACTGTAGAGACACAAGCTTTAACCCATCTAACCCATTTCTTCCCAAAACTAAAAATTTCTAAATCTACAAAAAGAAAATCCCTTTTAACCCTATCATAGGCTTTACTCATATCAATTTTTAAGATCATTGCTTTCTCTTTCTTGAAGCTGTTGAATGTATAACTTCATGAGCTACTATAATCCTATCCAAAATTTATCTCCCTTTCACAAAGCCTCCTTGCTCTTCTAATATAATTTCGTCTAACTATGGCATTAATCTATTTACCATCACTTTGGAGATAATATTATATGCCATATTACATAGGCTTATGGGTCTAAAATAATCAAATAATTTAGCATCCTTCTTTTTTGGAATTAGGATAAGATATATTGCATTTATTTTATAAGGTATGTATTGTTTTATCCTAGATTGTTCCACTACCACCAATAAATAATCCTTCACTATATACCAATTATATTGGTAAAAAGTTGCAAAGAGCCCATCTGGACCTGGGTATTTATCCATATTAAAAGAGAGAAGAGCTAAATGAACTTCTTCTAGAGTAATAGGCTCCATAAGTTTCCTATTATCTTCATTCACTATAACTGAAGGAACATCTTGAAGAAGTTTATCATTAAGAACTTTGATCTCCTCTGAACCTAGAATATTTTGATAAAAATACTTTACCTATTTTATAATATCACTCTAATATTCAATCCAAACCTCTTATATTGATTTAATTCTACTAATTATAGAAGTTGATCTTTGTACTATAACCATCCTATGAATTTTTTTGTATTTTTATCTCCTTCTTTTAACCAATTTTGTCTTGATTTTAATCTCCATAATTTATTTTCCTTACTCAAAATATTATGATATTCACTAAGCAACTCCCTTTCCTTCGAGTTTGGATTATTATGATCACCTTTTTAGAATTTTGAAAGTTTATCTTTTAGTTCTTCTTTCTTCTCAAAAATATTTCCAAAGATGTTCTTGTTCCATTATTTTAATCTAGATGTCATATATTTAAATTGATTTGGAAGAGCATACAATCCACCATTACCTAAAGAGTTCCATGTTTGAGCTATCATATCAACAAATTGAGGATGGTCTTCACAAATCTACTCATATTTAAAATATGATATTTTTTAATTCACTTACCACCATTTTAACTCTTATTGGTCGGTGATATGAACCAATCCTTGTTAAGGTATTAATTTTAGCACAAGTTCATTCATCTAGACAATGATATGAGAGAATGCATTTATCTTATTTTTTTGGTATTCTCCTATTGTTGGTTCAAGTATAGTTGTCTTATTCAAACTCAACTTCCCTTGGTTAATTGTTTTGAATAAAAGATGAGAAATATTTCATACTTTGGGTCGATTTCCTAATTCCCCCAAATTTTTCATCCAACTTGGTTATGGCATTAAAATTTCCAATGATCATGTATTTACTTCTCATAAAGACTTCAATTCCACTCCAAACTTCTAATCTACTTGACTGAGTTGTAGGTCCATAGACATTGATAAGGATGAAATAAATATCTGCAAAGTAGCAAGTGACTAAAGAGGCTATCCAATGCCTAGTTTTATGAATGGTTACACAAGAGGTTACAGAAGGATTCCAATAAGTTAGAATTCTCCCTTCTGATCCTTTAGAATCTATAGCATCCCATTCACATCTTGCCCATACTACTTTCATAGTTTTTGAAACTTCTTCTTTTGTCATTTTAGTTTTTTGGATACAAAGAATATCAGGTTTATTACTTAAACATAGGTCCCTAATACACCTTTGCTTTGAGGGGGCATTAGCACCCCTTATATTCCATGAGATGATAATCATGTCTCATTAGGGGCTTTTAGCCCCACCTGCATATTACCATTATCATTTTATTGTTTGATAAAGATAAGTTCAACCAACTTAGTTTGTGTTCCTTTCTCTATTTTTGCTCTTGCTTGATAATTTGAGGGTTTAACTCTTTTTGCCTTGCCTATATTAGGAGTAGGTCTTATTATTCTATTCCTCAATATTTTTCACAATTTTATTTTTCATTATATTTATCCTCTCCTGGCTCTATTATAGAAGCTTTTAACTTATCTAGCTCATTTTTTGGTATTTCCTTATTAATGGTAGAGGAATTAACTTCTAAAATTGCATTTTCCTTACCAATTTTTTTTTTCTCCTGAATGGTGCATGAAACTTCAAGAGAGTCTTCAAAATTTGATGAGATACATTCCTTAGGTTCATTGAGAATGTTTTTCCTTAAATAAGGATCATACTGAATAGATGGTTCCTTGTTAATATGTTGAAATTGTTGTACTATATCCTCTAAGTTTTGATCTACTTTTTCTTCATAGGCTAAAACCTCAAAAGAGTTGGTATTTCTTCCAATATTCTTACTTATTGGTCTCCACTGTTTATTTTCTTTTATTTTTCTAGATCTATTATTGGAAGTTGAAAACCATCTTCATTCATAACCATTTGTAAGTGTCTTGCGACTTTCTACATATGAATCTGTTGGGCTCTTCTTAGGGCATGATATCTCAATATGTCCCACTTCATGACATATTCTACATATAAAAGATATATTTTTATAATCTATAGTTTGTGTCCACATATTATCTCCATACTTAAGAATCATGATCAATATTCGATCATAAATAGCCAAGAATCCATCTTTTTTCGTATCTAAAATCTCAAGGAATTCTCCTAGAGTGTTTCCTATTGCCTTGAAGGTATCTATTTTACAAAATTCAATGGGTAACCCAAATATCCTAATCCATATTGGTACTAGGGATAGATTTGTATTTTTAGGTGAAAAGCCTTCATACTAGCAGGTAAGGAAGAGTCATGCTCTTAACATAAACCAAGGACCCCCTTTTAGAATTTTAATCTTTCTTTCCTAGAGCAAAAAATGGCTAGGAAGAAATATTTGGGAAGAAATGATAGAATCAATCCTAGAGACTTCCAACTCCTATCAATCCATTTTCTCAAGGATGATGACCCTGGCCAATACCCATTAAATTTACCAAAAACTACCCTATCTTAGAGCAACAAGGATCTCTCTAAGGTGCACTCACTAACATCTACCACTAGAGATGATTCTAAATATTTAACAATAAATCAATCCATGGAAAGGAAACTAAAAATCAAAATGTATTGAAATTTATCTGAATGTCTTATAGCAAATATAATATTTGATAAAAAATTTATAAATTTTTCATGCACAATTTCTAAGATAAAGAAAGGGAAAAAAACTTAGCTAAAAAATTCTTTTTTTGGATAGAATATCTTTCCTCACTGAAGTCCTAGCCCTTCATTACTCTTCCCACTCTTCAAACCCTAGCTAACAAATATTTGCAATTTCATTTTTCATGACTTGAAAAATCGTCACTACCCTTGTTCCGAATGGTTGACTTCACAAGGTTGTATCTCCCTCAAATTTGCTTATATTTTTGTATATGATCACTAATTTTGAAACTATTCAAATTATGCACAAGATGGTCTAAGAATCAACTGAATTGGATAACTCTTCGCGAAGATATGGCTCCCAAAAGATGAGATATTTTTTAGGAAAAACTCTAATCCTTCACACTTCACATAAAGAATTGCACCCTTTGGGTTCTTTTTCTTTATATATTTGTAACAATTCTGAATTTACAATCTCAATTATATTATTTAAAGGTTAATAGTGGAGAAAGTATAGAACTCTTTCTTTGAAAAGTAGCAAATATAAAGGTAAAATTTTTGACTCTAGGAGAAAAGGTAGAAGATAAATTTCTTGTTCAAGTTATATTGAGAGCACTTCCAAAAATTTATAAATATTTAGTTACTTATTTACAAGTTCCAAGTAAAGAGACTACATGTAATGATTTAGTCAAAATTCTTCAAGAATATGAAGTAGAAAATTTAGTCAAGGATGAAATGAATAATAATGACTTGGTATATAAATAAAATGTACCAAGTAATATTGCTTCAACAACCAAGTATAGATCTAAATGGAATTCAATATTTTTTCATATATTTACTTCTAAATAAAGGGGTAAAAATTTATTGATAAGAAGACAATATTACAGAGTACAACGAAGCCCCCAACCAAGGCTCAAGTAAGCAACAAAACAGGCTAAAACCACCAGATAGGGTCAAAAACCGAAGAAGACAACAAGAACAAGCCACATTAAGTCTAAACATTCTTGTGGATCAACTCCTAGAGGTACCAAAATTTCCCAGAAGGGAGACTCTCCCAGTTATCCATAATCCAAGGACCTAAAAGCTTATAAGCTCTTTTAGCCAAATAATCTGCAACGTCATTCCATTCCCTTGGAATGTGCACAAAGAAGATGAATTTGAACTCTTCACTAATTCTAAGAATATAAATGGCCACAAATGCCAACTTCCAATTAACATCCTCTAACATTTTACTGCTTAAAATATTAACCAAAATTTGAAAGTCGAACTCGCAGATGCTCCTGCACCAGCAAAGAGAAAACCCCCTCTACAAGGCATCGATAATCCTTCCATAAAATTATTGGAGTAAACACATTTATAAATGGAAAAGAAAAATTTGACCACACCAGTAGAGTCTCTCCCAACACCACCAATATTAATTTTTAAAACTCCTCTAGGGGGCGGCCTCCACCTACCATCTCTCCTAAGTTTCTTATTGAGCTGAGAAGCCCTGTTAGGGTGAGAAGAGTCTACTCAAACCATAAAGAGACCAATGGACTACCGTACCTTATCCTCCATAGAATACAAAAGAGGGTTCACATCGTATTTGCTATGGATAGTTTCCTGAACCATACCCAAGATCCTTTTCCAGATCTGTTGAACAACCAAATGACTACCCTAAAATATGTGATGGTTTTGTTCAAGCTAAATTTACCAAATGATGCAAGAAGGGCCCAAATTATAAAGCCACCTACAGGAAGGGGGCATTGGCCAGAGGTCTGCCTAGACTACTCCAAAAATCCACTAGGGAGAGCACATGAAAATAAGTATGGTTCCAGGCTCTTTACCAAAGGTATCAAATGTCTCTGGAAAGGGAGCATTGGAAAAATAAATGAGAAGAATTATCCTTATTATTACCTCAAAGGACACAAATAGAGGGACCCTGGAATCCCCTCTTCCTCAAATTATCCTCAAGTTCCATACTTTTTTCCACCATGTGATAGGGAGGCTCTTGAACTTTTGCATATCAAGAACTTGGTAACCATAGGCTACAAAGTAGGTTCCCTTGGGATTAGGTTTCCAATCCAAACTGTATTTACCCCTTAATGAAGAATAATATCTCCTCATAATAAAGCAAGCACATCTCTGTCCTCAGCCAATCCCCCTTGGGACCATTCTTGTGGATCTTTCCACTTGTACATATCCAGATTACCAAAATACTAGATTATTTTAAAGTCCACACAAGACCAGTACACTTCCAAAAAAACTCTTAGGGAATGTAGCCTAGAATATTGAGCCAATATAGGAGGGTGGCCATCCCAAGAATCCTCCCAAAAAAGAGCATCTGATCACTGATTGCAAATCCAGAACAAACCCTACTTAATTAAATTAGCCCATATTTTTAGAGTGTCCCAGATAACTGAACCTTTCCCAACCAAGCTGACTCTAGGGATCTCAACCTTAGAAATACCTCTTAAGTACTTACAAGATAAGATTTTAGTCTAAATATGATATTGAGAAGTACACCATCTCCAATAAAGTTTCATATCCAGAGCCTTCCCAAAAAGAGCCACCTATCGCAATCCAAGGCCTCCCTATTGAACCAACCTACAAATAGAATCCCACCTAACAAAACTCCATTTAGATTGAGCAAGTTTTCCAAACCATAAAAACTGTCTTGACAAAGCATCCATGTCCTTGATGAAATGAGAGGGAGTTGTTTGCACAAAACATCTATAAATGGGTAAATCTTGAACAACACATTTTAAAAGCAACACTTTACCTAAAAAGTTGATCCATATGATGGTCCAGTGATTCACCTTTCTTCTAAACTTATCCAACATAGATTACCAAGAAGATCTAGATAGAGGTTGAGACGAAATTGGAATACCAAGATAAATGAAGGGGGAAGTTCTGACCTAAAATATTCTTATAATTCGAGCAATCTTGGTTTGAATAATAGGAGGGTTATTGAAGAAGAAAATAGAAGACTTGTCCTTATTAATAAACTTTCCAGAAGCACCAAGATATATGTCAAGAGACCTTCTAATATTGCTATCTTCCCTGATAGTGGTAAATCCTAGCAAAGTAGTGTTATCAACAAATTGAAGGTGGGAAAGAGGCAGCAAACTACTATCCCACTTCCAACCCTAAATGAAACCATGCCTAACTTGAGACTTGAGAAATATTCCCAACCCTTTTGCCATAATGATAAAAAAATAAGGAGATAGAGGATCTCCTTGCCTCAATCCCCTCGAGGCCTCAAACAACTCTGACGACTCATTATTAACAAGAACAAAGAATGAGGAAGAAGAAACACAACTCATCACCCATCTAATCCAATCCTCCTCAAAGCCAAAAGCAACAAGAAATTTTTGAATAAAGGACCATTTGACCTGGTCATAGGCTTTGTCCATGTCCAAATTAATGAACATATATTTCTCCTTAGAAGTTTCCATCGAGTGAATAGCTTCCATAGCAATAACAACCTCATCCAATATTTTCTAGCCAAAAACAAACCCACCTTGCTCCTCAGAGATGATTTTGCTCAACCAAATATTTAGCATCTCAATAATAATTTTTGTAATGATCTTATACGCAACATTGCAGAGATAAATAGGCCTGAACATATCCAGGGAATTCACTCCCTCTTTTTTGGAAATAAGCACTACAAAGGTAGCATTTAGGCCCCTTAACATCTATTTATTCTTTTGGGACTCATGGACCACCTCCAAAATATCAAATTTGATTAACTCCAAAAAATCCTGATAACTCAATCGAGAATCCATCCAGGCCCGAGGCTTTTCCTTTTTTCATATTGAAGACAAAATTTTCCAAATCCTAAAGGGAAATTGGATGCATCAAATGCTCATTCATTTCTCTAGAAATAATCGAGGGAATACAATTTATAATAAGCTTTTCAACCTCTTCATATGAGAGGGAGTCCTCCTTAAAGAGAGGATAAATACCTCCTCGTATCTTCTAAAATATCCTTGAAAGAAGAGAGAAGGGTACCCTAAGAATTCACAAGAGAGGAAATTAGGTTACCATTATGACGAGCCTTAACTAAGTTAAAAAATAAGGTCATGTTCCTATCCCCTTACTGAATCCAATCCACTTGAGCTTTTTATTTCCAAAATAATTCTTCTCTCAGCTCCCATTCAGCAAGATCTTTCGCAACCTCATATTCCTCAATAAGAATCTCCTTTGTGAGTCCATGATCTCTGATATTCCTTGAAGCTTCTTCCACCTCCCTAAGAGTTGCCAACTTATCCAAGGAAAGGTTCCCAAAATTTAGACTATTCCACCTCTTCAATTTATGCTTAACGAATTGCAACTGCTTCATAAAGAAATACATAGCAGTGCCATGAGAACGTTTGCCATTGGTCCACCAACCTTGCATGAAATCATGAATCTTAGGATACCGAAGCCACATAAGTTAAACTTAAAGGAATGATTCTTATTTATCCTAAAATCAAGAGTAGATAGTTTGATATACCAATGATCAGATCCCCTATCCCAAGAATCATAGAACTAGCACTTTTGTTATAACCAATCCAAAAATAGAGATCAAAAACCTATTCAGTCTCTTTGAAATGGAATCTTCCCCACATATTCTATTGTGCCATGTAAAGATCCCATTATTCAGCTTGATGTCAACCAAGTTCAAGGACCAAATATGAGCACTAAATACAGAAGAAAAAGGCTCAAGATGATCAACCCCACCGTGTTTCTCCTCTAGACAAGTGATAGAGTTGAAATCTCTAGCCAAAATCCATGGGTATAGGGGAGCCAGACTTCTCACAAAGCCAATGTGCTCCCACAATTTCACTTTACTATTGTAATCAATAGGAGCATACATATTTGTAAGTAGGATGGTTTCACTATATTCATTATAATACCTGATCATTGAAATAGACCATCTGTTGGAAATCCAAGTAAGAGGAGAGATCTTAATTAAATCCCATAAACAAGCAACACCACTAGCATATCCACAAGCACAAATACACTATAATTGACCCCTTCTCCACAACTTGGGAGTAATATTAAACATATTATCAGTAGATAATTTAGTCTCCTGAATAAACATCGCATATGCAAAATGAACACGAACCAAATCACGAACAATTTTTTTTTTTGGGATGTTGTTCAACCCCCTTACATTCCATGAAAGTATAATTATTTTTTAGGGTCAGATAAATGGGAGTCCAATGTTCTCACCAACCTTGAATCCAATGAAGTCTCCCCCATTTACTTAATTTTCTCCTGGTCTTTCTTTCGATCCACCTTCATATTCTTATCCTAAGCATATTTTTTAATTTTTTTTTGTTACAATCCCAACACCATAGGATTTTTGCAGTCCAAGTATGACTGCATCAGTGTTTTAGTAGGAGAAGGCATAACTAAATCTGTGCCACTGTCCAAAATATTTTTCCCTCCAGGGCTAGAGCCATCCATATCACCTATACTTGGAACCAAAGACCTCTGTTATTCAATTAAACCCCTTAAATCTGATTCCTTAGGTTCCACCTCAAGGAGAGATATTTGATTTGACCCTATTATATTCACATCAAGTAGCGATATTTTAGGTATCTCCATGCACTAATCAAGATCATCTAGTATCTCAAAATGGTTGAGTAGAGCATTTGGTTGGTGATCCTTAAGGTCTCTTTTTGCTCTTCTTCCTCTGTTGGGTTTTACAAGAACAAAGCCTTCCTTATCTTGATCCCCTTCCTTTATTAGGGCTTTTTCTTTATCCAAATTTTGTGCAGATTGAGAGGGCCCAGGATTTGAAGCCACGGATGGGACAAACTTAGGATATTTTCTTTGTAGGTGGTCATATTCATGATAGATTTAGAAACAAAACAAAAGAGCTTCATAGTCAAGTTGTTGAACCCATGCAGTCGATACAAACTGTATCTCAACAGAATCTGGAATAGGATTGTTAAATAAATTTTGACATAGATACGGGTAACAAAGATTATCTTTTTATCCATTATCTATTATGACAGTTCAATTGGCTTCCCAAGAAGAAGGATAATCATATGCAAGTTGTCATTTCCCCATAATTCCAATGACAGCCACAGGAGATGAAACCACATTGAAATCCTCGATAGTCGCTCCTCTGATGGGTTAAAATCCACATGCCAAGGTTTAAGAAAGAGTCTCGCTTGGTTACAAAAATAGGAACCCCCTTCAAAAGCGTTGTTATGATATGCAAGACAAGAGAAAACCACCATAAAATCTCTATTCGCACTCAACATCACCTCCACATCCCCTTATAGGTTCCAAGTCTTCCTAACCCAAGCCTCCACAAAGGGAAGAGAAATATGGATGTCCATAAATTTACCAATAAGTGCATGCTTGGTTAAATACTCCACATCTTCCGCCATTGAGTCTGGTTGAACCACTAGAACCAACCTGGCTTCACATCATTCCAAACATCCATTATTATTTAACAAGCGATTCCCAACATGCAATGGGAAATATTGTTCCTTCTAATCATTTTTAGATGAAAATGTCACTAGCATGCATGATGGGCCCGACACCATCATAAAATTCCTCCAATTGTTCAGACCTCCTCCAGAAACTTCTGCCATTTCCTTCAGGATTTTTCCTCCAGCTCTTTAATTGTTACTTCATTCAATATTTTTTCATATATGTAATAGAAAGGGTCATAGTATAATTTTTATAGATATAATCAAGGAACTCATATGAATATGAATCCAAGAAATCAATTGAAATTAAGGGTTTAGAATAAACATCATAAGGAAATGAATTCAAATCTCAATATCGATATAACCAACAATGATAACTTCGATTTCAACTTTAGTATCAACGTCAATATTAGCCTCAATATCAATATGGTCATCTACAAAAACATCAACTATAATTTAGAGAATAAAATAAAAAATGAAACTTAGTTCGATAAATTCATGAAATTAAAGGTTCGGAAGAAACATCATAAGGAAATGAATTCAAAACTCTTATAGTAAAAATCTTGGTCAATAAATATATTCATTCTTCAAAGATTTTTTATGATATTGCAAATGTTATAGAAAATTAGAATACAGGAGAAACAACTTCAGAAATACGATAAGGCAAGATAAAGACCAGGATTGAAAAGAATATAATAAAGAAACATAAGTAGAAAATTAGGAAAGTACTGAGGAAGAAAGCTAAAATAGATATAGATCAAAAGCAAATGTCAAAACAAGAACCTGAAGGATCTTAAGGAGGAAGGAATAAGAATGAAGATCAAAGATTAATATTGAAGACTAAACTCTTCAATAACCAAATAATGTAATATAGGTGGGTGTTGGAGAATATTACATTATTTGGTACATGCAAATGTACCCTCATGGTACCTTTATGGTACAAATGTAAATATGTAATAGATTAGGATTTGTGTCTATAGTTTAGATGAGTGATTTATATTTCCCTTTATGTAAGTGTTTATGTGCAGGATATGCACAAGTGTCATGTAAGTAAGAGTGCAAGTGTGTATTGAGAGAATGTGCACAAGTGTCATGTATGTAAGTGTGCAAATATGTAATGTGAGGAAGTTCACAAGTGATTTGTATTATGAGTGCATGTAGGAGAGTAAGAGTTATGTAGAAGTGTGCAGGTGTCATAGAGTTAAAGTATGCATGTAAGAAGAGAGTGAAGAGTCTAGTATACAAGTGGCAAGATGAGAAGACAAAGTTCAAGAATAGGAAAGGTTAATTCTCTCGGATATGTGAGGAGTGCAATAGACAAATATTGAAGAGTCATACTACTATGGCTATATTACAAAGACAAATCTATACAATGTAAGGGGAAATGGTCTATAGCGATCACCACATAATAGGCATTGATAATAAAGCTTGTATACAAATAATTGAGCAATTTTATTGTAATTATTCTTCATGCATGCACATGAATTATTTTGGCCATTTACATTGATATTTCAACTTATAATATTGTGGTTTAATTATATTGGGACCTGTAATATTTTGAGATAGTTAGGCTTAAAACCCAACTATTATCCTTTTGTATTTTACGTTTTACTAATGTGTTAACATAGCTAGAGATGCATTTTGGCTATGAAAAATCTAAAAATAGAAAAATACATCTTTTAGTATTGAAAGGCCTCCATAGAGTTATTTCCTTAAATGTGCTGGCAAATTTATTTATAATAGAATTGCTTGTAGAAATTTTTGTTCTCTCTCTACTATTTATAAAGCATATCGAATGGTATTTTTTATAATAAATCCATACTAAAAAAAGGTCACATACCTATATCATTCATTCCTCCTTGAAAAACAATGGTCCCCGTTACTTCAACTTTTGACATTAGGTGCAAAAATTGTTTCTTTGACCATATTTGTGTCATTCCCCTTGGTGACCAAGTTGTCCTACATTGACCACTCTATATATTTGAGTGGACTAACTTCTATTGATACTTGTCCATGTGTCAAAAATCTAACCCTCCTCCATTGGTGCTAAGTTCTTTGGATTAATTTCTTCAATATTCACCTATTATGCTACCATGAAAGTCTCCAACAAAGGTGGATGATAGGGCCTAAGAATTTAAACATTGAATATTAGATGTTAACCAAAATAAGATGGAAGATTCAATTCAAAGGTATTTTATTCCACCTTCTTGATGATGGTGTATGATCCATAGTGAAGAGGTTTGGTCTTCCTATGGGGTCTTATAAGTCTCTCTTTTGAAGACATAACCATACCTTATCTCCAACCTTGAATTGATGTGGGACCTAATGTTGACCATGGCATTGCTTTTATTTATGATTTTTTTTTTGAAGAGTTCATGGACTTGTTGTTGGATGTGCTAAAATTTTCATAAACTAGACTATATTTTTTGCTTATTTTTTCCATGAGGTGAGTACTCCATGGGTTGCATAGGGAGAGCTACATCAATGGGTGCCAAGGGTTGGAATCCAAAATAGACATCAAATGGGTTGTGTTTAGTAGAGCTATGCAAAGTTCAATTGTACCCATGTTGAATGTAGGGGAGGATCTCATCCCATATGCATGGATACTTAGAATTATACATTTGAATAAGATATGCAATCAATTGATTCATAAATTTTATCTAGCAAAAAAATTAAGTATGGAAGGGTATATACATGGTCAACTTGATGTACATCATGCTCCATAGGGTGGATCCAAAATTACTCATAAATTTTTATCCATGTCAGACATAATAGAATTTGGTATGCCAAATATGAGCCACATATGACTAAAATAGAGCTTATAAGTATCCTCAACTAAAATAGATTTCTTCCAACCAATCATGACAGCCATTTTTAAAAAATAATCAACTACTAGAAATACACAACCATTACCATGCTTAGATGTGGAAAAACCTGAGAGAAATTTCATGGAGATAGATTCCTAGGGCATAGATGGCACTGGTAATGGTGTATAAATTCCTTACTTCTTGTTGGTTAGTTTGGCAACAATGTAGGGCATACGTGACTCGATGTACCTCTTGACATCCTTCCTCATATTACGTTAATCGAGGTACTTTTGAAGTAGTACCAACATTTCTTCCATTCCAAAGTGACCTACTACTTTGTTAAAGTGTTCCTCCCAAATCATCTTTGAGTGCTCACTAGATGGTACACAAATATGTTAAATATAGAAGATGAGGTTATCTTGAAAATATAAATTAGAAACATGCTTATAAATATCTTGATATGTATTTATAAAATTAGAATCTACTTCATACAAGGTGAACCAATCCAATGTATCATGCTACAAGAATAAAGAATGGTAGTGAGTGCTATGATTTGAGGTCATATCAAAAAATCTACTATAAAATTGACTCTCCCTTTCTTATGCTTGATGATCAAATTAAATTGTTGTAGATATGTGGACCACTTTTTATGTTTTTCATTCTTAGTACACTCTATGTCTAAACAAAATTCAAAGGTATCTAATTTATGTGGATGATGGTTTCTTTGTCCAAGATGTAGTGCTTCCAATATTTACATGCCTGGACAATGACATAGAGCTCTTTGTGGTATGAGTATTGCATGGGTTGCATAGGGAGTGCTACATTAGTGGGTGCTAAGGTTTGGAACCCAAAAAAAACATAAAATATGTTATATTTGGTAGAGTAATGTAGATATTGATTGTACCAATGTTGAATGTAGAGGAGGATATCATCCCATGTGAGTCAATGCTTAATATTATACATTCAAAGAAAATGACAATTAGTCAATTCTTAACTTTTGTTTTGCCATTAGTTTGAGGATGGAAGGCTATGGACATGGTCAACTTGGTGTTCATTATGCTCCATAGGGTGGAATAAAAAATACTTAGAAGTCTGCTAACCATGTTAGATACAATAGAATTCAGCAAGCCAAAGTTGATCCACACATGACTAAAATAAATATTATCAATATCCTTAGTTGAAATGGATTTCTTACAAGAAATCATGATAGCCATTTTTGAAAAACAATCAATTACTACAAAAACACAATCATTACCATGCTTAGATGTGGGTAAACTTGAGATGAAATTGGAGACATATTCCTAAGGCTTGGATGGAATTGAAAATGGTGTATACAATCCTTGTTTCTTGTTGGTTGGTTTAGAAAAATGTAGGGAGTACATGAATTGATTTATCTCTTGATATTTTTCCTTATCTTGGGCTAATATAAGTACTTTTGAAGTATTGCCAATGTTTTTCTATCCCAAAGTGACCTACTACTTTGTTGAGGTGTGCTTCTCAAGTCATGTTTGAGTGCTCATGAGTTGGTACACAAATATGTTCCATATGGTAGAGGAGGTTATCTTGCAAATTAAAATTAGAAATATGCTTACCCATATAAAGAGATCGATATGTATTTATAAAATTAAATAATCTCCATAGGTCTATGATTTGTGTGGATGATGGTTTCCTTACCCAAGATATATTGCTTCCACTATTTACATGCTTGGAAAATGGTATAGAGCTCTTTGTCATTTGTTGGGTATCTTTGATTTACTTCATTGAAAGTTTCACTACGATATGCAATTAGTTGCTCATGTTATGTGAGAATATCTTCCAATGCGTACTTTGATGCATTAATCATTATCTCAAAATATTGATTATGTAAATACCAAAATCTAGGTATTTTCATACCACCACACAATTTTGCATAATAGAGTATACCTAAGTCTAAAATTAGGTGTATAAATCTTGCACATAATCCTATTTTCTAGATTTTATGAAAATTTGGAAAGTCCCCCTAGGATGCCTTGTGTTTCCACTTGACACATGTTTTAGCCACCACTATCCCTCCACTTGCCACATCTCACACTTCACTCCATACACCACTCCTCGTCCACTTATGCACATGCCACCACTCCACCTAAGTGGGACACTCCAAGTGACTCATCATAACTTCCCAAGATAGGTGGTTTTTCAGTCCTTGCCACTTGGCAGACCTAGCTTGCCACCTATATTTTCCCTCAAAACCCCCCAAAATACTATAAAATAATCATCACTTCATCACCAAAGTAAGGATAAAAATTGTATCGTCATGCTGCTGGAATTGCTATAGGAGATCACCAATGTTCATGGAGATCGATTCTTTGAGGTCCCGGATTCAAACCCTCACCGCTTTGCAACTCAGTTACAAATGTGGAAAGGCGTTTACACAACAAAAAATGTGATAGGGCAATTGCTCAAACACCAGCCTACATTTTCCCAAGAATAATTTTTAGCCGGTGATAGACAGGGATCAAAGCAGATAATCAACAAGGAATTTTTGGTATTTTTTTGCTGTTGTTTCTCATGCATCATTTCATGATTTTTGCAAGCATTAATGTTAGGATTTTGGTAGTTGCTTTTGCTCATATTAACAAGTGCTACTAACCCTCTTTTTTGTATTCATGTATGTGCAGGTTACAGGTTTATTTAAGGTTGTTGCAACAAGGATATTCCACGAGGATATCTGAAGCCCATCCACCAACCTGGTTGTAGCAGAGAAGACTGAAGACACCCTCATCCATTTTTATTGCAAAAGGGGATCTTCCCTTTTTACCCATTGTAATATGAAAAATCAAGCAAATCATTGTAAATAGACCCTTTCACACTCAGGGTAGATTATTGTAAAAAGGAGACTAAGGCTCCACTTTATTTAATACAAAGAAATCAATTCTTTCATTTGCACTTTTAATTTATCATTTTCTTGGTGTCATATTTTATTTGCTTACAGATTCAAATTATGTAATGAAAGTATAGGAGCTAAACATAATTGGTTCTTCAACCTCTCAAATACCCTCTATTGTGTATCTTGTAAATAAAATTTAGATTTGGCACCTCCCTTGGTTACTTGGTGTAGTGGCTAAGCAATGTGTGAGAACCATAATACATATATTTGATAGAAATTGGCAAGATCCAAGAAGTTGCAAAGTTTTATTAGAGTCTTTGGAGTAGACCAATATCTAATTACCTAAATATTCTCAGGATCGACATCACCTCCCTCTTTATCAACAATATACCCAAGGTACTAAATCCTCATTATGATAAACATACACCTCTTCAAATTAGCATATAGCTTGTCTTCAAAGAATATAAAGTACCTGTTAAACATATTGCAGATGGCCCTTCCATGTCTCACTATAACTAAGAATGTCATCTAAGTAGACAACCACATATGAGCTAGTATAGGGATGGAGGATATCATCCAACATCCTCATGAATTTTGTAGGTGCATTGGTCAATTTAAAATGCAAAACCAACCACTCAAATAAAACCTTCTTGGATTTGAATGTAGTATTCTATATATTAGTGGGATCTATGGGTATTTGATGATAACTAGATTTGAGATCAATTTTGGTGAAGAAATTTACACCACGGAGTTGGTCCAACAAGTCATCTATCTGAGGGAGTGGATAATGGTTATTCAAAGTGATTTTGTTTAAATATTTTTAGTCAATATAGAGTTTCCATGTTCCATATTTCTTTTGATCTAAGACAATTGGACTTCCATATGGTGAATCACTTGGTCTAATTTACCTCTTTTGAATCAATTGTTGAATCTACCTCATAATTTTATCCTTTTCAAGGACTAATTTATGATAAATAGGTGCATTAGGCAAAGGATAACTAATATTTAAATAAATGCAATACTTCACCTCATAATGAAGTGGAATTCCATTTGGTTACTTAAACAAGTCATAATATTCTACTATTGTCTAGTCCATTTAATTTTTTATGTAGGGCTTGCAATTGATATAGTGATGGTCCTCCTAATTTATCACTTGATCATCAACATTATGAATTTTATTATTCTGGATATTATCTTTGTGCATTTTTTATAATTTAGTAAGGAAATAGAGGTAGGAGGAGATACCTATGGGATCCTAAGATATTGAGCTCTAACAATGATGATGATACTTCAGGGCCTAGACTCATGTACACCATGCCTCTTCCATATAAATGGTTGTCCCAAAATCATATCACAAACATATAACGACACAACAACACACAAAAATTCATTTTTAAAGTGCTTTATGGTATAAGAGAGAAGACATTATTGGGTGACATGGATGTCTACTCCTATTGTAACCATCCATTATTACATAGTTGTGGGTGTAGTGTGATAAGAAGATTCAAATCCTTCACAATATAAGCAAAAATTAGATTCTTTTGACTCCTACTATTAATAATGAAATATAATGGCATACCCTTGATCTATATTTGTGAGTGAAATAGGCCTTCATCCTCTTGTGATTCGTCTAGTGCAACATGTGTGGTGGTGATGGTCATATTTTATTTGGACTCCATGACTTGCTTTCCTCTGTCCTCAGCCTATGAATATGGAGGCGGTAGTGCAATGGATGTAGAGGGTTATGACTCAACTAATAATGTCTAAATTGCTCGATACTCCATTGAATATTGATTTATCTTGTGATAATCAGACCATTTTCCACTCTTGGCCTTTAAAGGATTATTTTAATAGGAGTCTTTTTTGCTTCCAATTCTAATTTTGGACTTGATCCCCTTGCTCATGATTCTTTTAGAGACTCTTGCCTTTATTTGGATGATACTTAGTGTTTTAGTTTTTGTTAATTGCTCCACCTTTCTTATTTTTGTTTATTTATTTTTATCCAATTTGATAGTAAGTTTATATGCCTATCTCAATCTCTTGAATCTGAAGATGCCTATGTCCTCTCAAATGTACCATTTTAGCCCACTATGGTACTTGAGTATTTGACACCTTTCAATATCTTGAATACATAGCTTTGCTACCATGAAGTGGAAAACATTGGTATAATCATGAACAAATTGGTCTTTACCTTGGCACAATTGTTGTCATCGCATGTATTGGTTTTCATAGGCTACCATAGGCTAATATTCTTCCTTGATGGCCTAAATGAAATTATCCCATTAGAATGTTACTTCATCTTCATTTTCATTTGAAATCTTGTTACAATATACTTCCCATCAATTTCAAATAAGTAATGAATCTTTCAAGAGTGCAAAAGTAAATTTTCAATATTGGTAAATTTATTCTTACAATTTTCTTCCTTTAGAAGCAAGAATATTAAAATTCACCTACACCTTAAAAGGCGTGGGAGAACTAAACAATTCTAGGGAAATGAGAGGGTATGTAGAGTAGGTTGCAAAACTTGTAATGAGGAGTCATTGAAGAATTTGAGCAAATTGACCATCATCTTTTTCTTCTATTTTATGAGGGCTTAATAAAATATCTTCTTGAAAGGATCGACTGTCTTGAGTTATTGATTCTATTAAACATTTTGAGTCCCTAAGTCAAAGTTGTCATTGATGTAAAGATGCCAATGATAGCTCTTCTATAGTTTGAGTGCAAAGTTTAATGGAAGTCATAATGGGTCAAAATATCTTCAGTGAACACCCAAGATCATGGGTCATAAAGTAGTTTTACTTCTTCCAAAGAAGCATTTATTTGAGATAGAAAAAAGGTATAATATTATAATAATTATTTTAATATTATTAAAGTGACTTTGAGAAAACCCAAATAAAATATTTATAATTTTGATTATAATATTTTATAAATAAAAGGGTTTAAGTATTCTTTATAAAACCCAAGGTTGGGTTTAAGGCAAACATTTCAAAGCTTGATGGCAATTTTATTTACCCAAACCTAAATTTGGGTTGGTTTTAATTAAAGGTACTCAAAGCATTTATCATTGACGTCTTATTCCATGCTTGTGCGTTGAAATTGAAAGCCATGAAGGCTTGTGTATATATACACCAAAGTTTGCATTCAAAAAATGATTATCGCTCCTAATATTTTCAAAATAGATCTATGCCTAGTTTATTCATTCGTGCATGTGATTTGAGGGGAGGACAAAGCGTTTTTTCCTTTAGCACCAAGTGGAAGGTTACACGTGGAAGTTGAAAGCTCATTCTCATTGGGCACGGTGGCTCGATGGTAGCGCTTGGCTTGCGAAAGCGTGGAGGTAGGAAAGTCCTACGTTCGATCCACATGAGGCATGGTTCGTGCTTGGTTTTTGAGCACCAAAGGAGGCACCATTTTGTTCGCCGAACATTGCACATGGAGGAAGTTTTGAAGCACATGGTGCTTGTGGGTTTCAAATGTGTGCCTAGCGCACATGGCTGGCAGCCATGACTAGGGCACACGAAGGGAGGTTGACATGGGTTCAAGCCCCACTTAAGGCTAAGGTACTTAGAATTAAATTAATTTTTTTTACTCTAAGTTTATTTCCTAAGGTGAAAAGAGTAGAAAGAGGGGCATTTGTGATATTTACTTGCATAGTAAAAGTGTCTTAATTGTGGGAGAAATAAGGATTGTTAAGTTAACTTTCTAAAGTACCTTATACCATTAATTAATTTTGGAGAAATTTGATATTTGAGATTTATTATTCCAGGAGTAATAAGGAGTTTTAGTAAAGTCTTGATTAAATTCTTATTAAGACTTTTGAGAATTATTTTTGTATAAGGGTTTTTCTATTAAAATAAGACTATGGTGAATGTTATTTTTGAGTTGGAGTAATAAGGTGTATTTTGGGTCATCATTTTGCATTGTGTTATTATTAAAGTCTTCTAACCCTTATTGAGATTGGAAAAGAGAAATTTATGAGTGTGGCATATTTGTGAGATCAACTCCTTGTCAATCAAAAATGTATGAGCAAATTCTTCTTTGGTTGTGTTGGTTGATTGGCTTTCTTGAAAATTAAGATTGGAGTGAAAAGGATTTGATTAGGGTTTCCTTTTCAAAAGTGTATGAGTTAATGCTTCAAGGTTTTCTTAAATTAAGAGTTGTGGTTAAAACCTTGTTTGATAAGCATGGTTTTTGAAGTGAGTTGTTATGCAAATAACTTGAACTAGGGTTTGAAAAGATCATGAGTATCATTGTTATGTGAAGATTGATTTATTAGCATTGTTGTTGAAGCCATTGGATTGTGCAAAGAACTTGAACTAGAGTTTGAAAAGAACATGAGTATCATTGTTATGTGAGATTTGTTGTTAAGCATTGTTGGAAATATTTTGAGTTGGGGCTACATGCTTGGACTAGGGTTTGTGAGTGAGAGTTGGTTCTTGAGTGATTGGTTGAGTAGAGTTGATTGAACCTAGTCAAGTGGATGTATGAAGTGATTGTTCAAGTTCCATGAAACAAACTATTCTATATTCTTATTTGAGTTGTGAAAGAAATTGAGTTGTGAGAATAGAACATATTGAGTCTCTAACAATTATATTTATGCTTCTATGATATTGATTTGAGAAAGTGATTGATTTTTTAGTATAGAACATATTGAGTCTAACAATTCTCTTTATGCTTCTATGAGATTGATTTGAGTTGAGAAAGTGATTGAGTTTTGAGTATAGAACACATTGAGTCTCTAAAAATTCTCTTTAGGCTTCTATGAGATTAATTTGAGTTGAGAAAGTGATTGAGCATTGAGTATAGAACATATTGAGTCTCTAACAATTCTCTCTATGTTTCTATGAGATTGTACAAGTTCTGTGTGGACTTGTTAAGCTGATTTGAGGTAAGTCTTTGAGAAGACTTGTGGACTGATTTTATGTGAGCTTTTGTAGAAGCTTACAATACAGATTTGGTTAAGTCCTAGAGAGGACTTATTGAGAAGATTTGGACAAGTTCTGTGTGAGCTTATCGAGAAGATTTGAGCAGGTTCTGAGTGGACCTATTGAGCAGATTTGAGCAGGTTCTAAGTGGACCTATTGAGCAGATTTGAGCAGGTTCTAAGTGGACCTATTGAGCAGATTTGAGTAGGTTATGAGTGGACCTATTGAGAATATTTGAGTAGGTTCTGAGTGGACCTATTGAGAAGATTTGAGTAGGTTCTAAGTGGACCTATTGAGCAGATTTGAGCAAGTTCTGAGTGGACCTATTTTTGAAAATCTGATCAAGTTCTTAGTGGACCTATTGAGCATATTTGAGAAGGTTCTGAGTGGACCTATTGAGTAGATTTGAGTAGGTTCTGAGTGGACCTATTAAGAAAATTTGTGCTAGATCGATTGGACTGTGTTTAGTGTAGATTTGAGTGGATTTTTGCTAGACCGACTAGACTTTGTTTAGTACAAAATTGAGATAGAGCTTTGGAGGTGATATTGCAGAGAGGATAGTAGTCTCCAGTGGATAGAGATCCATCAACCAAGGTAGTGAGAACAGGTATTCTGAGTGGGGACAAGAGTCTTCAATGGAGAGAGATCCACAAGCCAGTGTAGTGGAGGCAATAGTCTTCTAGAGGATCATTAGCTAGATTAGAGGAGAAGGAGTTCTCCTATGGATAGAGATCCACAAAAAAAAATTAGGGGATCAACATATCCTTTGGACAGAGGTCCATAAACATTGTAATTGGGAAGGATTCCCAAAATATTATTTGAGAAATATTTAGAAGAAATACTTTCTCTATGGAAGTAGCCATATTTGGGTGAACCACATAAAAATGATGTCTCTCATGTGTGTGATGCTTTGTGTGATGTTTACTATTTTATTAATACTGATGCTACCATTTGGATTAAAAGGTAAATTTTTTTATTGTATACTGTTCACCCCCCTCTCAATATAAGCACATGTTCTTCAATTGGTATCAGAGTCAGTCTCTCCATGAAAAGACTAACAACTTGGAAGAAGATACTTTAGTAGCACACATGACTTCAAAAAGTGAAGACAAGACTATGTTTAACATAAAATAATAATTCTTTGCTGCTCTCAAAAAATTGGAAAGACTTAGAGAAAAATTCAATCTTGAAAGAACAAGTTCAAGAATATGAAGAAGCAAGAATGGAACTTATACAAAGTCTCACAAAACTCAATATTAGGGTGGAAGAAGGAAAACATATTGAGAAAGATATGACAGATCTATTGAGATCCAAGGAAACAAAATGTGAAATATTGGAAGCAAAAATTGTTCTCCTAAGGAATAAAGTGGAAAGGACCAAGGTACTACAAGATACAGAATATGAGAAGCAGAAATATGAATCAAGTATCCAAAAGGTAGAAACTTCAAACAAAGAAAAGCAAGCAAAGGAAATCAAAAAGGAAGAAAGCAAAGGAGAACCCTAGATAAGAGTTAATCACAAGAAGAAGATGACTTCTTCACAAATTCCAAGACATCCAAATAGGTTACATAATTTCTTCCATGGTCATTTTTTTTCTTGCAATAAATATGGTCATAGAGCTGCACACTGTATTCATTATGCAAGGTACAATAGAAATTTCAATTTCTTTGCACCTCTCATGGATGGTGATGTTATATATTACAAATGCAATAATTTTGGGCACAAGGCTATATAGTGTAAAATGATATCTCCTGAGTCTAGAAAAACAATTCCAACAACTAGGAAAGATGAAAGAAAGAATGTTAGGGCTAGATCAATGTTAGTAAAAACAACCCTTCATGCTCAAGATAAAGAAGAAAAATGGTATCTTGATAGTGGTTGCTCTAGTCACATGACAAGAGACAAAGACAAATTCATTGTACAAAAAGAAAAAAATAGAGGATCAATAAGTTTTGGTGATAATGGATCACCAAGGATTGTTGGGAGAGGATCTCTAAGTATAGACAATGGGAAAACAAAAATAGAGAATTTTTTGTACATCAAAGGGTTAAAACACAATCTATTGAGTATAAGTCAACTTTGTGATCAAGGATAAATAGTCACCTTCCACCCAGATAGGTGTGAAATAAGGAAAATGGAAACTGTAAAAATCATTGCAAATGCAAGAAGGACCCCAAACAACTTATATATGCTCAATGAGATCAAAGGGGGAAAATGATTTCTATCATAAGAAGATGAGAGTTGGTTGTGGCATAGAATATTGGGTCATTTGAATTTTGACAACATAGTCAGTATAAGCAATAAATAGACAGTTAGATATTTACCCAAAATAAGAAGACCTCAAAACATAATTTGTGCACCCTGTCAACATGGAAAGCAAACTAGGACAACCTTTAAACCAAAAGGTTATATGTAATTTGAGCCATTGGGACTAATACATACTGATTTGTGTGGTCCTACCAGAACACAAAGTATTCAGGGTGAGAGTTAATTCATGTTATTTATAGATGATTATTCCAGAATGGTTTGGGTAACCTTCCTAAAAGAGAAATCATAGGCTTTTGAAAAAATTAAAGCATTCAAGGAATTGGTTGAAAATGAAATAGGCAAAAGGATTAAATGTCTACGATCCAATAGAGGAGGAGAATTTACTTCAAATGAATTTGTAAAATTCTATGAACAACATGGAATCAAGAGAGAGTACTCAGCAGTAAGAAATCCTCATCAAAATGGAGTAGTTGAAAGGAATAACAGGACCTTTGAAAACATGGCTACAACTATGTTAAATGAATCTAAGTTATCAGATGGTTTTTGGAAAGAAGCGGTATCCATAGTTGTATACATAATTACAAGGACTCAATTAAGGGTAAATCATCACAAGACTCCTTATGAGCTTTGGAAAGAAGACCTACTACTGTAAAACATTTCAGAATCTTTGGAAGCAAATGTTACATAATACAGGAAGACCAAAACTTGGGTAAGTTTGATCCAAGATGTGATGAGGGAATTTTTCTTGGTTATTCCACAAAGAGTAAAGCCTACAAATGTTTCAACAAAAGAACACACACTTTGGTAGAAAGTATGAATGTAACAATTGATGAGAAGATAGATTTCAGAGAACCAGTTCAACAAACTGTGTACCAAGAGGATGGATGTTGTCAAGAATAATTTTGTGAGGAATCAAATAAAGATGAATAAGAAACACAAAGGCATATTCCTAAGACTCATTCCAGATATGTACAAAAACATCATCTAAAAGAACAGATCATCGAGAATCCAAATGAAAGACAAACAAGGAGAAGAATAATAAAACCATCTCAACAAGCAAATTTTTCCTTTCTATCTAATATTGAGCCAAAAGACTTCACTCAGGCTAGTGAGGATGAATTTTGGGTTAAAGCAATGAATGAGGAGTTGGATCAGATAGAGAAAAGTAAAACTTGGGAACTTTTTCCATGACCAAAGGACAAAAATGTGATTGGCACAAAATGGGTATTTAGAAATAAGTTGAATGAAGATGGACAAGTGGTCATAAATAAAGTAAGGTTAGTATGCAAAGGTTATGCACAAGTAGAAGGAATTGAATTTGATGAAACTTTTTCTCTAGTTGCACGACTTGAAGCTATAAGGATATTTTTAGCTTTCTCAAGTTTCAAAAACTTCAAGGTATATCATATGGATGTCAAGTCAGCATTTCTAAATGGGGTTCTAGAAGAAGAGGTCTATATTGAACAACCAAAGGGATTCATACTAGCAAATACACCAAATCAGGTATGTATATTGAAAAAGGAATTGCATGGTTTAAAGCAGGCTCCCAGAGCATGGTACTCAAGATTGGATAAGTATCTTCAGGAACATGGATTCATAAAAGGAATAGCAGATAGTAATTTGTATATCAGAAATGAAGGAAATGATCTTCTAATAGTGGTTGTTTATTTTGATGACATAATTTTTGGAGGAAACAATGATAAGATGTGCAAAGATCTTGCTAAGAATATGCAAAATGAATTTTATGTCTATGCTTGGTGAATTTTCCTTCTTTCTTGGACTTCATATTTCACAATCAGAAAGGGGAGTGTTTCTCTCTCAAGCCAAGTACATCAAGGAAATGTTGAAGAAATTCAGGTTAGAAGATTGAAAACTAGTAAGTACTCCTATGGTCACAGGATGTAAGTTGAGTAAGGATGATGAATCTCCAAAGGTAGATCATAAATTATATAGATCTATGATTGACAACTTATTATATGTTACAGCTACAAGACCATACATAGTACAATCAGTGGTAAGGTTTCAAGCATCACCTAAGGAAACACATGTGGCAGCAGTAAAAAGAATTTTTAGGTATCTAAAAGGGACTATGGATTTTGGGATTTGGTATCCCAAAAGTGATAGTTTCACACTAACAACATATACATATGCATATTGGACCGATAACATTGACGATAGAAAAAGCACAAGTGGAGGAGCATTATTTCTTGGAGAATGTCTAGTCTCTTGGTTAAGTAAGAAGCATGTTTCAATGTCTCTATATACAACATAGGTAGAGTATATTGCAGCAGTAGCCAGTTGTACACAGGTGTTATGGATGAAGAGAACTCTATAAGATTTCAAGATCAAGCATGATCAACCCATTCCTATACTATGTGATAATACAAGTGCTATAAGTATCTCAAAAAATCTAGTAATGCACTCCAAGAAAAAGCACATTCCTATTAATTATCATTTTTTGAGAGAACATGTGATAGATAAACAAGTCAGATTGGAATATGTCATTAAAAATGAAAAAATAGAAGATATTTTCACTAAGCCACTTTCAAAGGAAACTTTTGAGTGTCTTCAAGAAAAATTGGGAGTGAGACTCCCACCCCAAAATTAACCACCTTAATAGAAGGTGGGGTTGGGGCTAAGCTAAGAGGCTCATTCTTAGCCTTGAGCCCCAAAGGTGACCCTTTGTCATTGATATCAAATGGGAAGATATTTGCGTAATGGGGAGAGATTTGATATTTTAGAGAGCATTGAGCCAGGGGGAGCAATGTCCTAGGGGGAGCAAAATAAAAAGAAAGGTCAAAGTTTCAGTAAAAATAATATGGGTTGCCATCAATGACAAAGGGGGATATTGTTGGAAATTTTGAGTCCCTAAGTCAGTTGTCATTGATGTCAAGATGGCAGTGATAGCTCTTCTCTAGTTCGGGTGCAAAGTTTAATGGAAGTCATAATGGGTCAAAATATCTTCAGTGAACACCCAAGAGCATGGGTCAGAAAGTGGTTTTACTTCTTCCAAAGAAGCATTTATTCGAGATAGAAAAAAGGTATAATATTATTGAAGTGACTTTGAGAAAACCCAAATAAAATATTTATAATTTTGATTATAATATTTTATAAATAAAAGGGTTTAAGTATTATTTATAAAACCCAAGGTTGGGTTTAAGGCAAACGTTTCAAAGCTTGATGGCAATTTTATTTACCCAAACCTAAAGTTGGGTTGGTTTAATTAAAGGTATTCGAAGCCTTTACCATCGAAGTCTTATTCCATGCTTGTGCGCCGACATTGAAAGCCATGAAGGCTTGTGTATATATACACCAAAGTTTGAATTCAAAAAATGATTATTGCTCCTAATGTTTTTGAAATAGCTCTGCACCCGGTTTATTCGTTTGTGCATGCGATTTGAGGAGAGGACAAAGCATTTTGTCCTTTAGTGCCAAGTGGAAGGTTACATGTGGAAGTTGAAAGCTCATTCTCATTGGGCATGGTGGCTCGATGGTAGCGCTTGGCTTGTGGAAGCGTGGAGGCAGGTAGGTCCTGCATTCGATCCATGTGAGGCATGGTTTGTGCTTGGTTTTCGAGCACCAAAGGAGGTGCCATTTTGTTCACTAAACATTGCACATGGAGGAAGTTTTGGAGCACGTGGTGCTCGTGGGTTTCAAACGTGTGCCTAGTGCACACGGTTGACATTGACAGCTAGGGCATGCGAAGGGAGGTTGACGTGGGTTCAAGCCCCACTTGAGGCTAAGGTACTTAGAATTAATTTTTTTTTTTTTATCCTAAGTTTATTTCCTAAGGTGAAAAGGATAGAAAGAGGGGCATTTGTGATATTTAGAAGTTATTTTTTTGAAGTACCTTATGCCATTAATTAATTTTGGAGAAAATTGATATTTGAGATTTATTATTCTAGGAGTAATAAGGAGTTTTAGTAAAGTCTTGATTAAATTATTATTAATACTTTTGAGCATTATTTTTGTATAAGGGTTTTTCTATTAAAATAAGACTATGGTGAATGTTTTTTTGAGTTGGAGTAATAAGGTGTATTTTGGGTCATCATTTTGCATTGTGTTATTATTAAAGTCTTCTAACCCTTATTGAGATTGGAAAAGAGAAATTTGTGAGTGTGGCAGATTTGTGAGATCAACTCCTTGTCAAGCAAAAAGGTATGAGCAAATTATTCTTTGGTTGTGTTGGTTGATTGGCTTTCTTGAAAATTAAGATTGGAGTGAAAAGGATTTTATTAGGGTTTCCTTTTCTAAAGTGTATGAGTTAATGCTTCAAGGTTTTCTTAAATTAAGAGTTGTGGTTAAAACCTTGTTTGATAAGCATGGTTGTTGAAGTGATTTGTTATGCAAATAACTTGAACTAGGGTTTGAAAAGATCATGAGTATCATTGTTATGTGAATATTTATTTATTAGCATTGTTTTTGAAGCCATTGGATTGTGCAAAGAACTTGAACTAGAGTTTTAAAAGAACATGAGTATCATTGTTATGTGAGATTTGTTGTTAAGCATTGTTGGAAATATTTTGAGTTGGGGCTACATGCTTGGACTAGGGTTTGTGAGTGAGAGTTGGTTCTTGAGTGATTGGTTGAGTAGAGTTGATTGAACCTAGTCAAGTGGATGTATGAAGTGATTGTTCAAGTTCCATGAAACAAACTATTCTATATTATTATTTGAGTTGTGAAAGAAATTGAGTTGTGAGAATAGAACATATTGAGTATCTAACAATTATCTTTATGATTCTATGATATTGAGTTGAGAAAGTGATTGAGTTTTGAGTATAGAACATATTGAGTCTCTAACAATTCTCTTTATGCTTCTATGAGATTGATTTGAGTTGAGAAAGTGATTGAGTTTTGAGTATAGAACATATTGAGTCTCTAACAATTCTCTTTATGCTTCTATGATATTGATTTGAGTTGAGAAAGTGATTGAGCATTGAGTATAAAACATATTGAGTCTCTAACAATTCTCTCTATGTTTCTATGAGACTGGACAAGTTTTGTGTGGACTTGTTAAGCTGATTTGAGGTAAGTATTTGAAAAGACTTGTGGACTGATTTTGTTAGAGCTTTTGTGGAAGCTTACAATACATATTTGGTTAAGTCCTAGATATGACTTATTGAGCATATTTGGACAAGTTATGTGTGAGCTTGTTGAGAATATTTGAGCAGGTTATAAGTGGACCTATTGAGCATATTTGAGTAGGTTATGAGTGGACCTATTGAGAATATTTGAGCAGGTTCTAAGTGGACCTATTGAGAATATTTGAGTAGGTTCTGAGTGGACCTATTGAGCAGATTTGAGCAGGTTCTTATTGGACCTATTGAGCAGGTTCTGAGTGGACCTATTGAGCAGATTTGAGCAGGTTCTGAGTGGACCTATTGAGAATATTTAAGCAGGTTTTGAGTGGACCTTTTGAGCATATTTGACCAGGTTCTGAGTGGACCTATTGATTAGATTTATGCTAGACCGACTAGAATATTTTTAGTGCAGATTTGAGTGGACTTGTGCTAGACCGATTGGACTATGTTTAGTACAAAATTGAGATAGAGCTTTGGAGGTGACAGTGTAGAGAGGATAGTAGTCTATAGTGGATAGAGATCCATCATCCAAGGCAGTGAGGATAGGTCTTTTGATTGGGTACAAGAGTCTTCAGTGGAGAGATATCCACAAGCCAGTGCAACGAAGGCAATAGTCCTCTAGAGGATCATCAACCAGAGCAGAGGAGAAGGAGTTCTCCTATGGATAGAGATCCACAAATCATATTTAAGGAATTAGTATATCCTTTGTAAAAATGTCCATAAACATTGTAATTGGGAAGGATTCCCAAAATATTATTTGAGAAATATTTAGAAGAAATACTCTTCGTGGAAGTAGCCATATTTGGGTGAACCACGTAAAAATGATGTCTCTCATGTGTGTGATGCTTTGTGTGATGTTTACTATTTTATTAGTACTGATGCTACCATTTGGATTAAAAGGCAAAAATATTTATTGTATACTGTTCACCCCCCTCTCAGTATAAGCACATGTTATTCAGATTCTACTCCTCCCATAAGATTGTTTGGAATAATATGGAAGAAAATAAGAGGGATATCACATTTGATACATAAAATTTGGATATATAGATCTCATGTTTATGGACATACAATAAAAATACAAATTACTTTAATACCACTAGTCCAAAATTTAGAATTTCAAGTTAAGGAAGACCATAAAAGAGTGCAATTCAAAAAATAGATTGTAACAAATCAAAATATAGATATATGTAAGAAAAATAGCAAAAAATGATTTTGTTGATAAAAAAATATAGTACAATGCAAGCAATATCTAATAAGATATGTGAGGCTATAACATTGCATCCATTACTCATGTTTTTTATAGTCAAGGGTGCATCTCTCTTTATACAAGAATTGATGTATTGGAAATTCACATTATCAAATATGGAAGACCACCCATATGGAAATATGGTGGCTCACCTTATGTGAATTAGGTCACCCATATGGAAATATGGTGATTCATTTTCCATGAGCTATACAATGCATATTAAATAAAAATGACATACATGTGATTTGTCCTTTTGTGTTCTATCTTCTACTAATATGCCAACATAGCTAGAGATGCATTTTGGCTACAAAAAAAATAAAAAATTACTATTTTTAGTAAGTATTTTGTCTTGCATTTTTTAGGGCCTCGAGAGCATTTTTCATAGATTGATGTTCTCTCTCTAATATTTGCAACACTTATTGAATGGATTAAAATAAATTCCCAAGCATAAAGTTATACCCCAAACAATGCAATAAGGTTAAAAAAATATATTTTTAGGATTTTTCAAGCATAAATCCATGTCGTAAAAGGTCACATGCCTATATAATTCATCCCCATTGAAAATTAATGGTATCCGTTTCATTAAATTTTAATATCAAGTGTAAAATTATTTTATTATTTGGGTTTTTGTGAGCCATTCCCCTTGGTGACCAGATTTTATTGCCTTTATCACTCTATACATTTGAGTGGATTTCCTTCTAGTGGTTCTTGTCAATGTGTCAACAATATGATCCTCCTCCATTAATACTAAGCTATATGGATTGAGTTCTTCAATATACAACTATTTGGCTACTTTCAAAGTGTCTTAAAAAGGTGGATGATAGTGCCTAAGAAGTTCAACATTAAAGACTAGATGTTAATCGAGATAAGATGGAAGATTCAATTCAAAGGTATTTTATCTTATATTTGTGATGGTGTATGGTCCATAGTGAAGAATTATGATCTTCCTATTAGGTCCTACAAGTCTCTCTCTTTGAAGACATAACCATATTTTTTGGGGGCCTAAAGTGATCCTTGTACCCTAGGGGTCGTGGACCCCATGCTTGTGGTTGCTCTCATATTTCTTCAAGTAGGTGCATCCTATGCCTTACACCTTGTAAATCTTGGGAAGTCTAGGTAGCATGGAATGTGGCTCCTTTGAATGACCTCCAAGATTTTTTACCAAGTATGACTCCTTAACTTGATGCAATATTTAGAACTCGTCCTTCCTTCCTACTCTAGCCTGCTCTATCAGGTAACTCTATTAGGGAAAAGAGAAAATAAGGAAAAGCAGTAAACCTAACTAGCCTACCTATAGGTGGCAATGCACCAAATATATAAAAAGACTCTTCGTGTAAATACAGGTTGAAGTGAATATATTTATAACAACCAACAACATGTGAGAAACATAGGTCCCTCCAAATATGAGTAAAAATAAAACACCTACAATTGAACTAGGACAAGGATTTTATAAGTAGTCATAGTTTCTTATGTAAACATTGAGTTACATACATGTAGAGAGAAGAGGTTCAAAAACTAATCGAGTAGATAATGTAAGGCTTGAGCCAAGCCAAGACATAGGAGAGAATGAAGGAAAACACCCTTAGAAAAATGGATGGCTTTTGATGATTACAATGGGAAGAAGTATGCATATTTAAAGATAACCTTCAAATTTCTTCCCTCAAAATTTAAAATTCCTGCTACAAAATTACCTTTTCATTGATGGTGTGTAATATTAAGGCTGCTAAAATCTAAGGTTGCTTAAGGCAAGATCTATTTTACCCCATGCAAAATATTTGCCATAGCTATTTCTTGTATTTAATGTTCCTTGGTTTGTGGCTACTCCTCTAAATAATTCATGGTGATGTTTTAAATGTAATACTTTATTACAAGGGATGAGTCATACATCTAGGGAAGCATACACTTTAACACATTATGTCAGCGGTCGGGGGTGTCCTTGAAGCAAAACTTGGCATCCTATATTTTTGGAGCCCAGGTGGTGCAAAATCGATCAAAATTTGAATGTCTACTTTTCCTTTGTTCTCTATCTGGCATCTTGATTTTTAGTGTTTGGTTTGGTCGATGTGTCCCACTATTAAATTTTTGTTTACTTTTCTTGGTTTTTAGGTTATTACCTTTAGCCTAAAATCATTGATTTTTTATGTTGGGTATGTGTGCATGAGCTATTTTTTCTTTTGGTTGCACATGCCATTGCTTTGAGTCTTCTCTAAAACTCTAGTTGAGTCTTCTTTATTGTCAAATTTGACTATACAAATTTGGTTATTGATCTTGTACACTTATATCTACCTTCTTTTAGATCTGGTCATCTTACTTCCTACCTAATTTATTATAAAAATGACCAAAGTGCTTACTCCTATGAAGTGTAGTGAGAATTCACTATAGTTTTGGTGGCTCATAGGGGATCCTCAACTTGATGAGGATAAGGAACCTAGGAAGCCACTACCTTATACATTGAGTGTGAAGTCAAAATTGGGATGGAATAGGGGAGGAAGTGGTGGTAGGAAATTCATTTTGGTGTCTTCCTCATCTACTACTTCAAATCTTAGGATAACTTGTAGATGTCGATAGTTACCTATAACAAAAGAAAATTATAATACAAGAGGTATGGGTGACCTCTATCTATTGTGCATGGATTCAAAAACCTTCCCCTTAGGAACCACCAAAGCCATTTATTTTTTCCTTTTCTTCTAGTTTTTAGGGCAAAAAAATTCTAACATTATAGAATTAGGGCTCTTGAGCATCCCCCTTGTTACAAGTAAGCTAGTACTAGGGGTGTTTTATTTCTTTGCCATAGTTTTCTCGGTACCAGTGGTGACTCATTATCTGCTACCAATCTCCTTAGAGTCTATTCTCTACCCCTAGCTTATATTCTTTATCTCTTTTGATCAACTAGTTTGTGGAGGGTTTTTGATGCAACAACCCCTTGCTCCCCTTTCACGCTCTACATCAGCTTGTTATTTATAAGCATTAAAAGCAATGACTTCCTACCTATGCATGTTATTTAAAATATTAGTGCCAACTAAAAATTCTTATCCATCTCATAGTTAAGAATTTTTATCCATTCTTTTTCTAGCTACACACTAAAATTTTCTCTTTGCATGAAGTTTCTAATTTTTTATTTTTATTGTTAAAATTCTATCTTTTCTAAAAACATTATCTCAAAATGTGGCATTTCCAGTTACATGCTTATCTTTATCCGGTCCTCCATAAAAAAACTTCTAGCTAGATGCTTCCACATAATACTCACCTAGTAGCAAAAAAATTGTGAGCTCCTACTCACAAAGCTCGTACATCATACATGACCACATCGATCTCCTGGATCTGATACCAAAATGATGCAACGATGAAGAGGAAATTGATTAAATAAAATCCTCTCCTAGTTGCTCAAGCATCTTCATGCCACCACACAAAAATAGTAAATAGAGAACCCCATATTAATATGTAAATAGATGAATTGCAAGGGCAAATAACATAACAACATAACCCATGAAACATAAAAAACACAAAATATATTTTTTATTATATTTCAACTGCAAAATTTACACAAGTGATCTCAATAGAGCTTCACATCTACAAGCACTCCTTAGAGTAACAATCTTCTTCTTCTAAGGTTTAAAATAGCAAACCTCTTGCAAGTACTACACAGAGTTCCAAATTCATCTTTCGAGGCTTTATATAAGAAACCTCCTGCAAGCATTGTGCAAAGTGCCAATTTTTTTCTTCTAAGGTTTTACATAGAAAACCTCCTACAAGCACTGCACAAAGTGTCAATTCCTCCCTCTGATATTTTACACAACAAACCTCCTGCAAGCACTGCATCGAGTGCCAATTTCTCATCTGAGGCTTCATATAAGAAACCTCCTACAATTTTTTTTCTTCTAAGGTTTTACATAGCAAACCTCCTACAAGCACTACATAGAGTGCCAATTCTTTTCTCCGAGGTTTTACACAACAAACCTCCTACAAGCACTGCATCAAGTACCAATTTCTTTATCTAAGGCTTCATATAAGAAACCTCCTGCAAGCACTACACAGAGTTCCAATTACTTTGGATCCCCTTGCTCCCCTTTCATGCTCTACATTAGCTTCTTATTTATAAGCATAAAAAGCAACAACTTCCTACCTATGCATGTTAGTTAAACTAATAGTGCTAACTAAGCATTCTTATCAATATCACAACTAAGCATTCTTATCCATTCTTTTTATAGCTACACACTAAGTTTTTCTCTCCACATGAAGTTTCTAATTTTTTTATTTTTATTTTTTAAACTCTAGATTTTCTAAAAACACTATCTCAAAAGGTGGTATTGTCAGTTACATGCTTATCTTTATCCGGTCCTCCATAAAAAAACTGCCAGGTAGATACTTTTGCATTAGTTGTTGTTCTTGGACTTGTTGGGTGCCCTTATTTCCTTGTTTGGAAACTTTAGAGGGATTGGGTTGCACTTCCTCTTCTATCTCTGGGTCTATTAGGAATCTTATTTAGCTCTATGGCCCATTATGTGCTTCTCCCTCTGTCTCCACATATTCTTCCTCCCCATTTTGGATCATGGTGACCTAGTTTAGGGTAACAAGTTGTAGTGAGAGAGGATTGAGGGGTGATAGGTTGGATAGCTAGAGGAGGTTGATCTATCTCCCTAAATCCATCCACAAATAGGCCAATAACTTGATCACATTCATATATTGAGTGCAAGGGAAGAGAGTCATACCTTCATAATATTTCCCTATGAATGATACCATGATCAACCTCAAAGCTACATTATACTTCTTGATATTGTGTAGTTGGAGGAAGTAGACCATAAATCTTAGATGCATCAATAGGTTTGATGATCCTTCATTGATATAGTATGGCACAATTTAGAGCATCAACATAAGAATGTAGTCCCATGCATCTGGTGGTATAGGAGGCCACAAGAAGTTTATTTTACTCTATGTGGCAAAACTTGTAAATTTTTAAGTGACCATGACTAGGCATGTGGATTTGGTAGTAGGATCCCCATGTTTTTTTGGGTCTTTTGATTGGAACAGAGTCATCAGGTTAATATAGTTGATGCTCTGTAAGTAGATAGAGTGAGGCCTTCATTGAAATCTCACTCTAGTTTCTTTTATGGATGGCTTATTTAGATTATTCTTTTGGCAAAGTAACTAGGTGGGGTTGTGTTGTTGACCAGATAGAGGTTCACATTATAACCTTGGTTTGAGATAACAATTTATTTTGGGTTCTTATTCTTGTAGAAAAGTTTCTAGGTGAATCTTTAGGGTGCTTAATCAAGCTAATGATCAGGGTCTTCACCAAAAATTTGGTCTATTTTTTAATCAAGGGATAAGTTTTACAATTTTGGTCCCATTGGACATGCCAGTTTGAACTATTGGGGGCCTAAAATGATCCCTACATCCTAAGCAATGTGACCCTCTATGGATGTAGTTGCTCTTGTCTTTCTTCGAGTGGGTGCATATGATGCCCTGTGCCTTACACAGGGTGCTATTCCTAGGAAGTATGAGGAGCATGGGATGTAGCTCCTTTGGATGAACTTTAGTATTTTTTACCAAGGCAGACTCATTAACTTGATGTGATCCTCGATGCTTGTCTTTCTTTTCTACTCTAGTCTATTATATTTGGTGTCTCTACTAGGTAAAAGATAAAATAAAGGAAATCAGTAAACCTAACTAGCTTAACTAGCCTACCTATGGGTGGCATTGTGACAAATATTTAAAGAGACTCTTTGCATCATGACAGGTTGAAGTGAACACATATGTCACAACCGAAACACATGAGGAACATAGGTCCCTCAAAACATGAGTAAAAATAAAACACCCACACTAGAACTAGGATAGGGATATCATAAGTAGTCATAGTTTCTTATTAGTGTGAACTCTAAGTTACATACATGCAAAGAGAAGAAATTTAAAAATTAATCGACAAATAACTCAAGGCTTGAGCTAGGTCGAGACATAGGAGAGAATGAAGGAAAGAAACCTTAGAATATTAATAACTTTCAATGATTATAATGATAAGAAGTATACATATTTATAGATAATCTTCAAAGTTCTTCCCCTATCAAAATTTAAAATTCCCACCCAAGATACCTCTATTTTGATGGTGCACAATCATGAGGATGCTCAAATTTGGGGTCACTTAAGGCAAGATCTATTCTACCCCATGCTGAAGATCTACCATAGAGATTTCTTGCATTTAATCTTCCCAAGTACATGGTCACTCCTTTGAAGAACTCATGATAATATTTTTAACATGGTGCTTTCTTACAGGAAATGATCCAGACATCTAGGGAAGCATGCACTTTAGCAAAACTTTGGCCTCCTAAATTTTTGAAGCCTAGGTGGTACAAAATTGATTGAAACTATGAGCCCTCTTCCATTTGTTCTTCATTTGATATCCTAGGTTTTAATGCTTGGTTTGATTGGTGTGTCCCATTGCTAAATTTTGGTTTACTTTTTTGGATGTTCCACTTATTACCTTTAGCCTATGATCACTGGATGTTTATGTTGGGTGGGTGTGCCTGGGCTATTTTTTTTCTTTCGATTGCATGCATTATTCTTTGGTACTTTGGTTGAGTATTATTTGTTGTTAGCTTTGACTGGATAATTTTGATTATCAATATTGTACACTTGTATTTACCTTATTCTAGATTTGATCATCTTCCTTTCCATTTTAGTGTTAAATAGCCAAAGTGCTTACTCCTCCCAAGTGTAGTGAAAATTCACTATAATACCTTATCTCCAACCTTGAATTGATGTGGAAGTGCATGTTGGTCATGACATCGCTTAAAAAATTATTTATCTTTTCCAAAAGGTCATGGACCTATTTTTTGATGTGTTGAATATGTTCTACAAATTGTGTTGCCTTTTATACTTCTTCTTATCCATGAGGTGAGTACTCTATGAGTTGCATAGGCAGAGCTACATCAATGGATTCCAAGGCTTAGAACCTGAAATAGACATGAAATAGGTTGTGTTTAGTAGAACTATGTAGAGCTCAATTATACCCATATTGAATATATAAGAGGCTTTAATTCCATATGTGTATGTGCTTGTAACTATACATTCAAAGAGGTACAATCAGTCAATTCACAACTTCTATCTAGCTATTAGTTTAAGGATGGAAGGTTGTGGACTCAATCCAAAGGGCTTGGTCAACCACTAAAATAAATCATTCTTAGATTTAAATGTAGTCTTCCATACATCAATAGGCTTTTTGGTTATTTTATGATAGCTATATTTAATAACAAATTTGGTGAAGAACTTTGCACCATGGAGCTAGTCCAGTAAGTCATCTATCTAAGGAAGTGGGTAATGGTTCTTCATAGTGATTTTTTTTAAAGCTCTATTGTAAATATAGGGTCTCCATGTTCCATATTTATTTGGATCTACGATACTTGGACTTCCACATAGTAAAACACTTGGTGTGATATACCCCTTTTAATTACTAGATTTACCTACTGATTTCATCATTTTCAAGGACTAACTTGTGATAAATAGTCACATTAGATAAAGGAGAACCAAGAACTAAATAAATAGAATGCTTTACCTAACAATAAAGTGGAATCCTAGTCAATGACTTGAATAAATCATCATATTTTACTACAATCTAGTCCATATATTTTTTTTGTGTAGTGCTTATACTTGATGCAGTGATGGTCATATTCTACTTCATGTATTGATCATCAGTAAAATAAATTTTCTTGTTTTGGCTATCTTTGTGCATTTTTTAGCATTGATTAAGGAAATAGAGATAGGAGATAACTCTATGATCCTAAAATACTACCCTACGATATTTATGATGACACTTTGAGTCCTAGACTCATATACATCATACCTCTTTCACATAAATGGTTGGCATAAAATCATATCATAAACATCCAAAGGTACAACAACACACAAAACTTCATATTTTAAAGGGTTGATGGCATAAGCCCTTGTTGTAACCATCCAAAATTATATGGTTATAGGTGTAATGTGATAGATAAATTCAAATACTTCATCATTTGAGCTAAAATTAGATTCTTTTGACTCCCACTATCAATAATTAAATGTAATGGCTTACCCTTGATCCACATTTGTGAGTGAGACATGCATTCCTCCTCTTATTACTCCTATGGTGCAATATGTGTGTGGTAATGGTCACATTTGGTTTATATTCTATAATTCACTTCACTATATCCTTAGCTTGTGGATGTGGAGGAAATGATGCAATGGATGTAGAGGGTTGTGACTCAAAAAACAATGTTTAGATTTATTAACAATTCTCCCTCAAATGTTGGTTGCTCTTGTGATAGTCATATACTTTTCCACTTTTGGCCTTCAATGGGTTATTTCCTTAGGAGTTTTTTTTCTGCTTCTAATTCTAATTCTTAGGTTGACCCCCTTTATCATGATTCTTTAAAGAGTCATTTTGGTCTTTCTTTGGATGAAACTTAGTGTTCTAGTTTTTGTTATTTTCTCCTCCTTTTCTATTTGTGTTTTTGTGCTTCTACTCCAATTTGACAAGAAGTGTATATTGTATTGCTCCAAATTTTTTGCATCCCTACCTTCAGGCTATAGGATCCGTGCTCGGAAGGAGGATGGGAAAAGGATGGCGTGGTACCTCGGACTAAGAGGCCTTGCGAAGGTCTCGCCTCTCGGGGAGGTGTATTATGGTGATTTTTCGACGGATGGTGGGTTCACCAAGAAACGTTTGAATGGCAGTTTCCATGCCTAGGTTGGGAATGTGTTTGATGTGTTCAGTTTTATCTTTAATCATCCAAGTCCTAGGTTTGGCAAAAATGCGTCTAAGCTATTCTATATGAAATGCAAATTTAAATGAAGACAGAAACAGATTTGGACAAAAAAACATAAAGAACAAGATGGATTAAAGACCCATACCTGATCCAGATGTCTGATGAAGGTTCTGATTTTTGAAGTAGTCAGGATCGTCTGGGATTCGACAAAATCGTCTCCTATCTGACAGGATCGTCTGAGATCTGATGAATTCGTTAGACGAATTTGTCAGAGACCTACAAATAGAGAAACAGATGCAAAATACAGATAATGCAACTATGATAACAGAGGATAATGATGTAAAATGGCAGTAAGAACATTAAAATGATAATATCAAACTAAGACATGAATGCATTATAATGATATAATGATAATTTATGCTTTTATTATGCATTAAAGCTACATGGGTGAACTCCAAGATGTAGAATAATAAAGAATAACCATAGAATTAACTAAATGCAAAATAATACAACAAAAAAAGGATGAAGAAATGCAAACTCTGGGCACTGATTGCCCCCAATGTGGACTGCAGTCGAAATTGTCTTGAATTGGGTCGAGATCATTCGAGATTGTACAAGATCGTCCGAGACGAATTAAGCTTGCTCCGACTGAAAAACAATGAAGTTTCTGCAAACAAACTTGGAAAAATACAAATGCAAACATTGATTTAAGATGGCCTAGTGCGTGTAGAATTCGAGTTACAGGGAATTTCAGCTAGGGGGATGCTAAGGGGAGGGCCTAGGATTAAATAGGCTTAGGATAAAGGTTGGGAGGTTGGAGATCATACCAATTTGGGAGATCTCCAATGGGGGAGGTCTCTAACGACGTAGACACGCTTCTGCTCGGATTAGAGACGCTGTTGGAATAGAGTCCAACTATGCACAAATCAGTTTGGGACGAGATCGTCTGGACGTCCTACGCCAGACGAAATCATTCGATCTGAGGCGATATCGTCTTATCGGAGATGATATCGTCAAACGGACAAAACAAACTCTAAAAATGGCATGGGAAAGGAGGAAACGGGTTAAACTGCGGTTTGGGAGCGGTTTTGGAGGTTGAATTTTGAATTTGAATATTTACTAGAGTAATTGTAATTATTAAGGTTTAACTGCACCAATTTTAGGGTGCTACATTTTGCCCCCTATTTAGCAAATTTTTCAAAGAAAATGCATTAAAGATGAGTTCTTCTCGATCTATGAGAAAGCAAAAATTATTCCCATTTTTAGGCGACAATTCTTGGTTGAATTGTACGATAGCTTACTATGGTGCCCCCTCCGTGTTTTTACCCAAATTGAACGTTTGAGGTAAAAACACGAAAAAGCAAAATTTTAAAGTGTTTTTAATTGTGTTTTGAATAAAATTAAGAAAAATAGGGTAAAACCCTAATTCATTGTTACTGTTTATTTTTCTGGTTTTTAGAGCTCTAGAGACAAAAATGGTCGAGACAGTGCACAGATCGATAGAGGTCTGTCTCCAGGCATAGGTGCAGACATTGCAAGATGAGGCTGCACGCCACCAAGCTGAGGTGACACAGCTCAGAGATGAGATTGCACGCCTCAAAGCACGGGGTGGAGGGGCGAGCACTCGAGAGCTAGCACGGGCTATTGCCCAGATCACATTTTATCAAACACTATACCACTAGATGGTGCCAGAGGAGGAGAGATTACCACTATCGGCTGCCATCACGGATCCGATCAGGATTGGGTCGTCAAGGAATTCATCTCGATCCACGACTAGGACTTGCAGTACCACACATACTGTAATGGGGCCACCTCGTCCACCTCAGGGCGGGGGAGGAGATGAGGCTAAGAGCTCGAGGGGTTCTCGAGGCTAGCTACTACAGATTGCACTGCATAGATTGATATATAGTATTTATTATTTTTGATAGAGGATTGAGTATGCTGAGGTACAGATTGTGGCATACCGATCCGGTTTTGATATGATGTATATTATGGTTGATACAGATGAGATGAAATATTTTTGATCATATGACTTGTGTCTTATGTATTTTTATGATGCTTTTAATGTTTTGATTGATTTATTTGATGATTCATGTAATTACATCGTTGGAAATATTATGGTTGAAATGTCATGCTTAAAAAATTTAAATGAAATAATCTGATAGAACAAATTGGTTGTTTATGATGTGATGATTTGATAAAAAAAATAAAAGGGACTTTTAACAATAATTTCAAAGGACATTGTTGCTATTATAGACCATTTCATGGAGTCGCCGCTCACTCGGTCGTCAAGCTAATCCTAGTATAGAAATATTGTTAAAAAGTAAAAGAGTGCTTAAGAGATTGTCTTAAGACTTTGTTGTGATGATGCAAATGATGATGATGATGATGATTTGTTTTTCAGATTTCCATGAAAATATTTTAAAATGACTTTTGCTAGGCATAAATTCCTAAGTGTGATAAATTTTTTGGATAATTCCCTAGGAATTATACCATCATTGCAAAATTGAAGGTTGACATAATGACATGAAATAGTGATAATGTGCATGCTTTTTGTCAAAAAACATAATTGTATAACATAATGATTTAAGTCATATGGTTTTCATGATTTGATTTGAAATAAATGGAGAATAAAAATTGGTACAATGGTTTGCGCTAGGCATAGAATATGTAGGTATAGACTTATACCATCATCGCGAAATCCAAAGAAGAAAATAATATAATAGTTTTATTGCATGGTTGATTTTTAATTTTTGAAAATATGAAGATGAGGACTTGCGCTAGGCATAAAATTCTAATTTTGGTTTTGGAACTATACCATCGTCGTGAAAGTCGACAATATATATATATATATATATATATATATATATTGTGTGTGTGTGTGTGTGTGTGTGTGTGTGTGTGTGTGTGTGTTTTGATTATATGGTTTTGAAAGAAATTTTGATTTTTTCTATTATGTATGTAGTTGTCTTTATACTAAACAACTATACTTTAAAGAATAAAATGAATTTATTCCAAACAATTTGTAGAAATATTTCAAAGTATCTTAAAGACAAAAGTTAGATTTATAAGGAATCCCATGTGCATATGTGAGTTTATTTCCAATCTTTATTTATCATAATGATACACAAAATATCTCAAATACAAATGTGTGTGCAATTGCATTGTTCATTTACCAGTTTGGAGCAAGATAATTTGATACAAGTGATTTGAATGAACCAAATAAGTGTTCATTAACCATGATTTAGATGCATATAACCGTACCAGACTACTATGTAGGTCGGATTATCAAGAGCTAGCTAATCCATAAGCAGACATAGGTCTATAAAAAAGAAGGTCGCTAATGTGACAGACATATCGCCATGCTAGGAGTTACCCAAGGCCAAGAAGGTTGGGCACAAACCACCTGTTATGGGGCTTACCTCACAGTTTTCGAATAATTGAGAATTCTAGGGATTCAAGCTCATCAACCCTTCTTTTCTTTTCAAAGGGTAGGGAAAAGGATTTTATTGCTTTTGCTTTTGCTTTCTTTTGTATTTCTTTTGTATTTTTGCTTGATAATGCTATAATGATATAAAATAACATTTTTCTTTTTCTCTTTTTCTTGAACTTTGCTTTTTCTTTTTGTTCTATGCTAGGGATACTTGCTCGGATTAGCTGTAGAGCAAGGGATTTTTATTCTGGGTAGGGGTGATCTTGTCCTTTTGCCAATTCTCAAAGATTCTAGACCATGTGCATGATAGGATAGCAGGGGAAACTCTTTGCTCACGAAACCACTTCTACTATGTAGCATAGCAAGGATATTACAAATATAATCATTTTATTGTGAAAGGATGTGCTTGGTTTAAGTAAATAACAAGATCAATTCTCTGTGCTCAAACTTTATTTAATTGAATTTTGTGGCCTTTGATATAAGAGAGATTAGTAATCATGCCAGATAAAAATCAAGATATTTATTTTTGTGTTTGTAAAAGTGAGGGATTCCAAATAAATGCTAATTTATCCAAAATAATTTGAAATATATAACTGCAACATTTGTAAGAAGAAATATATAGAAATACTTTTTGAGAAGTTTTGAGAATGTTGACTCTCTCTTTCTTCTTTATGTTGTTTTGGTTTCGAAAGAGTCAAGAATATTGCTGGTTTTTTATTTTTATTATTATTTTTTTGTTTTTGAAAGAATTAACAAGTGCCATAAATAAATACAAGTAGTTTTGAATATTTTGATGATTATGAATGTTTTTGGTGTTTTTGAATTTATAAATTGAAAGAAATACAAGATAGTGATTTTGAAATGTTTTAAACAAATATATACAAAGATGAAATGACCAAATTTATACATAGTAACGTTTAAGATACAAAATGTTCATGGGTTCTTTAAGTTCTTTACCATCTAAGGTAGATAATTTGTATGCTCCTGATTCAAATTTAGTAGTGATAATGTATGGTCCAAGCCAGTTGGGCTCAAATTTACCTTTAAGGTCCTTAGTTGCATTAGAAATTTTTTGATTTTCTTTTAAAACAAGGTCACCGATCTCAAAGGATCGATGACGAATTTTTTTAGCATATGATCTTTTAAGCTTGTTTTGGTAGGCACAGAGATGCTCCAAAGCATTAATGCATTTTTCATCTAGGAGTTCCAGCTGACTGAGTTTGCAAGCTTGATATTCATCTCCTACTTCAGTATCTTGAAGTAGTATAGCCAAAGAAGGAACTTCTAATTCAAAGGGAAAAATGGCTTTAGCACCATAAACCAAAACAAAAGGTGAAGTTCCAGTGGGGGTTTGAACACTAGTTCGATAGGCCCACAAGGCCAGATATAATTGGATGTGCCAATCGTGGCCAGTTTTATTGACCAATATTTTGAGAATTTTGATAAAGGTTTTGTTAGATGCTTCTACTTGACCATTACCCTGAGGATAATAGGGAGTGGACCAGCAATGTTGAATCTTATATTTTTGGCATAATTTTTTAACATCTTTATTTTTGAAAAAAGTTCCATTATCAGAGATGAGATTTGCAAGAATTTCGAACCTACAAATGATTTGATTAAAAATAAATTTAGAGACTTGTGTGCCAGTGCAGGAAGCTAAAGGCATAGCTTCAACCCACTTCGTAAAATATTCAGTGGCGATTATGATAAATTTGTGTCCATCAGATGACACAGGATTGATTTTGCCAATAATATCTAAACCCCATTTTGAAAAGGGCCAAGGAGATGAAATAGCCTGTAGTTCTTGTGCAGGCGCATGGACAAGGTCAGCATGTTTTTGGCACTTTTTGCAATGGTGCACATACTCATGTGCATCATTCTCCATGGTAGGCCAAAAGTATCCTATCCTAAGGATCTTTTTAGAAATGACACTACCACTGAAGTGTCCTCCATAAGATCCATCGTGGGCTTCACTCAAGGTTGATTTGGATTCTTCTAGATTCAAACATCTCAATAGGATACCTTCAAAAGATCTCCTATATAAAGTATTGCCAATTATTACAAATTGACTTGCTCGTCTACGTAATAACCGACGCTGGTTTCTATTAGAATTGGTAGGGAAAGTCCCATTTTGGAGAAAATCAAATATATCCATATACCAAGGTTCAGGAGTAGTTTCATTGATTAGAAACACATCCAAAGGTTCTAAGCATGACTTATTTGAAGTGGGTTCCTGGAGTCGTCGAATAATGATGGTGGCATATTCGTCATCTAACTCCAAGGGCAGAAGAGATGCAGCTACGACCATAGCATCAGCTGCACGGTTGCTAGTTCGAGGAATAGCTTCCAAGGAAACTTGATCAAATAGAGACATTAATTGTAAAAAATAGGCTTTATATGGGCACAGTTTATCATCTTTGGTTTGATAAACTTCATTAATTTGGTTTATAACAAGTTGAGAATCACCAAAAACTAATAGATGTTTAATTTTTAGCGCCAAGGCAGCTCGTAATCCAAGGGTTAGAGCTTCATATTCAGCAGTATTGTTGGTGCAAGAAAATTTTAATTTGAAGGACAGAGGAATAAGATGTTTTTGCAGGGATATTAAAATAATACCCGCACCAGGACCACTCATGCATCGGGCTCCATCAAAGTATAAGGACCATTGTTCAATATGGTCTGCCTCTAATTGAAGGCATTCATCAAGAAACTCAATGATGAGGGGATGGATAGACTCTAAGGGTGCAGCAGCTAATTGATCTGCTATGATTTGACCCTTAACAGACTTTTGTCCTATGAACATGAGGTCAAACTTGCTTAGAGCAAGAACCCACTTGGCTGTACGACCCGATAAATAAGGTCGACTCATGAGATACCTTAAGGGATCATATTTAGCAATGACATAAGTTTTCTTATTAAGCATATAATGGCATAATTTTTGCATAGCAAACACTACTGCTAGACATAGTTTTTCTAATGTTGTGTAGCGGGTTTCATAACTGATGAAGGTTTGGCTAATATAATAATTAGCACGTTCTCTCTTCGCATCATCAAGCTGAGCTAACATAGCTCCTAAGGCAGAATCTGAAGCTAAAATATATAGGAGAAATGGGCGATTAGGTCTAGGCGGTGAAAGCACAGGTGGGTTAAGGAGGTATTGTTTGAGAAGTTCAAAAGCTTCTTTACATTCGTCATCCCAATTAAAAGGGACATCTTTCTTAAGGAGTTTAAGAAAGGGACCGATTTTGTCCCCCAGCTTATCGATGAAGCGACGGATGGCTTGAAGCTTACCTTGTAAATTTCGTAACTCAGATATATTAGTAGGTGCGGGCATATCACTGATAGTCGCAATCTTGAGAGGGTCGATTTTGATACCATGTAAAGAAACTAAAACCCCTAATAGTTTACCGGACTTAAATCTGAATATGCATTTGGCTGGATTTAATCGAATAAGATATTCTCGTAATCGATTAAAAACTTTTCTCAAATCATCTAAATGATTATCTTCATTAATAGAGTGAGCTATAATATCATCTACATAATCATGTAGGATATCATGCATCATATCATGAAAAATATAATTCATAGCTCGTTGATAGGTTGCACCTACGTTCTTTAAGCCAAATGGCATCACTTTCCAACAAAAGGTACCCCAAGGGGTGATAAAGGCTATTTTAGCCTGATCTTCAGGAGCTATCTTGATCTGATTATAGCCAGAAAATCCATCCATTAAGGACATCATCCCACTTTCAACAGTAAAGTCAATTATTTGATCCAAGTTTGGAAGAGGAAAATCATCTTTAGGGCATGCAGCGTTAATATCTCTAAAATTTGTGCAAACCCTAACTTTGGTGGCTTCTTTCTTGGTAACTGGAACTACATTTGAGATCCATTCAGAATAATCAATAGCTTGTATAAAAACAACATTCAGGAGTTTTTCTAACTCCCCTTTGACTAGCAAAGCCACTTTGGGATGCATTTTTCTAAGTTTTTGTTTAACAGGTTTAGCATCCGGATGGACCACTAGGTGATGCATGACTACGAAGGGTCTAGACCTGGCATATATTCATATGTCCAAGCGAAGACATCTTCATATTCTTTAAGGAATGCAATGTATTGCTCTTGTTTTTCTTGACTTAATTCTGATCCAATATTGATTATGTGAGGACTATCCTCAGTTCCAATATTAATTTTAATGACGTTTTCTACCTCCATGTGTAGATCTCTTTCAAAATTAGGTGGGGTGGGTGAAACGCCCAATTCTTGTAATTCTTGTAAGGTTAAGTTGGATAATTCATCTTGAGGTTTAGTGGTCTCAAGTTGGGCTATAGTTGGTATAGAACCATCAAAATAAAATCCATTGTGTAACATCTCTTCAACGGAGACATCATGGAAGATATCTCCTTCCAATTCCTCATCGGAGTCGACAATCATTTCAGGGTAAGCTATGGATAGCATGTTACATGTAAATGGCTGATTTTTTAGAGGCAAATCATCACGCCTATCCAAATAATCTTGATAACATATGAGTTGATCATCATCTTCAAAAGGAAAGGGTTGACCCTTACTAGGAAATAGGCCCACACCACAACGGGCAGGCCACGTATATACCTCGAAAGGTTCTTTCATGCCATTTTGGAAAGGTCCTAAGCCTTTCCCTTTATATCCCATTTTAAGAATTATGGGTTTAGCTTTAATATATTCATTGGTAAAATAACATCGGGCATATCCCTCATGATGAGTTTTGATATTTCAAGGGATTCTTCCCCAGTCATATCCTTTATAAATGAAGGCACAACTCCCGACTTGGTAAGTACTTCCCATAGGTTGTGGGAGGCCCAAAGTATGAGGAGATGGCGGCAAGTTATTTAAAAGAATCGAATCTTGCGTGAAAGCATTTGTTTTTTTTGATATTAATATTGTGGATAAATCTGGTAAAAGTTCATTAGAAAGAGCATAAGATGTAGAAGGATCATTCCCTATATCTTTAGATGTGGAATGTATGATAGATGTTGATAATTTGGAAGTGTTAATAGATGGGTCTATAGGTTTTGAAATTATAGGGATAGAAAATGAAGGATTGGTTGTAGATTGAAGATCTTTTTGAGGTTCTAGAGTAGTTTGTTTAGAAGATTTTTGATCTATATATGAGGATAAAATTAATGGAGGGGAAATAAGTGAAGCTATGGGTGTGTGTTTCACAGTTTTAGATGAAAAATAAGAATTAGGATGTGTGGATGACAGAGCAGGGCAAAATTGCACTCCAACGAGTTCTGCCAAAGCACACATATCAAAGGGTCTAGGATCACCGTGGATAGTGACCAACTGATTTTTAAATTCGAATTTAACACATTGGTTTAAAGTTGATGGTACAGCCTGCATTGCATTGATCCAAGGACGACCCAAGAGTATATTGTATGATGCGAGGAAATGTACAATAAACATGGTGGTATCTAGATTTCAAGGACCAACTTGCAATGGGATGGTAATAACTCCACATGTTTCTTGTGTTTCGTCATTGAAAGATTTGATAATCATGTTAGTTTTCTTCATTTCATCGCTTCTAAAGCCAAATCATTAGTAGAAGTCAAAATTGCAAATGTTTAGAGATGAACCATTATCAATCAGGACTCGTTTAACAGCTACATCTCCAATTAGAGAAGTAATATATAAGGGATTATCCTTATGTAAATTGTGTTGTGGGATATCTTTATCCTGAAATTCAATACAATCAACTTCTCGAGTGATGATAGTATTGGCCATGGCTTCAGGTTGAATATTTTGAGGTACCATCATTTGACTTAAAGTAAGCATCAAATCATCCCTATGGGTAGGAGAAGATCTTAATAAATCCAAAAGGGAAATTCTAGTTGTAGTATTGGATAATTGCTCATTAATATTGTAAGGGGGTTTAAGTTGAACATTGGAAGCATGATTCCATTTATTGGGTTTTTTCAAAACAAATGGAGCTGATCCATCATTCTGATTTGGTTCTTGTTGATAATTTTGAGCCTGTTGTCGCATACGACTCCAATGGTACCTACAATGTTGTATTGAAGACGTTGAACCTGGTCTCGGTTGAGCGTTTATGGCTTATTCATTTGGGAGGAATTGATTAGAAGAGGGTCGAGTAGTAACTCTTCTAGGAAATGGTTCTTCTGGAACCATAGCATCTGTGATGGGTTGAATAGGATCTGATTCATTTTCAAAACTATTTGATTGGTTTGAAGTGATGTCCATTTCACTTTCAGTATTAGATTCTATATCACTAGGATCTGGAGTTTGAATATTATGTAGGGGCCTGGTCGTAACCATGGATAAAGTTGTGTCAAATATTTGAGGATCATGATTAAGTAAATGTCCACTAATGGTCCCTACATATCGAGTAGGAGGAGGAACATTATGATGTTCGATTTGATTGGCCTCCTCTTTACCATGTCTTGGTAAAGGGTGTTGAAATATGTCTAATGATTGATTAGCATTTTGATTTTGATTTTGGGGAATGGTATTTTGAGCGTTATTAGGAGCATTTTGTTTAGGTTGGAAGGCTTGCACCTCCATTTCATTATTATCAATTAGATCCTATATTTTATGTTTCAACCTTTTACAAGCGTTGGTAGAGTGTCCAGGCCCTCTATGGAAATCATAGTGTAAGTCATCTCTGTATCCAGGTATAGTTGGATCAGGTTCCCAGATAGCTGGTAATTGGATCAAACCTCTTTTGATTAATTGAGGTAAAATAGTTGATAATGGTTGATTCAATATAGTAAATTCTCGAATCATTTTATTTGCAGCAGCAATAGTGTAGCAGAAGCAGCAGTCGCCATCAGTCGGAGAGGGGAGCAGTAGTCTCCCATCAAATTTGCCACTGTAGCAGCCGACACTGTAGAAGCCTGCATACTGTAGCAGCCGCCACTTTAGCAGTCCGTGCACGATAGCGGTCACAAAATTTTGGCCCTAAAAAAAAAAAAAAATGGCAGATTTTGGAGGCAACAAGTTGTGACGGATGGAGCAGCAAGGAGGAGGAGCGAGAGGTCTAGGGGCATCAAACCCTAGGTGTGGGACTTCAGAGGGCAGATCAGAAGACGTGGCAGGTGGGGGCTCTGGCGAGATAGCAGGCCCCCAGGCGGAGGATGTGGACAAGGAAGTTCTATTGGAACCGGTCCAAGGGCGTTGGGCGGATGCGGTTGAAGATTTCTCTGAGGGGGACCGGGACTCTATGCGTCAGGATCAAAGGAAGACCCAAGAAGGAGACAAAGAGAAACATGGCAACTGGAGACCTTCATATCTTAATGCTCTTCGCGGTAAGCAAAAATTATCCGACTCTTGTTTTAATCTAAAATCTATCAATGGTAGGTTGCACGTCCCGGATTCCTTAGCTCAGCATGTGGCTATGGAGGGCAGAACATCTCTGGTGGCTAAATTTATGGGGGTGAGGCCAGACATGGAAGTCATAAGGAGATGGGCCATCCAAAAATGGCAGCCAAGGGCCGGTATGATGATTAAGGCTTTACCCAAGAGTTTTTTTTTGGTGACATTTCAATGTGAACAGGACATGGAAAGGACTCTCCAAGGAGGTCCTTGGTTTTTTGGGAAAAGGGGCTTGTATCTGAAGCGTTGGTCCCCCGATTTCAACCCCCAGACTCAGGTGTTGGATTTGGCTCCTATTTGGGTTAAGATGCCAGGATTACCTCTGCTTTTCGGAACGAACAAATCTTGGCTGGGATAGCTACAGAGATTGGAGAACTAATAGCTATTGATCCTGCAACCTTGAGCAAAACAAGACTCCTGTCTGCTCGCATGTGTGTGTTGGCGGACCTGAGTAAAGAGCTCCCTAAATCCATTATTTTGTCGTCTATGTTTGGCCTTCATACTCAGGTCTTTGAATATGAAAATATGTCTTTTAAGTGTAGTGTTTGTGGGAAGGTAGGGCACCAGGGTATCCACTGCATTTCCAAGAACCAGCCCCCACTCCAAAATACTGATCCTCAAACCCAGAATAATATCCCTCCCCCGTAGATCTCCATTCCTACCCAACCTGGGCCTCAAGGACGTGGAGCTCAAAATCCGAATATCAGAGACCCTGTTCGCCCTATTGTAAGCAAGAGGCAACGTTTTAACCCTCCTCCCAAAAATTCCTATGCCCCGAAACCCTCTCACAGGGGAGCTGGTCCCTTTGATGGGAACCCTCAAGCTCAACCTGCTCCTAAGATGATACGACAAGCCTCAGAGCCAAATCACAAAGGAAAGAACCCCATAGATCAATGCCCCAGGGCAAGTAAGTTTGATTGGGTGATACGGGAGGCCTATGGAGGCTCGGTGGAAGTGGTCCCATGTACTGCGGAGGAATTTATGGGAAGAAATTCCAAGGAGATCAACATCCCAGTGGAGAACAGTTTTGATGCATTAAATCATTTGAAGGGAGATCAGATGGACAACCAAGAAGTGGAATATGAGGTAGAGGAGACTCAAGAGAAGGATTTAGAGGAGAAAAATCGAGAGGAAGGAGCGAGGAAACTAATAATACGAGGCAAGGATACTCGGGAGGAAGAGGTGAACCACCAAGATCGGTGTAACCCCAAAGCGAGGGAAAAAAGAATCTACTAATCAAGAAGCTAAGAGCACGGAATCATCTCCATTGTCAAAAAGACCGGTTAACCTGGAAAGCCGATTGTTACCCCAAAGACCGAGACCGACCTACCCAATATGGTTACTAGAAGCCAAGTGAATCCCAAGGAACTTCAACCTAGAGCGGATGTATGGGGATATGGTTCGGTAGGAAGAGGGAAACCTAGCAATGCTGCCTTAAGGCAGAAAGAAGCAGAGCGAGGAGTGGTCGATGGCACTCAAGCGTATTGCTCTTTGGGGCGAAGGCTCGAGGATCCAAAGCCCATAAATGAAGATTCTTTCATGGAATATTCGTGGGAGTAATCCTGCAAAAATAAGAGCTTTGTATGCTCTTAGACAAGAACACAAACCGGATATGATTTTACTGCAAGAAACTAAAATGGAGGAGAGTAGAGTTATTCCTTTTAAGAATAGGACTTGGCGAGAAGTTGAAGTAGTAGGCCAAGAGGCCACTTTGGAACAGCGGGAGGGTTACTAGTTATGTGGAACAAAAATGTGATTGATAGTAGAGTGATTCGAATGTCTAGTTGGTTTATTTGTCTCTTATGTGTGGATAAAACCACGCGGGAAGAGTGGATCTTAACGAATGTATATGCTCCGATTAGACGAGGGACTGAGAAGGGTTCTTTGGAGTCGGCTAGGCTGAATTGAGGGAGACGGTCCCCAACTACCCTTGGATTGTGGCGGGGGATTTCAATTGCTACCTTAATCCTGTAGATAAATTGGGGGGCTCTCAAAGAATAACTGCTGATATCTACGAGTTTAGAGATTTTGTTGAGCAACATGAGCTTATGGATGTGGACCTGCGTAGATTCTCCTATACATGGTCTAACAAAATATTGAAGGAAAACCAAATTCAGATAAGATTAGATAGGTTTCTTCTTTCTCAAGAATGCCTGGAGAGGTTTGGGGACTCTTCATTAACGGCACTCCCAAGAATTGGGTTTGATCACAACCCAATTCTATGGGAAACAGGGGAGAACTCTAAGAAAAGATACACTAGACCCTTTCGATTCGAACTTATGTGGTTCCAACATCGGGATCTCAAGGATCCGGTTGCCCAATGGTGGGACAAAAAGTATAATGGTTCGAAAGCGGCCCAAGTGGCATGTAAACTAAGGAATGTGAAGGCTAACATTAGAGAGTGGAACAAAACTTCCTTTGGCAATATTTTTGTTAAAAAGGCAGAACTAAAAGACAAGATCAATGAACTACGGGGAGAAGGTGAAGTCGGAGCGACTTACGAGAGGATCCGAGAAACCGGGAGAGGAGAGTCATTAGCCGAATACCACACGATGCTAGGATTTGAAGAAACCTTTTGGAGGCAAAAATCCAGACTGCGTTGGTTAAAGGAGGGTGATAGAAATACAAAGTTCTTCCATGTCTCTACTCTTCGCCACGGGAGTACTAACAAAATTAAGGAGATCAAGATGGCCGATGGGTCTAACACCAAAGATATGGAAGACATAAGGAGGGAAGCGGTTGAGTACTTTAAATCGTTGCTAGAAGATGTAAATCCGACTATTGAAGAAGAGGACTCTCTGTTGGCAGCCATTCCACCCCTCGTATCTGATAATCTTAATGGATTCTTACTTAGTCCTTTCACAAAGGAGGAAATCAAGAAGGTCATTTTTGACATGGATGGTAACAGCTCCCCAGGACCGGATGGCTTCCCTGCGGCTTTCTTCCGAAGTTTTGGGATATCCTAGGCAATGATGTAGTGGAAGCTATAATTGAGGCTCAAAAGGACATGGAAATCCCAGAAGGAGTTAATGCTACTTTTTTAGTCCTCATCCCTAAACTAGTGGGAGCAATGGAATTTTCCAGTTTTCGCCCTATCAGTTTATGTAACACTCTGATGAAGATTCTCACAAAAACAATCGCCAATAGGCTGAAGGTTATCCTTCCTTTCATCATTGATATGAACCAAGGTGGCTTTGTGAAAGGGCGACAAATATTGGATGGTATCATCACAATTCATGAGGTTATTCATTCAATGGTGACTAGTAAGGAAGCAGGTATGTTACTAAAGCTTGATATGAATAAAGCCTACGACCGGGTCTCATGGCGGTTCCTCACCAAGATTTTGGGTAAGTTTGGTTTACTGTCCCCGGTGGATTAAGTTGATTTTTAGTTGTATCTCTACTACAAGATTTTCTGTCATGGTGAATGGGTCACCCTCCGGTTACTTTAAGAGTGAAAGGGGGTTGCGACAAGGAGATCCTTTGTCTCCATACTTGTTTATTATTTTAGCGGAAGCATTGGGTAGGAACATTTCAGCGGCGGTGGCAGATGGTCAATTGGAAGGTTTTAAACCAGCCTCAACAGCAGAGCCAGTGTCTCACCAACGGTTTGTGGATGATACAATCATTGTGTCCAAAGCCTCGGTGCCTCAAGCTAGGAAGTTGAAGAGAATTCTAACCAAGTATGAGACAGAAGCAGGACAGTACATAAACTATAAGAAGAGTAGCATCTATTTCTTTAACACGCCTGGTGGGAGGGAGGAAAGAATAGCTAACCTCTTCGGTTGTGGAAAGGAGATTCTACCAGCAACTTATCTAGGCATGCCTATGTTCGAAGGAAGAATGAAGGCTACTTTGTGGAACTCAGTCATTGACAGGATCTCCAAAAAGTTAGCAGGGTGGAAGGGCAGCCTTCTCAGCTCCGCAGGAAAAGCCTTATTAGTTCAAACTACTTTACAGAGCATTCCAATTTACTGCATGTCTCTATTTAGAATGCCTGCAAAGGTCCGAGCTACATTGGAGCTAATTCAACGCAACTTTTTGTGGTCAGGTTCAGAGGAGAGAAAGAGAATTTCGTTGGTAGCATGGAATCAGGTGTGTGCAAGCAAGGATCAGGGGGGACTGGGGTTAAAGAGAATGAAAGAAATGAATCAAGCTCTGATTGGCAAACAGGTATGGAGATTTATCAATAATGATCAATTGGGATGGGTAAAACTTCTTAAGGCAAAATATATCAGAAATAATCAGGACTTCCTGAAAGTCGATAATCTCCCTAGAGGATCCTATTTTTGGAATTGTTTGCTTGAATGTCGGGAGGTAGTCAGGAAAGGCATCAGATGGAGAATTGGTAATGGAAGACAAGTGGACTTTTGGAAAGACCCGTGGTTGGAAGAGGCCCCTCTGAAAGATAACTTAGACCTTCAGGTCCTCCAACATAAACTTTCGAAGGAAATGGGAGGAAAAGTAGGGGATTTTATTGCTGTAGCACAAGAAACTTCTTCTTGGAAGAAAATCATAGTTCATAATCTGTCAGAGCAAGAGAAGGTGGCCCTAACCAAACTCAATGATGCTTTAAGGGTGTTCCCGATCATTCTTGGGGGAGGAAGAGACAAGGCGATTTGGGGCAAAACTACAAGTGGGATCTATTCAGTAAAAACTGCCTATAAGTTAATCCACTCAGGATTCAATGGCTGGACTCCGACTTCTGTTATTTGGTTAAATAATTTAACCCCAAAAATAGCTTTCTTCTTTTGGTTGGCGAGTTCAAAATAAGACCACGACAACGAGATAATCTGCAAAGGAGAGGTTTCCAATTCATCAATCGATGTATCTTGTGTGAGAAAGCAATAGAATATGTAAGTCATATATTTCTAACTTGTGATTTTTCTTGTACAGTCTTCCAAATGATCCTGTCCAAATTTCATATAGATTGGGTCTGTCCAAATAGCATGTCTAACTTCTGCATACAGTGGGCTTCCCCCTTCCGGGCAAAGCTTTTGACTTGGCTCTGGAAGCTCAGCTTACCCCATTTTTTATGGGGGATATGGAATGAGAGAAATAAGAGAGTATTTAAAGGACGTAAGAAAGATCCCAGGTTATGTGGTAATAAAATAATCAGAGCTTTGAAAGAAAACTGGAAAACTTTCTTCTTCAAAAATGAGACCATGTCTCTAAGGGAAAGGAGGATTTTGCGAAACTGGGGAGAGGAACTTCCAGACCTAGACATTACAAACAACCCACGGGATGGTGTCAAGTGGATACCCCCCACACAAAAGTGGGTTAAGTTTAATTTTGACGGGGCAGCTAAAGGAAATCCGGGGGCTACAGGAGCAGGAGGAGTTTTGAGAAATGAGGAAGGAAAAGTGGTCCTTGCCTTTGCGAAACCTTTGGGAACTCAAACAAATCATTTTGCGAAGCCCGAGCACTGCATGCGAGGCAATGAGAATTTCCGGACTTGAGGGTTATAAGGAAGTTATCTTTGAAGGGGATTCGCTTAATATAATCAAGGCAATTAAGGAGGATAAAGACCCCAGCTGGACCATATTGGAGCTTATCCTAGAAGCAAAGATTCATAAATCTCATTTGGTTAATGCCCGAATCCAACACACCTTCAGAGAAGGGAACCAGGCGGCGGATCTAATGGCAAATATTGCAGTTTCTGTTGGGGAGATGCAAATTTGGAAGGATAACTTCCCTCAAGAACTATTGGTGTTGGCTGCTAGAGAAGAGCTAAGATCAAACCTGTTAGAGCATCAGGAGATCAGAGGAGCTGATGATGAGTAATCCGACGGATGGAATTAGGCGAGAAAAGGCATCCCATTTGCTGGGGCCTGGGAGGTGACAAGTGTACAGTACAGCAACCTAGTGTTAGTAAGTGCTAGGTGTTGTTTGGTTTTTGTTTTATCCTGAATAGTCAAGCGACAAGTATAGGATTGTGGACTCTAAGTATGGCTTAATGTGAGTCTTAGAAAGATCCATTTTGTATTTTGATTATACGGGCTTGATGCTAGAACCAGCCCATTTTGACTTTGTAAAAGGTTTGTGGACCTTATAACCACCTCTACCTTATACCAAAAAAAATATAGTAAATTCTCGAGGAGGCTTATCAGGCGGTTTCAATATAAATTTTTTTGTTGTTTTTGTTGCATTGATATTAGCAACATTTTTGCTGTTAGTGACTCTGTCACCTACGACTTGTTTGTTTTTATAATAATTTTTGGATGTTTTTTCATCATCCTTCTTCCTAAGTTGGCCTCTCCTAATGAGGGCATCTTCTACTCTTCGAGCTAAATCTATAGCTTGATCGAAGGTAGTTAAAGTAGTAGTTGATAGCTCATAAGATATTTGTTCTTGTAAATTATTAATAAAAATGTCCAACATTTCCCTATAAGTTAGCACAAAGTGCAGTTTTCCTGTCAACTACCTCCATCTAGCTAAGAAATCGGCAAAATATTCATCCTTGTCTTGTTTTAAGTTGTATAAATCTTTAATGGTTACATGCCTTTCGATGTAGGCACTAAATTGATGGACAAAAGATTCAACTGTTTCTTCAAAGTTTCTCAAAGAATGAGTGGGCAATTGATAGTACCACTCTAATGCCATTCCACCTAAAATTTTTGGGAACATTTTTAGTAATAGCAAGTCATCATGTGATATATCATGACATGCTATCCTAAACATGCGAAGATGCTCTATGGGATCTTCGGTTCCTTTATATATAGGCAGGATGGGCATGGGAAAATGCTTAGGGTACGGTTGTGCTACAACTATGGGATCCAAAGGTTGACTACATATCTCTCGATAATTGTACGAGGGACGGTAAGGATCTATCTGGTCCATACGCGAAGCTAACTGTTTCACCATGGCTTCCAGATTACTAGTTTGCCCACCATATTGGTTCGGTAGGGCATTGATATGGGATTTGTGAGCATATGATGGAGGGACATGAAGATTAGATGCTATGTTGCTATTGTGTAAATTGTTGGTAGGAAAGGTGTTATGAAGGAATTTTGAAGTTGTATTATGTTGTATTCTAGACTGTTGAAAATTGGTGTTTGGCTTCATTTTAGTTTTTTGTTTACTTAAAGCATATTGATCAATAGTTTGGCAAAGTAAAGCAGTGAAGGAAGTTTTCTTTTGTGTGGGAATGATTTTAGGCTCAATAACAGGTTCCTTAGGAGGTTGGGTAACCTATTGTTTTGGCATGTTCTGAATCATAGTGACCATATCTCTATTGGATGGTCTAGCCTTATCACTTTCTTGATCAATGAAATACAAGGGATTAGTGTGCACATCAAACATATGTTCCATGGCTGCTTGAGTGTCACTAATTTGCCCTTTATCAATACGAACTGCCATATTAAGAGCGCCAATGTTATTATTGAAAATTTTCCAAAAATGATCTAAGTTGTCAAAAACAATAGTTCCATCTGGAGCTACTCTAGGGGATGAGGATCCATCCTCTTTAACATTTTCTTCTTGTTCATTGTCTTCACCTAGGTCATCTTCTGGTTGATCTAGAGTTTCTCCTTCCGAAATTGGATCTTCAGGAAGGACATTTGGGTTTCTAGTTTTATCTTCTAACCAATCTTCTTCTTCTCCTTCAGTTTGTTTACCATTCCTAAGTTTAGGCATTGTGCTTAATTTAGATTTCAGCATATATATATATATATATATATATATATATGCAACAAGCATAACAGGTATATATTAATTATATACCTACTACAATATTTAAAATGAAAGGTTTTGGTTTTTGTTATGTTTTTTTTTTTAGTTTTTCTTGTTTTTGTAATAATATTGTAAAGATAACAAACAACACAATAAATGCAAGAACTAATACTGAAAGTAATGATCTAGTTTTCTATAAACAATTTATAAATATCATTAATGGGCTCGAGTTCTTCAGGAGTCATGAAGTGTTCTTCTTCAAATTGAAATTTTTTTTTCAAAAATTTAATGAAAAGAGCTATAGTGATATTATCTGTCTCAGATTTTGGTTGATAGAAGTAAAGCTCATGGCAATACTCTCGATATAACACAGCTCGAGGAACTCTATTCCATCTCTCCCTATCCGTAAGAACAACCTCTTGGTCTTCTACACGACCTAGGAACTGGTGTATAATGGTTGCGTTCTCGAGGTATTCCTCGAAGGTGAACAATTATGAATACACAAGAGCTCTCCTATAAGCTAACCATCTATGGCAGACTCTCTGAAGTTCATGATAAAATACGAGTTGATGAGGATCTAGAATTCTATCTAGGACAAGCCTCTTGATTTGTTTAAGTTTTGTTGACCTAGATGAAATGACACTTAGTCTTCTATCAAGTTCGTCCCACAAAAGTTGATTCCTATCTGTTTCAGGCACACTAAGAACAAAATTGATTTCTATGGCTACCAATTGGTTTTCAACATTTATAACAACTGCTAATATTTTCTTAGGAGCTACCATCTAAACATGATATGCAACTTATTAGTTTTAGATGATTTGAAATGTATCTATGTTTTGGTTGTTTTATTTTTTGTTTTTCTTGTTTTCAAAAGGTTTTAAATGCATTCACGTCGGGTTCACCAAAATGTATCGCTCCAAATTTTTCACATCCCTACCTTCAGGCTATAGGATCCGTGCTCGAAAGGAGGATGAGAAAAGGATGGCACGGTACCTCAGACTAAGAGGCCTTGCGAAGGTCTTGCCTCTTGGGGGAGGTGTATTATGGTGATTTTTTGATGGATGGTGGGTTCACCAGGAAACGTTTGAATGGCAGTTTCCACGCCTAAGTTGGGAATGTCTTTGATGTGTTCAGTTTTATCTTTAATCATCCAAGTCCTAGGTTTGGCCAAAATGCGTCTAAGCTATTCTATATGAAATGCAAATTTAAATGAAGACAGAAATAGATTTGGACAAAAAAATAGAAATAACAAGATGGATTAAATACCCATACCTGATCCAGATTTCTGATGAAGGTTCTAATTTTTGAAGTAGTCAAGATCATCTGGGATTCGACAGAATCGTCTCCTATCTGACAGGATCGTCTGAGATCTGACGAATTCGTCAGACGAATTTGTCAGAGACCTACAAATAGAGAAACATATGCAAAATATAGAGAATGCAACTATGATAACAAAGGGTAATGATGTAAAATGGTAGTAAGAACATTAAAATGATAATATCAAACTAAGACACGAATGCATTATAACGATCTAATGACAATTTATGCTTTTATTATGCATTAAAGCTACATGGGTGAACTCCAAGATGTAGAATAATAAAGAATAACCATAGAATTAACTAAATGCAGAATAATACAACAAAAAAAGGATGAAGAAATGCAAAATCTGGGCACTGATTGCCCCTAATGTGGACTGCAGTCGAAATTGTCTCGAATTGGGTCGAGATCGTCCGAGATTGTACGAGATCGTCTGAGACAAATTGAGCTTGCTCCGGCTAAAAAACAATGAAGTTCCTACAAACAAACTTGGAAAAATACAAATGCAAACATTGATTTAAGATGGTCTAGTGCATGTAGAATTTGAGTTACAGGGAATTTCAGCCAGGGGGATGCTAAGGGGAGGGCCTAGGATTAAATAGGCTTAGGATAGAGGTTGGGAGGTTGGAGATCATCCCAATTTGGGAGATCTCCAACGGGGGAGGTCTCTAACGGTGCAGACACGCTTCTGCCCGGATTAGAGACATCGTTGGAACAGAGTCCAACTATGCACAAATCAGTTTGGGACGAGATCATCTGGACGTCCTACGCTAGACGAAATTGTTCGATCTGAGGCGATATCGTCTTATCGGAGACGATATCGTCAAATGGACAAAACAAACTCTAAAAATGGCACGAGAAAGGAGGAAACGGGTTAAACGACGGTTTGGGAGCGGTTTTGGAGGTTGAATTTTGAATTTAAATATTTACTAGAGTAATTGTAATTATTAAGGTTTAACTGCACCAATTTTAGGGTGCTACATATATACCTCTCTCAATATTTTGAATTCAAAGGCTTCCATAACCTCTTAAATAAACCCTTGTAGTCTAGTATGGTACTTGAGGATTTGATACCTTTTAGTATCTTGAATACCTAGCTTTATTGCCATGGAGTAGAAAGCATTAGTATAATATTGAATAGAGTAATATTTACCTTGACATAATTTTTGCCATCATATGTATTGGTCTTCATAGGATCCCATGGGATAATATTTTTCCTTGATAGCCTCCATGAAATTATCCCATGTGAACATTACTTCATATTTATTTTCTTTTGAAGCCCTATTAAAATATGCTTCCCACTTTTTCAAATAGGTAATGAATCTTTCAATAGTGCAAAAGTGATACTATCAATGGATTTATTTACATATAAGTATGAAGATAATTGATCCAACTAATTTTCTAGGGCATCAACATTAATGTTTCCTTCAAAAGTAGGAATATAAAAATTCACCTACACATTAAAAGGTATGGAAGCATTGAATGGTTCTAGGTAAGTGAGAGGTTTTGTAGATAAGGTTGTAGAACTTGCAATAATAAGTCATTAAATAATTTGAACAAATTGGTCCATCATATCATTCCTCTATTTTACGAGGGTTTTGTTCAATATCTCCTTCAAAGAATTGACGTCTTGATGTTATCTATTCTAATTCTTGTATGAGACCATTTAGAACAACAAGAAAGGTAATCAAAGGGATATCACATCTAATACCTAAATTTTTGGTATGTTGATCTTGTATTTATGGACATATACTCAAAATATAGACTACTTTGATGCCACTATTCCAAAACTCAAAACTTTAATTGATCCAAAACTCAAAATTTTGAGTTAAGGAAGATCATGAAAGAGTGCAATTAAAAATAATAGAGTATAACAAATCAAAACACAAATATATGTAAGCAAAATAATATAATTATTTTATTACTCAAAAAATAGAGTACAATGCAAGCAATCTTTGAGAAGAGATGTGAGGCTATAACATTACATCCATTACTCATACTTTTTATAGTTAGGGGTGCATCTCTCTTTATATAAGAATTGGTGTATTATAAATCCACCGTATTGAATATGGAAGGTCACCCATATGAAAATATGGGCGTTCACCTTCTATGAGTTAGAAGTTAACCCATATGGAAATGTGGTTGTTCACCTTGAGTTAGGTCACCCATATATATATATATATATATATATATATATATATATAGTTATTCATCTTCAATGAGTGATAAAATGTATACTAAATAAAAATTACTCTATAAATGTGTTGGAAACTCTATCTATGATAGAGTTGCCTATATAAATTGTTGTTCTCTCTCTAATATTTTTAATTCTTATTGAATGGATCAAAAGGAAATATCGAGCATAAATTTATGCCTCTAATAGTGTAGTTAGGGTCAAAAATATATATATTTTTGAGAATAAAGCCATGCTGCAAAAATATCACATGCCTAGATAATTCATCCACCCTTGAAAAGGAATGGTCCCGATTGTATCAACTTTTGATATTAGGTGTAAAAATTAATTCTTTATCTGATTTTTGTGAGCCATTCCCCTTGGTGATCAAGTTGTCCTTCCTTGACTGCTATGTACATATTAGTGGACTGCATTCTAGTGATCCTTGTCCATGTGTTAGTAGTCTAATACTCCTCCACTGGTGCTAATCTATTTGGATTGACTTCTTCAATGTTAATTTGTTCTAATACAATGAAAATGTCCATAAAAGGTAGATTATAAGGCCTAAGAAGTTCAATATTGAAGATTGAATGCAAACCAAGATAAGATGGAAGATCTAATTTAATGGAATTTTCTCCCACCTTCTTGGTGATGGTGTATTGTCCATAGTGAAGAGGTCTAATATTACTATGGGGTCCTACAAGTCTTTGATCAGAATGAAACCTGGCTTATAATTTTTATTGAATTGCTAGTTTAAATAGCATTCAAGATGCCAATATTAAATACTATATCAATATCTCAAATATCATGAAGGTGCCAATCTTGGGAGAAGAAAGAAAAGTAAATCCTAATAAGTAGGTAAAAAATATCTATCCAAATCTAACTACTAACTTAAACTAACTAGAAGCCTAACTTAGCCATCTAGAAGCCCTACATGAGATTAATAACTCATGCAATTATTAACAATAAAATATATACCTAAGAAATATGAACCTAGGAACTAAACTAACCATAAGGTAAACACAAGATGCCCTCATCATACCTCCCCATTTAAGAAGGATTGGAATTCAATGCTTTTACAATAGAAGTAGGAGGGCGAGTCACCAAATTTTTAACACATATTCCATGGATAGAATGCAGTGGAAGTTTAGAAGCCACATCATCACTGGTTTAAACAAGGTCAAAGATACCTTAAGATATTGGTGCTGAAATACAATATTTGATCACAATTCTATTGTCAATATATGAAGAAAAGTGACAAGGACCAATTTCCTGCCACAGAGTCTACAAATTCTTCTACACAACAAGAAATATGGTCACTCAAAACCTATGCCTCAAGAAGTTGGTACTACGAAGTAGGAGGTCTACTAAATATTAATGAAATATTTTATGGTTGGTATGAGCAAAGTAAAATTGTGGAATGTGGAAGGCTATGAATAATAAATGTCTCATTCACATGGATGCATTGTGTGTGTTTGGTTATATGTGTCATATTGGGCCCTTTTATCATATTGATAGGGTTGGCCAAGAATGAGACCACAATAATCCATCAGAGTCACATCATAGGTGACTATATCCACAAAGTGTGGGTCCAAAGAAAAGAACGCAATGCAAGCTTCTATGATTTAAGAGGTAGAACGAGTATACTTCTATCCAAGTGAATATGGACGAGGATGTGGTTATACAAGCAAATTTAGCTTATCAACTAGAAATTTTGCTATAAAATTTATTTACAATCTGTTGTCAACAATACAATTCACAAAAAAGTTGAAATATGGGATTTCGTGACAAACAAACTATCATGACCACCTTTATGATGCATGAGGGTAATATTATTCAGTTTACCCTTTAAATCTTCATAGTTTCTATCTTCACCTACAATATAAAGGGAATCATTTTGAGGTTCCTCCTATTGAGATTTTACAATGAGGTTCTTCCTCTTCCTTAAAATTTTAGATTCTTTATGTCCTCTTCTTTTATAATGATTACAAGATTTTTTACCATTATAAGAAGAAGGAGAAGAAGAAGGTGAAAAATAAGGACAATTAGAAGAATAAGAAGATGATGATGATGAAGGCATGTTTGTCTTAGTTGACTGCTACTGATTTGGAGGTCTAGAAGCTCCCTTGTATTGAGTCGTAAGATTTTCCTCTACCAACTATGCATGATTAAATGTTGCATCTAAAGTTTTTAAGGAAGTATATTTCAACTCCCAATACAAAGGTTCAAGTAGGCCACTTGTAAAATTTATGATAAGGGATTTTGTTGGATCCTTTACACGAAGCAAAATTTATAATATGTTAAATTGAAAAAATAATATTGAATAGACATATTATAGGTTTATCTTAACCTATACCATTTAATCATTAAGTCATGTTCATAATTTGAAGGATAAAATGTATCCTTCAAATCTTGGATCAGTTCATCCCAAGTGGTGATTAGGTTTTTACCCTCTTGTCTTTCCATAATGACAAGTTTTTGCTAACCCTACGAACTTGAGCTTCACAAAGGGAACTTTCTCTTCAACAAGAACACTTGTATAGGAGAACCATATCTCATGTACATATCCAACTCCCTAGGAAATCTAGATCCTAAGATCCATCAAAGGTTTTGACTTCACATTTTGCCTTTGTTTGTAGGTCATTATGATATATTTTTACATCAAGGGCACCTTGGATTTGATATCTTGGACCTTATTGGCTAATACTCCAACTATTTGGGCTAAAGTATTCATTTGATCTACTAAATATGATGCCATTTGGAGTGGGGTATAAGTCAGAACTTACAAAAATTGACCAAAATGATCTTTACAATAGGGGTTACAAGTTTGTGTGCTATGTCTAAGCAATTACAAGAAAATAAAAATCTTGTAGAGTACAAATGCTTGGCAAATTTACGTATTCATCAATATTTATTTTAAGGCAAATTTAAATATTAAATAGCATATATTATTAATTAAGTAATTAAATGTACTCAATTAATTAATCACTAAGCAAAAAATATCACCCCCTTGTAGGTGTCAATCTGCAAGTGTGCAAAATAAGACTTTGGTAAAGCGTCCAAATAACGTCACATTTTTGACAAGAATGTAAATTCCAAAAATTATTTTTGGACATTCTTGACCACCATGCACTTGGCCAATTTTTAACACTAATTTTTTAGATTCCTATTTTTTGCCAAGTGGATCCTCTACTAGCCATCAGTAGGGTTAGACCACTGCTATTCAATCGCTTCTAGTTATGCTTGTCCATAGACTACACTAACTTCAGACCATGCTCCTTCAAAAGGAAATCTAGTGTGGAACTTCAACAATGCTCCAATTAGACTTTTTTTACTAGGGATCTATTACATGGGACAACTATGCTGACCACATCCTAGTGTGTCAATGTAGTAACAAAAACCTGGACAAATCCTAGTTTGCTTTCGAATAATTCCTAAGTTGTTGAAACTTCCTTGATGTGCTATGACCAGGTCACTTAAGAAAATTTCTCCAACCTTGATTAGCCTTCTATTGTCTTCCCATGTGTTATAACTAGTACAATGCTCTCCCTTGGTTTATAGTATTTTCTAGTTGTCTATGATTATTATAAACAAGGCATAAGAGGTTGGTCCTTGATCTGGTAGTAGGCACAACATCATGGTTGGAAAATGGTAGAATCACCTAGTCATAATATTATCTGTTGCATCATATTCTATTTACATATCTTATTAGAATGATTATTTGTAGAATAATACACTAACAATTGTCTCACTTGATTTATCAAAACCAATACATGCTTCGATGGTCATATCTAACGGGCTATAGGAGAGGCGACTAATGGTAGTCAAAAAAGGATCAATACCAACAAAATTTGGGTATTTTTTTCCAAAAAAATTGTCCATGCTTCTATTGGTAGCAATTGTTTGTCACAACCAAGCACTTCATGAATAGGACAAAGACTAAATCCTTCATTGCATCGCAGACTAGATAAGAAGGCCTTGTTGTCAAACATATTCACGATAAAAAATCCACCATGTCATTGTCAATCTAGTATTTACAAGGGTCAAATATTCCTTCTAATGGTGAGCTTTGACTCAATGTCAAATTAAACATTGAAAAGCATATTACCAACGATAAAATATTGCTGGTATAATATAACTTGGATTCATGCAAATAGAGTCTAACAATATGCAGTCAAAAGACTTCAATATTTAGTGAAATCCTCTAATACAAAATGGAATTATTGAGGTAATTGTTTTAATAGGTAGTGAAGCTTATGCAATCCCACTCTTTATAATATTTTGTTCTTCAAGATTTATCTAATTATTGCTATTTGCAAAAGGAGATAACTTAGTAGCAATTGCAACATCAATTTTGAGCTACTTTTAAGAATACTTAAGTCTACATTCCACAATGGCTATCTTTTCAAAATTTTCCTTCTCTTTGCACATGCATGAAAACTAATTTGCTTTTAATTTGGTCCAATGGTGTCCAAAATGGCTATATTTTCAAAATTATCCAAGTCATTCTCTTTGCATGAGTAGGAAAACCAAATTGTCTTTTACTTTGGTCGAATAGTGTGTCTTGAAGGTCCTTTTTCCATCATTTTATAATGTTAGTTCTCTAAATAGTTAAGTATTTCATCTCTATGGGTGTAGATACAGGGATTTGGTCTTCAATAATGCAAAATTTTCTTCTAAGGGTTTAAAACTTTCATTGTTTACAAGATGTGATGATCATAGAAAAAATTTCAAAGCCCTTTCACTTTGTAGGTGTGGAAATGTTATCTTACAATTTGTTTCATAAGGTAAATCTATCCAAATAATATTAATTTCTCCTTTCTCATGACCTATAGGCATTAAAATTTGGATAAGTATTTCCATTTTATAGGTGCAAGGATGTCGAAGATAACTTTCTCAATACTTGATTTGTTTATTATGCCTTGGTTTTCCATTCTAAAATAAATCCTCCACTTATGGATTTTGACCTAATAAATTCAATAATTTTTATTTATTTATTTACATAGTGGAATTGGTAGCCACCATGATGATCCAAGCACATTGTCCATATCTATGGCCACCACAATATTTCATGTTGTTCGTCCTAGAAGCTGCCACATAGTACTTCATGCAGTCTACCCCTATAACCACCATGCCACATTCATTTTAAATATTTTACATCGTTGAATGCACCAGAAAAGGGACAAGCATTCAATTCGACAAGGCTTGAGATTTAAACCCTAGGCATCCATCCTCCTTATAAGTTTTCATTGCACCAATTGGTCTACACCTTAGACCTATACAATTTATTTGTTTTTTAGTGAGTTTACACAGGCTTTTATGAGGGGTCTTGGTCTCTTCACACTAAGTGGGGTTTGAACCTTGGACATCTCAAGGAGAGGACAAAGCCCTTACCACTATAGTAAGCTTGTAACTTCTATAAAATTTATTTGTTACTTGTAAGTCAACAATCAAATTTTTGCATACCATTTCTCCATAAAATATGACACTTAGGAGAATTTTGTGTTGCATTTTTGTGTCTTGATCAGATTGTTAGGTATATATCCTCCCAAGAAAAATATTTTAAGAACCCTACTCATCATTATTATTGATAATATATCTTTCATAATGTAGAATGACCAAAGGCCAATCATTTACATCCTCATTCATGATGAATATGAAGTTCAAATACATTCCCTCCCACAAGACAACTTTGACCTCTAAATTGGTCAAAGTTATAGATAGAAAAAAGGCCATGGAATATTAGGATGACCTCATTAGAGGAGTTGTAATGGAATCTAAATATAAGGTAATCCAAAAGTAAAAAATTGTAAGGGCCTCAATATTCTAATTGTACTTCCCTTATCACAAATTTGTTCTCAATTATACCAAATAATTTAATCCAAGCAAATTGAATGTCTTAGATGCATAGGGGATAGGATGAAAAGTATTAGTAATGTAGTTATCATTTTGGGTCTTAGCCTACTAGTTGACCATGAAGCGATGGAAGCAAAAAAGATCAAGAATTTAAAAGACATAAAAAATGGATAAATCCAAAGGTTCGAGATATTGGCCTTAAGGCTAGGATTAATGTGTAAAAAATCAAATGAACACTTTAATATCCCAAACCTAAAACACACAATACTTTAATTAGTATTAACACTACATAATTTAAATCTACAAAATCCTTCTTGGAATTGAATTAATGATACTTTACTCTTTTAAAAATCTAAGAATGTATCCATCCTTGTAAGAAAACTTATAATTCAATTCATGATTTTGGACAATCCTTTTTAGATGAACTCTGATCTAAAAGACTACTTGGTGAATGGCAAACAAAATTTAGATTAGTGTTATCTCATCGTAAGCATAAAACCAAGACTATGAGCATCAATATCCTTATTTTAATATCATGTTGAAAATATTCCTAAGAAATAGGGAACATAAGGCAACCAAATACATAAAGTGTGTATAGAAAATAGATTGTAACATATAGTATAAATAAATATCAATGTATTCTTGATCTGAGAAATTGTTTGATTCAATTTATGTGCCTATGATATTGCAATTCAACATAGGAAAGGGATCAAGTAAATCCAAATTATTCAAACTGGGATGACTCCTAGGTAAGCTAATTAATCTAAATAGTTTTACTAGATATATAGGAAAAAGATGCAAAAGAGCAAAGTAAATGCAAATAAACAACAAATACAATATTTTAATGATAGTAGTGTGAGTGTTGTTCCAATGTGAATATTTAAAAGTTTCTGAATAAATTCAATATAATCATATCCATGAATAAATTGTAATAATAAATCAAAAGGACTAATTAGGTATGGGAGTGTGGAACCACAAGCATCATACAACTATAAATCAAGAGGTCAATGGATAAAGTTGATCTATAGAAACCATGCTCAATCTCTTTATAATTGTAGTTTGACATCAATGTTACAATATTAATCATAAGGAGTAGCTCCTATATTCTAAAAATAGACCAACTATACTTATAAATGAGCTCTTAGCTCTTATTTATAGAAAAATATTAATCTAATATTTAACTTATGTAACATAAATCTACTCCTAGTAAATTCTAATTTGGTAATTTTTTTTAGCAAAATTGTTACTTAGCTAACTAAACTACCTCTAAACTTGTTCTACATGACTTTACCAACTTCAATTCCTCTATTAGCACCACTTGAAGACAAAATATCACTTTTGAATATATTATATTAAAATTTGTGTGCCAAAATATGTCATTTTTTTAACATCCTACCTTAGGAAGTGATTTACCATTTTGATGTAACAATGATTTAGCACCAACCTCATCTTCAATTATGGCACCTAATTTTTTCATGATGTCCACTACACCTATATCACCAACTACCTCTTCGATAGTGGCATTACACTTGTTCATGGAACCAAATTTTCCATTGGAACCAACCTCATCTTTGATTATGGAATGTCATTTATTCATGGTGCCAACTCTATGTATGGCACCAAATCCCTCTTCAGCACTCATAATACTCCTATTCATGACAATAATTTATCTTTAATTCCATCCTCATCTTCAATGATGGTGTATCATTTGTTCATGATTCCAACTCTACTTTAGTGTGAATGTCAACTTTGACAATATAATTTATCACATGTATTTTAATTTCTAAAAGAAGTGTTTGAATTTTAAACTTTGAACATGCTTCTAGGTGCATCAATGGCCATCATCAACACTAGAACTAATTGCTATTTTGGGCTCAAACTTCAAAATTTAAATTCTAAAATTTAGACTCCAAAGGGTTTCCTAGCACATTAACATACTTTGAACTCTAAACTTTAACTTCTTAGTATGTTATTGAAGAACACAAGCTTATACTGAGAGGGGGGTGAACAGTATAAGATAAAATTTTACTTTTCTTTCCCAAACAATATTATCCAATGTTATCAATTGCAATATCTTTCCAAAAATATTATCAACCAATATCATTAATAGCAGTAGTAAAGTAATGCACAAATCATCACACACATGAGAGACACAAATTTAACGTGGTTCACCCAATGTGGGCTATGTCCACGGAGAAAATATTTCTTCTAAATTTTCTCAACAAATATCTTGGGAACCAATTCCCTATTACAATGTTTATGGACCTCTGTCCAAAGGAGATCTCAATCCCCTATGCTCAAGTTCATGGATCTCTATCCATAGGAGAACTCTATCCCCTTAACTCTGGTTTGTGGAACTCTATCCATAGGAGAACTCTATCCCCTTAAATCTGGTTTGTATAAATCTATCTCCTTAACTCTAGTTCGTGGAACTCTATCCATAGGAGACACCTATCCCCATTGCTCTGGCTAGTGGATCTCTATCCATAGGAGACCTCTATCTCCACTACTCTAGCTAGTGGACCTCTATCCATAGGAGACCTTTGTCTCCACTACTATGGCTAGTGGACCTCTATCCACAGGAGACCTCTCTCCTCTCTACTCTGATCAGATCCAAATCCTGATCACTAATATACTCAAATATGCACATATTACATGCATAAATCTACCTCAAGCCTTCACACAAGGCTTCCTCAAATCAACAAAAAAATTACTCTCAACTCTGCTCAAATATGCACATGTTACATGCACAAATATATCTCAACTCTGTCCTAAATCTACACACATTACATGCACAAATTTATCTCAACTCTGCTTACAAACTTTGCACAAATTTGCACCAAGCCTCATCACAAGACTAGCACAAATCTGTCTCAAACCTGCTCATCAAATCTGCTCTCAAACCTATTTCAAGTATTTTCACAAGACTTGCTCAAATCTACCTCAAACATGTTTCAAGTCTTCTCACAAGACTTGCTCAAATCTACCTCAAACCTATTTCAAGTCTTCTCACAAGACTTGCTCAAATCTGCCTACAAGCCTTCTCAAAAGACTTGCTCATAACACATGCTCAAAAACTGCTCAAAACACATACTCAAATCTGCTCATCAAAACCTCTTCTCAACTCTCCAAATATTGCATACAAAACAATGTTCATCTATTTCTAGATCTTGCATAATAGTGTCACCAAGTGCTTTATCTAATATTCAATGTGATTTCTTTAACTTGAAGTAGTTTAGACATATTCTACCTAGAATTCTTTTAACCTCTTGAACATATAGAGAATGATATGCACTTGAAAAATGCTCAATATGTTCTACACATTCATTAAGTCTATTGCTTTCACATGTCTCATATTTATTGCATTCTAAAGGTAGCTCTAGTCTAGCACATGATAACTGACCTTCTTATGTATTTCCCACAATCAAAATTGATGCACACACTTGCTTCACAAATCTGATTTCTAACACTTGCACATTCACTTTCAAGAACACTCAACTCAATGCACAACTTGTTCTCAAAGATCAAATACAATAATGCACAAGTTTGCTCTCAACCCTAGCACAAGTGTTTCCAATTTCTTTCAAGGATAAAGCACAACTTGTTCACAAACTCTAACACAAATATTTTCAATTTCTTTCAACAAGGATGCACATTTTGTTTCACAAACCCTAGCTCAAATATTTCCAACAATCCACACTAATCAAACCTTTTATCTCCACCTTATGATTCAGAAATATTTTCTCAATCAAACACCTTTAAGAAGGAATAATGTCACCATACCTCTTAACTTGCTTTGATGAAGAAGTGCCCTCAAAACCTGTCTCAAAATATTTTGTCTTTCTTATGCCACTTTCAAGGGTTAGTTAGCATAGCACTTTTCAATCATCCACATGATAAACCTCTCTTCAAAAATATGCACAAAAATATTACTTTACAATTCCCTTTAATTTATTTAATCAAAACAAGGCTTTTTAATCAAAGAACAAAACCCTTCAAACTTTCTTTCACCATGCAAAAATACACACAATAATTAAACCACAAAACACCTTATAACTCCTACTTTTAAAACACACACAATCAACTCATACAATGAAAGAATCCTTATCACACCTTATTTCTCCTTCTAAACAGATTTTAAATTTCAATACCAAAAGACCCTTTTCACACCTTATTTCTCCTATATCAAATGAGAAAAAATAAATGACAACTCAACCTTATAACTCCCACAAAAATCAAATTGCAATTGAGAAAATAAATACCTCTTTTATTCTGCCCTCAATGTGACTCGAACCTCTCACCTCATGAGAGCAAGGCACCCAACCAAAGGGCCATGACCAGCTACGCTAACGCAGCCCGTGAGAACACAAAGGTGCCAATCACCTTTTACTTCCTCCTACCATGAACTCTACCCATCCAAACAAAAATGGTTCGTGATGGGTTTTGAACCCCGAAACCTCCTTCTCACAACACCTTCGTGTAGGTTCAGCCACCAACTGGTCTAGCTGGTTGGATGGTATTTTATGTGCACCAATCCAAACATAAACCTTCACTATTCATTGTAGAAGACTGTGCTCTCCTTTCCTTTCCTTCTCTATCATGTGCAACAAATCGAATATCGAGATTATTGCTTGCACAATTTTAAAACCACTCAAAAATGACTTTAGGCATGGGGTATTAATATGATTTAATTTCCTCTTTGTCCAAAGTCGGCCCACCTTGTATTTTTTACACCATATGATGTCGACCACCTCAATTCAAAATTAATTTGAATTACCTTCAATTACTTGGCGCTCAAATGATATTATAACTTGAAATCTTTATATTATAATAAAGATATTATAATATTAATCCTTTTGAACCTTGCCTTCACAATTAATATTATTGCCTTCAATAATATTAATATCTTGCCTTCATTTTTAAACCATTGTTCCAAAGAACTCTTAAGCCTTTTGTCCTTCATTATAATATTCAAAAATAAATATTATAATGCTTTTCTCAACAAATTTCCTTTCTCTTGAGATAAACCTATGCCTTCATTATTGACCTTAGAATAATAATTGTGCCTTGAGAATTTTCCTTGACATCAATGACATCTCTCTTTTGACATCAATGACAATAATTTGCACAAATATTTCCAACAATCTCCCCCTTTTTCATTGATGGCAACCCTTCTAAAATACTTCCTTTTGCTACCACTATATTCCAAACTGCTCCCCCTAAGAAGTTGTTCCCCCTTACTAAAACTCTCCCCCTTTGACATCAATGGCAAAGGGACTCCTTTGGGGCTAAAAATAATACTCTTAGCTCATCCCCCTCACCACCTCATCTCCTTGAGGTGATTAATTTTGGGGTGGGAGTAAATCTACTCCCAACATACAATGCTCTTTTTCCTTTTCAACCTTCTTTTTCAACACCTTTGTAATCATACCCTTTTGATCCTTTTGAGTGTCCTTGTTCTTGCTCATATTTTAAAGTTCCTAAAACTTTGTTCTAAACCACTTGGACTTATGCCCAAGATTATTGCAATTGTAACACCTGATGTTGTAGTTCTTGGAAGGTGCAAATGATTTGAAGTTCCTCTTGGTGAAGCCATAATCATTTATGTCATGAACCCTGCAATGGATTACTTTATGACCAAAGTGATTACATGAGTAGCAATAACCTTGAAATAAATATCCATCTTCGAATGAGTTGAAATTCCTTTTAGTGAAGCCATAATCCTTCTTTCCATGAACCCTACAATGCATAACTTTGTGACCAAAACAATTATATGAAAAACAATGCCCTTGGAAGAAATATTCATCTTGTCTTGGAACACCTGGTCTCTTGGTCCTTTCTTTGCCTTATTTGTGATGGTCCATGTTTTTGTTTGTGCATTGTTTTCTTTCTTAGTGAAGCTTACACTATTCAACTTATCAACATAGTCTTAGGTTCTTCTTCAACCTCTTCCTCTAAACCTTCCTTTTCTTCTGAGCTTGAATCCTCTTTTTGTACCTCTTGACCTTTTTCAAAACCAAGTCCTGTTTTGATAAATGAAGATCTTTGTGCATTGATAATGTTATCCAAATATTTTGAACTTTTCCTAAACCTGTACAACTTATCCTTAGAATATTTCAATTCCATACTTAAAGAAACCACTTCATGTTCTAGCATTTCACATTCTAACTCTTTTACCTCTAAAATTTCAACCATGACTTCTTTAAATCTCCTTGTCTTAGATTTTGAGTTTTTGAGATCTTCTAGAAGCTTTTATTTTATTTCCTCATCTTCTTGAACTTGAGCCTTCAATATTGAATTTTGCTTTCTAACTATTTTAAACTCTCTAAGAGCAACAATAAGTTCTTCTTCTAGACCAATTGTACCTTATTCTTATTTTTTTGAACCTTTCTCTAGATCTTCAATTATAGGAGAATCTTCTCCCTGGTCTTCACTAGGAGTGTTTTCTTCCTATTCTATTGCCAAAAATAGAATCTCTTCTTCTTCACTATTTGAGAGTCTTTCATCACTGTCATTTGAAGCACTGCTTGCTCTTTTAACATAAAAACACTTCTCTTTTCATGCTTACCTTGACTATACCTGTTTTTATTTTCATGCCTGAATTTTCTTTCTTTCTTTTTATTATAATCCTATTTATCTTCACTGCTAATACTTCTACCTTATTTCTCCTTCTAAACATATTTTAAATTACAATACCATAAGACCCTTTTTACACCTTATTTCTCCTATATCAAATAAGAAAAAATAAATGACAGTTTAACCTTATAACTCCCACAAAAATCAAATGGCAATTGAGAAAATAAATACCTCTTTTATTCTACCCTCAATGTGACTCAAACCTCTCACCTCGTGAGAGCAAGACATCCAACCAAAGGGCCATCATTAACTGTGCTAATGCAGCCCTTGAGAACACAAAGGCACCAATCGTCTTTTATTTTCTTCTATCATGAACTCTACCCAGCCAAAAAAAATGGTCTGTAATAGGTTTCAAACCTAAAATATCCTTCTCAAAACACCTTCGTGTAGGTTCAGCCACCAGCTGGTCTAGCTGGCTGGGTGGTATTTGATGTGCATCAATATGAACATAAACCTTCAATGTTTGTTGTAGAATACTGCCACGTGCAACAAATTGGATATCAATATTATTGCTTGCACAATTTCAAAACCACTTAAAAATGACTTTAGACATAGGATATTAATATGATTTAATTTTCTCTTTGTCCAAAGTTGGTCCACCTTGTCTTTTTTACACCATATGACGTCGTCCACCTCAATTTGAATTACCTTCAATTACTTAGTGCTCAAAGGGTATTATAACTTGAAATATTTATATTATAATATTAATCCTTTTGAACCTTGCCTTCACAATTAATATTATTGCCTTCAATAATATTAATACCTTGCCTTATTTTTTAAAACATTGTTCCTGAGAACTCTTAAGCCTTTTGTCCTTCATTATAATATTCAAAAATAAATATTATAATGCATTTCTCAAAAAAATTTCTTTCTCTTGAGATAAACCTATGCCTTCATTATTGACCTTACTTAGAATAATAATTGTGCCTTGAGAATTTTCCTTGACATCAATGACATCTCTATTTTGACATCAATGACAATAATTTGCACAAATATTTCCAACAGTTATCACCAACATAAATGTTATCACCAACTATCAAAGCTAGAACCAGGTTGGGTTTGAAATTCAAACTCCAAATTTCAAAATTTGTAAGATATTAGCACAAATGCCAATTATCATTATGTGTCTACAATCTCTCTTCTAAAGTCCAAATCCTAAAGCTAAAACTTTGAACTCTAAATTTTGAAATTTGACTAGGGCTAAAACATCAACTACTACTAGAAGACAACTATTCTTCCTATGGTGTAAAATGGTAGTAGTTAGACTACTAAATTTCTAAAAACTCGTAGGGATATTAAGATCAATTGGTGGTAGAACCCAATTTTACCTTGTCCTATTTTTATTGGAGTATACAAAACTATGGTATTAAAAAATATAGTATTGGAACAAAATGTGTGGATACATTTTGTGTATTTTACTATAATGGTTGCTTAGTGTTTGAAGGTATTTTGATGTTGTCCAAGACCATAGTAAGTGCATCCATCATGTCATATTTATCCATGGGGATGTCTTATTCTACCTTAGGAACTTGCTTATCCCCTACAACTATCATATATATATTTGTGATGATGTTTATAGCTTCTATTGTTGTTCTAGCAGGTGATTATTTATATGCTTGGGTAATTTTATCTTTTTCCTCTATGAACACACTAACATGTTGATCACTTGATTAGTTATTATTTCATGAGGAAAATTATCTATCCATTGCTGATCAACTCAACTATTTCTTATTTCATATCCTTTAGAAATCCTTATACTATCATAAGAACTCTTACAATAATCTAACATTTATTGCTTAAGAGGAATATTCATTAGCCACACTTGCATTGTTGGTTTGTTTTAAATACCCAATTTTTGCAATTGTTGATTTGATACATTAGATGTATGTCTCAATATCTAAACATGATTAGTCCTAAAAAAATAGTTGTATTTGTATACTACTAATTGTTGCATCAACCTTGGCAAGCAACTTTTGATATCTTAGGATGTGGTCCAAGTAGATTCTAATCTATTCCACTTCATTTTGAATTTGGTCATAAAGGGAATTAATTACTTCAGTGGTGGAATAGTGAGATTTCATAAATTTAATCTCATTCTTTAGACTCTTTTTATTAGCATTGATATTTCTTCATATTTCTTTTTTATAGCTTCTACTCCCTTTTGCTTTTTAGCATTTAGTTGACTCATTAAACCTTGCCTTTCTTGTTTTAACTACAACTTTACCTTAGTAAGTTGTCTCAACTATCACTTTTATTGTTCATCTTGATTGACTTGTTATTACAATATCTTCTTGTATACTTCAAGTAATTTCTTTAACTGATTAGTATTTTAATAATTATTGTTTAAGATCCTCTTTTCTCTCTTTGAGGCCTCCAAGCCCTTAAACTAAGAAATCTAGTTTTCCTTGTTACTAGCTTCTTTTCAATGAATTTACATAGGGTTTGTATGAGGGGTCCCGGTCCCCTCATACTGAGTGGGGTTTGAAACTTGGACCTCTCAAAGAGAGGCCAAAGCCCTTACCAATGTAGTAAGATTATAGCTCTTTAATTTTACATAGGTTTTTATGAGGGGTCTTGGTCTCCTTGTACCGAGTGGGGTTTAAGCTTGACTCTCTTGAATAAAAAACCAAGAACTTTACCACTACGGTAAGCTTGAAACTTTCCTTGTTACTAAATTTTATCTTATATGTATCTATTGCTATAATTTTAATTTGATTTTATTTCTTGTTACCTTAAAATTTTTTGATAGCCTATAGAAAATTCATAGGCATTTCTAGATTGGATTACTATATTAACTATACCAATCCTAAGGGTCTTGCCTCATGAAGTCTATTGAAGTTAACTTAGCAAGATAATTGAATGATGTTATCACTAGCTTTCTTGGATCTAGTTACTATACTTTTACTCACAATATTTACCTCTTCTTCAATTACTTGTGCTCTCAACAAGGCAGGTCCCAAAGATGATGCAAAGTCACCTATAATAATCTTATCTATTTGCTCTTTTTCCTTGTGCAAATGCTCTTTTATAGTGTCTAAGCCACTTTGATCTAGAAGAGAGAGTATTTACATAGGAATTTGAGTGACAACTTGGGATATACTAACATGGAAGTCTTCCTTATCATGTGTGACAATACCATTACAAATCCCCTCTAAGTGATGACTTGTAATCCTACTTTCGTGAATGGGCTTAAAGTGCCCACTTATTATGAAAAGGAGTCAAGACTTAACTGTTGGAGTGTGGAACTATTAAACCATGTGTAATATACCATGGTGGAAATACTTTATGATGATAAGGGAGTGGTAGGTATAGATGATGTAGTGTTTGCAAATGATAATTGTTTATTTAATGGGATAGATGTTAAAGTGGAAATAGGTGGATCAATGAAAGTGGATTTTGATGTGGTGGATGATAATATTGAATATGATGTAGTATTGAAGGAATTATACAAAAAATTAAAATGGCTCCTCTTTATTACCACAAAATTGATAACACCTATTAATGTGGAATGGATGGAGTAGCAAAAGTGGGGATAGTTAAAGAACTTGCATTAGATAAAAATAGAGATTGGGAGGAAGGATTAGGAATATAAGAAGTAAAGGATGGAAGAGGGTGGGGAGAATAATCTATTTGGATCTCTAAAGAAACAACTTATATATGTTCTATCATTTTATTAGAAATGATTAGTGTAACAACTTATGAACCTTCCTCTATAGTCATTTGTACATACTATACCTTCTTTTGACCATCTGTGATCTTAATTTTAATTGGGTCCTCTCCTCATATTTCTATTTCTCCCTTGGATTTAGTATGAATATTTTATTATTTTGTTTCCATTCCTTATGGATTTTATAGGGTTTATCATTAATCAACAATACTTTTCCTTCTCCTTATTTTAGTATCCTTATTGAAAGAACCCCTCTCATTTATGGTCCCTATTTGGTGTACTTCAATAGTTGATATTTTAAACCTAGAGCTTACTTTGATGAGGGTAGACTAACTCATAGAAATATTTGAATGAAATAAGAATAATTTTTGGGCTCATTTTTATCTTCATTCTCTCTTTTTAGTATTATATTGATCCTCATATCCTATATAAGTCTATATCAAACCTTCAACTCATGGATCTTCTTGTGCCTTTATTACCTATATTGTACCTCATTCTATAATATGATATAATATTATCCATACTCCACCCATGCCTCTTGCTCTAAAAAGATACAATTATCTAATGATTGGTACTATTGTTTGGATTAAGATAAGTCTTTAGCTCCTAGCATATATTTTGTAGGACTTCTTTATAGAATGAAAACCAAGGGCAAATATTCTTCTTTAAATATTTATATTTGTGTTCCCATGCATTTTTAAATATTATTTTTTCTATTACAACCTCTTCCTCTAAATTTCCTTGCTTCTCTATGCTAGGTATTTTATTATGTGTATACAAAGTGAAAATACCCTTGCCCAACAAAGTACCAACAAAAAATGTGTATGGTTCATAAGCCCACTTGTCATGTAACTTATTTACACCAAGTCACCTTAGTTTCTTTTCTAGTTGTTCAATGCATTTTCTTACCAAAGGAGTCACAGAAATATACCTTTTATTTACAAATACATGCCTTCTTTTGTCCTCTACCATATGTATAATTAACCTAATCTAGTTGTCAAACCACCTTCATACCTAACATGTGGTTAGGAATAAACATTGGTAGTCTAAAAAACTATTGAGAAAACCCATATATTTTAATAAAGGATGGATTTATTTCCAAACAAAAATCACCTAACTCCTTCCCTTCTGTCTCGAGTCAGGTGTTTCCTTCAACTAACAACCTACGAAGTCCTCCTTGCACCCCCTTCATAATTTGTTCATAGATATATGGGAAAAAGTTATAATAGTTCACATTTTTTTGAATTGCAAGGAATGGATGCACTCAAATACTAGTAGAGGTTGTCAATTTTATCATGTTTGATCTTGTTCCAAGGTAGGAAACTATTGTTTTCTCATTCATAATAAGACACACTAGGTATGAAAAGTAGTTGAACTCCTTGTTGCTCTTAAAATTGTACAATTGATAATTCATCCTCTAGGATATATAATTTGTATAATATAACATATCTGGATATCTAACAATACTCTGGACTATATGAAGCATATCCATGTGCTTCTCTTTATTGAATTTCAATACAAAAACAATATCTAATAGTTCTCATCATGCATCATCTTTGAACATATTAATTTTTATGGGGATTTTAAAAATTGGGGCTTCTTCAAATTTTTCTAGCTATTGTATGAAAATATCTTATCATTAGTTCCTATCATTCCTTTCATAAAATTATATCTAGACTTGAGGCTAGTAGAAAATCCATCTGATATTCTATTCCTTAATATGCACTAGGTTCCTTCTCCTCTTTTATGTGATGAGTATGGTGTTCTTATCCCAATTTAGTTTCCTTTTTATATTCCCTTGCATAATATTGTATTAGTTCAAGACAATCCCATACTTATGGAGCAAAATATTTCCTATACCCAAGCTCCAAATTCTAGAAACAAGCCAAGAATCATTGGGATTATTTTACTAAAATTTAAGTTTTATAGACACTAAAATCTAGCCACTTGTCATCCATACATGCTTTCCCGCCATTTCCACCACTAAAACATAGTCACTTGCCCTCCATCCTATCTTTCTTGCCATTTCTGCCAATTATTTATATATATATTTATTATATATATATTTAAATAATAATATTTTATATATTATATTATATATATTTAATAAATATATATTTATATAAATAAATCAATCCCAACCATCCAATTTCATTTAATCCCGTCCGTCCATCCACATCAATCCATGTCACACCCTAAATTTATTTTCTACCCTTAGATATGTTTTAATCTCAGCCACACGATTAGTATCGTTGAAACCCTAGCATGCCCTAGGTTAGATTATAAATAGGAGCCGTTTTTATGGCTCAAACCCTAAGTACCCTAAGTCATTTTTTCAACCTCTGAGTCCTGAAGTTCCTGAAGTTTTCTAAGTTCCTTGGAGCCCTAACCCTCATTCCATCCCCCACATTACCTGTTCCCTCACTCGCCATCGTTGTTGTTGCATCTTGCATCTTTACCAGATCTACCTCTATGGGATCTTCCCTCACCTGAAAAGCACATTCGAGCACTTACTATCAACACTAGGTGCCTTTGGGCATCTCCCTACTAGGCCCACACACCCATGAGCATTTTCTGCAGCTCCTAGGTGCCCACGAGTATTTTACATAAGCCATTTTGACAACCTCCTATCTTCAAGCAATGCTAGGATACACATTCATCATCGACCTACAACAAATCCAGTCATTAAAGGATAATTAGCAAGTAGTAAGGTAAATCAAGTATTTTTATTATTTCATTTCAATATCTTTAGATTTGCATGCAATTTCATTTACCAATAGCTAGGGTTTTATTGATATATGAGGGTCTCACGCAATGGAGACCTCGCAGTTATTACTAACTCATTATTTTTATGTGTGCAGATCTGGAGGTTCATCATCATTGGATAAATGCTTAAGCTAACTTGATTCAATAGATATATGAATCCCACTCAACTCGGTTGGGAGCAAGAATGATTTTTACAGACACCATAAGTATTACTGTCTAGGGTTTCAGAGAAACCTAGTGTAATTGTATTTATTGTATATGAATAAACTATGTAAAATCCCTATTTGGGTCATATTTGATTGTAATCAAATCCCCCAACAATAATAATATTAGATCTATTCCATTATGTAATTTATTGTGTTACCGATTTATTCATATTTTAATTAGTTATTTTTTGATGTTTTGTTTTTGTCTTCACAAATGATGATCACGGTGGGACCCCCTAAGGGTTTCATTTTATGTTTTATCTTGATTTCTAACTTGCTATTTATTGTCCTATTTTTAAAATTTTTAGAAGCGTAAATCACGCACCCTTCGTTGGATCTAGGTTTTTTGAAAGTTTTTAGAAGTTGCAGAAGGTGCGTGAAATGCTTGGTGGTGCTTAGAGGTTATTCAAAAACATCCAACAGTGCTTGGAGGTCATCAAGAAATGCCCAGGTGCATTTTATGATGATTTGGAGAAAATACGTAGGTTGTCCAATAAGTATGTTGTATAAAATCCTAAGTCTCCATTTTACATATTTTGGGTTATCTATTGTATTTTTCAGATTTTAAGCTTAAAATGAACCATCATTAAATAATATGAAAAATAAATCATTCTAGTTTGCATTTTAAACTTGCATCCATTCACATACATTCTAACTAGGGTTTCTATTTTTAATGTATTCACAAGTGTAAAATGCTGCATTTTGTTTGCATTTGAATTGAGAATTGCATAACCTAGTACTACATTTTAGGGTTAGAAACACCTTCTTTTGTTTATCTAAGTAGGAACAATATTAGGGTGCCAAAAGTATCCCTTCCAGTTGGATGATTCCAGGTAGAGGGGTGGATGAACCCTCTGGTTGTTATTTAGACAAGGGGTCTTAAGCGGTGTACTTCACACCCTTTGGAGAACTTGGTATTCTCTTGTTGGCTTCTAATTTAGATCTATGAAATTTATTATTTCTAACATTGTTTGTACACATTAGTAAACATAAATTTTAAAAAGAATTCACACACAACATGTTTCATTCAAAACAGTAGTGGTTGGATTTCATCACCAACCATTACTTGAGATTTGGTGATGGTGGCATTCATCTCCATCCACCAATATCTGACCATAGACACCTGTAGACACCTAAAACGCATCATGTCAAGGGCGACTACTCATATGGACATGCTACAAGACCATATGGAGGATCTTGGATAGACTCCAAGATAGAGCAGTGGTTCTAACCACTCAATTTAGGAATTTTGGCATAATCAGTCTGAACCATAGCCCAGACCTGTGGTCTCCAGTCTAACTGTGGTTGACACCTATGGTGTGTAGTCTAGAAAAAAATTGTGACCTATGGTATTAACTAAAGTTCAGTTAGGCCTTCCATCCGATCCAAATTGGTTGGAACAACAAAAATATCTAGAAGAAGGCAGTTGAAGGATGAAAGATTCCAAAGGCTTCCATCCCAACTGTCCTAACCACCCTTCTTGGTCTTGGCTTCTCCATGAAACCACCCCTAGCCTTAGGGGCATGCTATAAATACCCCCTCCAAATGGGGAGAATAAGGGAAGAAAGCATTGGAAATATGAGCAGCGAAGCCTTGACGAATTGTACACTCAAACTAAGTATACTAAGAGATAGAGCTATTGCACTTAATCCCCGACCCTTTTGCCAACATTCATGATGAATTACATTATGGATGCCCTAGGTGCTTAGGATATTCAAAAAGCATAAATGTGGGCAAACGAATGCCCTTCATATCAAATTGATCGCCAAATCAGTCTAAGGACAATGAAGGTGACGCTTGAACATCAATTTGGACAAGGATATGAAGCCCACTACCCTTGATTTTGAGAGAAAATCCATCAGAGGTCAAACCACGACTGTCAATCATAGTTCCAAGTGCAGACCGCTCACCAGAGCTGCGATTTGCAAAAGGTGACAGATCACCTTAATCTTTTCATTTTTGTCTGGTTAAATATGTTATATTAATCATTTCTTAGGTTTAATTGCAGTTTAGAAGAATTATGACTATAGGAATTAGCTTAGAATAGTTAGTTTATGCTTTGCATTAATTAGGATATTTGTGGATCTTTTATGCACCTCTATGCTTCTATTTTGATATCTTATCCATGCATTATTTATCTAATGATCTCCTTTATGCTATATTACAAATTTTGATTCAATTAGCATAGTTTAAAGGTTTTCTTTATGTTTTCTTGATCATTATTTTAATGGCATTATCATGTATGTTTCATTAAAGGGCCTCATCATGAGAGGTTATCTATCTTTTTGATCGTGTGCTGTTGTTTCTTGATCGTAGTAAGACAGGTACAAGAGGAGTCTATATCATAATACTTCCACATCATGGAGAAGAGAGTCAACTCCACCCCAAGGTAGTTTGCGACTAGTCAAAGGGTAATATTAATGCGCCTACCCTATTAAGGACATTGGCAATTGTATAGACTGTATCATCATTCAAGTGACCCTAAGAGGGGCATATTTGTAACAAAAATTCGTTTATAATCAATACAAGAAATATCATTTTGTTGAATTTATGTAATGTGTCAAGCTTTTACACTTTTATGATAACTATAGACTAATACAGTAGATGGGAGCATGCTTTTTGGTTATGTCAGAAGGCGATCATGGCGGAACTCCATATTTGTAGCCCCTGAGTGCTAACATTCTTAAGTTTTTCTTATCTCAGGTGCTAACCGCAGCTAACAACTATGGTTATTTGTTGGCCTATGGCTTTCACTCATGGTTCACACTACAACCCATAGACCAGAGCTATGGTTTATAGCAGAAGCAACAGGTATCAGAGAAACCACTTGGCATCAGATCAAAAGTTGAGGTAGACTCTATTTTTATTCTTTGTTCTGTATTTTCTTCTCAGTGTTTTTACAGTAAGCGCTAAATCTATTGCAAATTAGGTACACTAAAGAAAAAGGGTGAATGAATAGTCCTAGTTTACTTTTGCATTCCTTCCATTAGAAAGGTGTTGCTAGGAACAACGAACCTTTGATTGTAGTCCGCCCTAGAATACAATGACCTTGATAAAAATTGAGTGGTTTTTTGCATGCTTGAGGCCCAATTAGAGGCCATGTCATCGTAATCACATTTTTATAACATCATGTAGGACATAGCATGCATAAATTTATGAATTTGAAATGTTCCTTTTCTATTTATGCATATCATGTAGGAATGATCATATGAATTCTCTTTTATGCATTTGTCTTTATGCAAAGTAAAACGAACCACACACACCACGTTTCATTTAAAAATCAGTGGCGTTGGGCTCTCACATCAAACCCATTTTATTGAGACCAATAGTGGATTTCATTACCACTTGGTTAGCTCATTTGAAATTGTATTATCAGGACCTTCTCGTGGCCAAGGCTAACCCAAGAACTATCCTATCCATGCAAAATAGCATGCACTCATCTTCGGAAGAGTGTATCACTACGCACGGTGTGCTGGGTGAGGGTTGGTAGTACCTATGCTACCTCGTTGAGTATGGACTTCACTACCATATTTGACTTGTGTGAGTGTATAGGTGAAAGCTAATTAAATTGAGAATAAAATCCAATGATTTTGCAAAACATGCGAGAGTTTCTCATACTGATACAACACATTTTGAAATAACATCAAACAGTTTAGGGCTCATTTTAAAATTTAAAAATAAGATAAGCATCATTTTATACCTTTTTTGATAATAAAAGATACATATAGACATTAGGTACACTATGGTGGATACATGGGGTGGTCAAAAAATGTGTAAGCCTGAAGCCAATGACCAAGCCCCAATCGATTCACAAATACACATGTTTAGTCCTCAACCACATGAGCAAACCTAACATCGTTCAGTGAGCATTAGAGGAGAAAATTTGACATGAGGGGATCCCATTGAGCGTACCCCTAATAGACTAGCATCAGTGCATTCTGTTATATGTGGATTAGAGCATGGACCTTCTCAGCTTGAGGGTGCTCCACTCAAAATCCATTACTAAGACTACAGTGCACGCACATCCACAGGATCAACTGAAGAGTATGTCATATAGGGGACCAGATTGATACCCATTCACACTAAGTCTACAGGGTGTACTATACCCCCACCTTTTGAGTATAAAAGGAATAGATATCCACCCATTCAGGGGCAAGTAGATGGGCTCCCTGTTGAGCGTAAGTCTACCCATACTCCCACACATATTATAGCATGCAAGATCACCATCGATATATCGAAGGTGGGATCTAATGGAACACCATCCCATGAGAGGTGGATATCTAGACAGCTAGATGGTCTAGGTAGTGTGTTAGAGCAGCTAGGCTGCAAGCCTTTGGCTCTTCCCACTTGTGCTCCGAGTGAGCATAGCGAGAGCACCATTAGAACTACTAGAGAGCATGGAGAGGCTTCTAAGTGCCCTCATGTCTCATGTCCACCATCCATGCATGGTGGCACACAACACAGGACACAACACAATTTCGATGATGTCTTCATAGACAGAGGCAAAGGCACAATACATCAGTTCAATGGGTATAGAACCCACAAGATCACTCATATAGAGCAAGCGTACCAAGGGCCTCCTATAATTGACCATGTCAAAATATCATATCAACTAGCCTCTAAACAAAAATGCCAACTCCTCCAAGATCAATTGGAGGATGCTTTCCTAGAGATGCAGTGCATTAAAGATGAATATCTTCAGGTGCAAAGGCTTACTAGATAGAGGTTGTATGAGCAGTGCTTGTGCAAGGAGTGCATCCTCGTCCAGAAGGAGTGTGTAGAGTAGGAATATAGGTTGGCTAGGGCCGACCTATATTCTTAAGATGAGCATAGAGAGTAGGTGCACAGGAAGGCTCTTTCACAAGTCGACATGCACCATGAGCGCGTAAGCATTCACACTCATATCACTACCCATCAAAGAGAGCGATCACCTTTGGTAAAAAATAAGAGGCAACAACATTATGAGGAACAAGAGGGGAACAAATGCAACCAAGAATATCCTAAGAGTTCCCGAGCTAAGGAAGAGTAAGAGCAACACCCTCCACCTTGACAGAAGAGGATTGTACCTCCCATACCGCCTCTGTGCTGACTTAAGGAGGAGGAATTTTTGTCTTCTGAGACTTACAAAGCTTTGGCCAAGAAGGTCAAAGCAATTGAGAATCAAGGCACGACTATCCAAAATTCAACACTAAGAAAAATTCACAATGAACCTTTAGATCCCTCGATGCCTATGCCCCCATACCCTAAGCATTTTGAGATGCCCAGGTTGGACAAATTCAAGGGTGATGAAGAGGCACAAGAACATGTCACGAGATTTTTGGATGCTTGCTTCCAGATAGAGAACAATGATGCACTGTTATTGCATACGTTTGTCATGACTCTCTCTAGTCTATCTCGAGAGTGGTTCAATTAGCTAAAGAAATATAGCATAACAAATTTTGAAAAATTAGCTGATGCCTTTCTTGAACGTTATTCTTTCGACATCAAGAAACAGGCCAACCTTTCCAATTTAGCTATGCTAGCTCAGTGCGACGACGAGCCAATAGAATAATATGAGAAGAGGTGGAGGAGATTAATGGTAAAGTTTTCATTCCCTATTCCTACCATAAAATTAACCTAAATATTTACAAAGAGTTGTGCCAAGCACATCTCGCTACTATTGTAGCTGCAATAGTATGCTACATTCAAAGAAGCTTTGGCGCAATCCAAGGTAATTGAGGACATCAAGTTGAAGGAAGGCAACTTGAAGCTCAAAATCAGGAAAGAGGGATATAGGAAGAGTACCTCAAAGCAACAGGGCAAGCATGCCCATGTGAATTAGGTGGTACTAAATATCCAAAATGAGGATAAGGGGCAAACGAAGTAGAATTATCAAGCCCATCCTTCTCCTACACAATACGACTAGTGCAAGAATAACTACAAGGGCAAGAACAAAGAGCAACGCCCACATTGCATATTAATGCAATTGATGGAATCATTGACATTGATTTTTTGTTAGCTCTGTGAGGCCAAGGAAATAAGATTTCTCAAATTCAAGATGGTTGATCCTAATTAGCCCAAGCCCAAAGACTATTAGGAAGATCTATTTTGCATATTTCATAGAGCAAAATGCCATGACATTGAGGTATGTTGGTCTTTCAAACATATTGTGCAAAATATGATAGAAAGGGGAGAGCTTGTGGTACCAGGAAATCCCTAGGCATCGGACAACCAAAACATGGGGATTTTTAAAAATCCATTACCAAACCATGAGGCGCCCCATAACCATGCTGACCACATCAATAAAGTGCGAGTTGAATCATCTACCCAAGGGTTCATCGGCATGGTCAATGTTGTTACCAGACATGAGAGGTACGAACGACCAAATAAACCTCATTCTCCCATTCAAATACAGACCATGCCCTAGCAGTGATAGGCATAAAATATTCCAGGCCCACCAATGAGACTGGTGGTGACCATTAGGAGTAAGCTGGTTCAAAACTTGCAAACGACTCCTGCAAAGTTGTTAATAAATGAGATTATACAATAGTCCCCTAGGCACAGGGAGACTCTTATGGAAATTTTGAGATCCATTGAGGTATAGTCCTAGAACACACAGACATTCACAAACTTTGTGGGGCACATACAATAGTGTCGGGAACCAATGATCCAATTCTATGATCATGAAGTGAAAATGGTTTTTGCAAGCATGGCTGACCCGCAACTACATATCATTGCATGTGTTAACCATGTGTCATTCAAAAGGGTCTTGATTGACACTGGTTTGTTGATCAATATAATTATGACTAAGGCACTGCACCATTTGAAATTGCCTAAATCACTCATCATACTGACCACCTTTACATTGAGAGCATTTAACGATGCACTATGCTCTATGGTTGACATGATTGTCCTACCTATTCAGGTGGGACTAAAGACCATTCCCATAATGTTTCATGTGATAGAGGATGCTTTGTAGTATAACATCCTGTTGGGGAGGACTTAGATTCATGAAATGCGTTGTGTTCCCTCGATATTGCATCAGTGTGTCAAGTATATACATGAGGGACAAGTTCACATGGTTTCATCATATTAAGAACCATTCAAGTTCATGAAATTAGCAGATTTTCTAGGGGGCTTTGTACTCCCATAAATGCACTTGGACATACGACCCACGTCACCGATAAGGGTTCCAAGAGGCAAATAGGCGGTGCATGTTCAACCATCGGTATCTGTATCAAATAGATCTGAACATACCACTACAAATTCTTTGAGACCGAGTGCATCAATAATGCGTCGGGACGACAAGAAATTAAAGGCAAAATTGGGTAGGAAAGAAGCAAAGAACACACCCAAAATAGTTGCCACTGAGGCTACCACTCCCATGGAGGTGGAGGAAGCCCAGGATAAATTCAAGGAGGCACCTCAACCTACTTCTCCTACATCGTCAGCAGGGTCATCTATACCATAGGTGAATGTTCACCTAGCCAGTACAGGTCTGGGTAAGTATCTTGTGCAAAATGTGACCTTTGGTCCTATTTTAGAGATTGCACAAGACATGGGTTGACCGATAGCCCATCGATATCCAATGGGATCTGTAGTACCATTGGGAAAGCCACCCAACAAAACAAACTTCATCTATGTCAGGTTGGATCAAGTTCCAACACGAGCACCCATGGAGATGGATGATGAGGAACAGTTCACGGTGAACATTCGATATTTGTCCAACCCAGAGTATGCCATGCACATTTTTGAGCTCTATCATTGGCATGGATACAACCTTGGTATTTTTGAACAAGGAGTAAGAACCCCTCTTGAACTACATTATCAATCGATAACTGATAGGTTCATATTGGGATTGCAGATTCAAGAACATGATGATTTACTCATTGCATCATTGGATCATTTATACCTGAGTCTAGGGGATGACGTGGATTTTAATCCACATCATCCTAACATGTCTAGTATTTGGGGCAACAACCCAATGGTGTTAGTCATCACCATTGAGATATCGAAGCTTGAACATGAAGATTTCTCGAAGAAGAACCCTAGAGGCAACTAGGGTCATCAAAACCGTATCACAATCGACGATACTGGTATTTAGGGGCACAACCCTACCATTCTAGGTGATCTCAAGTTAGGATATATTTGTAATGAATATGGAGAGGAGTCCACCTCCAAAATAATTAGACTGGGTTATGATGCAAATGGTGAGTCCTCGAATAATGATCAATCTGAAGAGGAAGCTGAACGAGCCTTCGTGGTTCCAGTATTTCTATGCCATTTGCTACCTAGAGAGCAATTATATGAGATACACGAGCATTGCATAGTTGATAGTGATTATGAAGATGATACAAAGCAGGCCTACTTAAGGCCTCATCTAGCTAATCTCCCAATATTTGTGGACACGATAGATTGGTCTGCTCGTAGTAGCAATCATAGCGATGAGGTTGAGATGGCCGATCCAAGGCTTGTATATCCGCTACATCTATTATCTACAGAGTCGTAGTATGTTATAGAAGAAGTGCCTCTTAACACTGATCGCTTTGAAGAGGAAGTAGAGCCAGTTTTTGTTCTGGTGTCATATATACGATCATTTTATTCGATTTATCTAGATAGTGATGATAGTGATTGCAGAATCAGATATATGGGACCACATCTGGCAGATCACCCCTTGCATATAGGGGGAAGTGAAGGATTATATCTATATAGTGATGATGAGGATTCATTGGATATGGTCTATTTGGGGCCTCATCACCTACGTAATTTAAATCCATCTTGAGGTTCGCCACCTATTACAACTATAGGTTTATGTTGAGAGATTAATCTCTAGTGTTGCCTCAGGGAAAGAATAAATCTGGAAGAGGAATATCAAAGACTCTTTCTCCATATGCCTACTTATGCTAAACTACTTGAGCTGAGAGATCCCATTTTGCAGTTAGTGCACAGGGAGGATCCAGTTGTCCGGGTATCCCACTGGGAGGACCCGTTCGTCCTCGTACCATCTGAGCCAGATCTTGGGTACGAAAGTAACACAAATGATATAGAGTTCATTCCGTGTGGTCTTGGAGATCAATTCCATTCCATCAACATGGTCTCCATTGATTTGACCACTCCACTCTGCAATCCAACAGATCCATCCAAACCATTGCATCTAAACATGGATGTTATCGATTGGGATCATGCTGATTCACCAATAGAGCCTGAAGACTTCTTTCTGAATGAAGAGATGTTGCAACCATTTCATTTTGGACTAGGCTATGCTTATGATGTCTATCACACTGAACATGCTTCCAAAGAAGAACATATAAATCCAACTTATGGCATCCATTTGATCCCTACGCCTCATCATCTTGAGGAGGGATTCCATATGTCAGTAGAGGAAACCTTCAAAGTGGATATCAATAACGACCCTACCAATCCAATGAAGGTTAAATTTGGAATGAGTCTCACTCCAAATGAGTTTGCTAGCATCATCCCTCTGCTAAAAGAGATACCTGGCCTTTTTGCTTGGACATACAAAGATATGCCTGGTCTAGACCCAAAATTGGTTACTCATAACCTTTCGCTAGACCCGTCCAAGAAGCCTATCAAGCAGAAGCTCATAAATATGCATCCAATAGTAGCCTTAATGGTGAAAAATGAATTGTAGAAATTGTTGGATGTAGAATTTGTCATTTCCATCGACTATCCAGAATGGATATCCAATATGGTGCCTATAGGAAAACCAGATGGAAGGATCTGTACTTGTACGGATTTTAGAGATCTCAACAAGGCAACACCTAAAGATTCATTTTTGTTGCCTAATATCTGTTGAGCAAGGTGCAGCAACAGTATTGTCATTGTTGTCAACACAGTTAGATAGATCTGTTGATGTAGTGGACAGGAAGTTCAAAAGCTATTCAGATGCAGAAGAGAGGAGTTCAAAGGTTACTAAGAGTATGTACAGTGATTTTCCAAGAAGACCGAAGTGGCCCATATGCAAAAGATCAAAGAAAAAGACAAGTAAAAAAAGTGTCACGATATCGTGACATATATAGTAGGCAAGAAAAACTGTCGTGATTTCATGACATGTTGGAAGAGAGAGAAAAAGTAAGAAAAACTGTCACGATTTTGCGACATGTTGGAAGAGAGAGAAAAAGCAAGAAAAACTATCGCGATTTCGTGACATGTTGGAAGAGAAAAAGGCAAGTGGAAAAACTGTCGTGATTTTGCGACATGTTGGAAGAGAAAAAGGCAAGTGGAAAAACTGTCATGATTTCATGACATGTTGGAAGAGAAAAAAGCAAGTGGAAAAACTGTTGCGATTTCACGACATGTTGGAAGAGAAAAAGGCAAGTGGAAAAAACTGTCGCGATTTCATGACATGTTGGAAGAGAAAAAGGCAAGTGGAAAAACTGTCGCGATTTCATGACATGTTGGAAGAGAAAAAGGCAAGTGGAAAAACTGTCGCAATTTCACAACATGTTGGAAGAGAAAAAGGCAAGTGGAAAAACTGTCATGATTTCGTGACATGTTGGAAGAAAAAGAGAAAACAAGAAGTATCACGATTTTGCGACAAGTTCGAAGAAAGAGAACAAGTAAGAAAAGTGTCACGATTTCGTGACATGTCGCATTTTCATGACTCAAATAGGAGAGAGAAAGTAAGTTGGAAAAGTGTCACAATTTTGTGACATGTCGCATTTTCACGACAAAAGAAAGAGAGGAAGCGTACGGAAGCAAAACTGTCATGATTTCATGAAAAAATTAGAAAGCAAGACTTAGGAAGCAAAAGTGTCACGATTTCACGACAAAAGCAGAGAAGAAGACCTCGAAGGCAAAAGTGTCACGATTTTGCGACAAAAGCAAAGAAGTAAAGTATGAAAGCAGAAGTGTCATGATTTCACGACAAAAGCAGAGAAGAAGACTTCGAAGGCAAAAGTGTCATGATTTCATGACAAAAGCAAAGAAGTAAAGTACGAAAGTAGAAGTGTCGCGATTTCATGACAAAAGCAGAGAAGAAGACTTCGAAGGTAGAAGTGTCGCGATTTCGCAACAAAAGCAGAAAGCAAGACTTTGGAAGCAGAAGTGTCGCGATTTTGCGACATGTCACATTTTCATGAATTGAAAAGGACAGGAAGGAAGAGAAGCAAAAGTGTCACAATATTGCGACATGTCACATTTTTGCAACTCAATAAGGGCAGACAGGGAGAGTAACAAAAGTGTCACGATATCGCAACATGTAGCATTTTTGACTCAAGAAGGGCAGGCAGGCAGAGTAACAAAAGTGTCACGATATCGCGACATGTTGTATTTTCATGATCTGATGCAAAGAGAAAGAGCAAGGAGAAAAAGTGTCACGATATCGTGACATGTAGCATTTTCACGGTCCAATGCAAAGAGAAAGAGAGAAAGAAAAAGTGTCGTGATATCGCGACATGTATTTTTGAGGGCCAAAGCAAGGAGAAAGAGAGAGAAAGCGAAAGTGTCATGATATCGCAACATGTTGTAGTTTCGTGGTTGAGTTGAAGCTGACTAAGACCGATGACAGCCGACTAAGATCAGGGTTTACATTTGTTATGCAAGCTGACTAATATTAGGGTTTTCATCATGAAAATATTGTTATAAAAGGAGGGTTGTTTGGAGAATTGTGATGTGGTTGCATAAGTCATCGAATGCATGTCAAAGTGTGAAATGTGGCCGTAAGAGCACAGAAAGTGCAGAAGCGATGAGATGATGGTGAAGTGCGCAAAGTGAGCAAAGAGTTGTATCGAATTGTCCTAAGTGCGTCTGTGAGTGCGCAGAGAGCGAAGAGGTTGAAATTCAACTAAGTGCGGTTGTGATTGCGCAGAGAAAGTAGAAGGCATAGAGATTGCAAAGGGCGAAGACGAATGCAAAGTGGAGCTGTAACAAGGCAAAGTGTGCAAAGTGATGGTGCAGAGAGAGCATAGTGCACAGAGAACACAAAGGTGAAGAATACCAGTCAGGGTCTTGCAAAAGCAAAGGTATCTTACTGTTAAACCTGTAGATTCAAATTGAAGTCTAGGTTGGTGCTTGGCATTAGGGGTTGGTGCTTCTTCTAGTTGGTGCTGGTAAATCAAGGGTTGGTGCTCCTTCCAGTTGATGCTAGTAAATCAGGGGTTGGTGCTCCTTTCTATTGGTACAGATAAATTAGGGGCTGGTGCTCCTTCCAGTGGGTGCTGGTAAATTGATTGTAAAGTTGGTGCTTTGCAAAGGCTGGATTTGGATGGTAGTCCAAGTAGTCATTCTTGAGGAGTTGCAAAATTGGTGAACCTCATTAAATCTTGTATTGTGTGATGTTCTCTTGTGATACTTGCTTTATCTAGTTTTAAGGTTTCATTATTTCAGTTTTAAGAGCTGTAAATTTAAGTTTAAATAACTACACTGATTCACCCCCCCTCTCAGTGCCATTGTAATACTAAAGATTCATTTTCGTTGCCTAATATCGATGCTCTAGTAGACTCTACTGCAGGTCACGAAATGCTCTTCTTAATGGACAGTTTTTATGGTTATAATAAAATTTGGATTAAGCTCAAAGACCAGTACATAACCACATTTATAACTCCATGGGAAACATTTTGCTACAAAGTTATGCCATTTGTTCTCAAAAATACTAGTGCCACATACCAGTGGGCCATGACATACATTTTTCATGACCATATGCACAAAATTCTTGAAGATTATATCGATGATTTGCTAGCCAAGTTATTGCTACAAAAAGAGCATGCAGAGGTATTAATAAAAGTTTTCGATCACCTGATAGAGCACAACATCAGGATAAATCCTAAGAAGTGTGTATTTAGTGTAACTTCTAGAAAATTACTAGGGTTCATTGTCTCCAAGAGAGGCATCGAAGTAGACCCAACGAAGGTCAAGGCCATTTTGGAAATGTGTCCTCCCACCAATATTAAGGAATTAAGGAGCCTTCAGGGCAAGGTAGCCTCAATAAAGCGATTTATCACTCAACTATTAGATAAATGCCGATCCATGAATCAACTACTACATAAGGGTGTCCCATTCAACTGGAATGAGTACTACAAGGCAACCTTCACTGAGATAAAGAAATACCTGGAAACATTGCCAGTGTTAGCTCCAACAAGGCCAGAAGAGCCTTTTTTGCTACATATATCGGTAATAGACTTTGAGTTAGGGACCATGTTGACCCAAAAGAACGTACAAGGCAAAGAGTAAGCCATATATTACATTAGCCGAACCTTGGTGAGTTACGAGCTAGGATATGCATATGTGGAAAAACTATGTTTAGCAGTAGTTTTTGCTACCAAGAAATTGTGGTACTACATGTTGAGTCATACGACATATGTGATATCAAAACAAAATCCTTTGTAGTATATGATGAGCAAGACGTATCATAATACACGTACTACAAAGTGGATCATGCTATTGATAGAATTCAATCTGGAATTCATAAGCCAAAAGTCCATTAAGGAACAAGTCATAGAAGATTAGTTAGCTGAGGCACCACTATCCAATAGTAGACCTCTAAAATTGAGCTTTCAGATGATATAGTGTTTGTAGTATCTGAAGCTCCCGAATCGGAAGAACTAGAGAACAATGCTGATATGAATTAGTTCTTTGATGGTTCAAAATATGAGCAAGGAGCTGGCACAGGGATAGTATTTTTCACACTGCAAGGAGATATAATGCCCTTGTTGTTCAAACTAGACTTCCCATGCACCAACAATAATTTTGAATATGAAGCCCTTCTTTTGGGCCTCCATACAACCGTCATCATGAATATCAAGAGACTAAACATCTTTGGCGATTCCCTGCTCATAATTAACCAAGTGAAGGGACTATTTTAGTGTTGATGTTCGATACTGAAAGCCTACAAAGATCTTGTTGCCACATATCTAGATAAACTAGAATGGTATGACATCGATGCAATCCCTCATTCATAAAATAGGTTTACAGACACCATGGCATATTTGGGATCCTTAATCCCTCAGAATTTGTCTGCCGACTTCACTACCATCCACGTCAAGACGCTCTTGCATCCTACAGTAGAGCGTTTAGCCTTTGATAACAAAGAATCAGTCAAAATGATTAGTGTGGAGCCAAAATCTGATTGGTTCTGCAACGCTGAAGACTTTCTCAAGAAAGCACCCTAGGGGTCTTTAACCTCCCAAAGTCCTACGGGGAGTGGCACCACCATTCACCACCAGGTTATTTCCCAATCTATATTTACAAATATAAATATGTAGGGGGAGCAAGTCATCTTGGCAGTCAAAGCTGAGGCTCATCATAATTAGATGTCATAGATTCAAGACTTCCTAAGACTTGGTTTTGTCTCTGAGGGACTGTCCCATGCCACAAGACGTACATTTAAATATAAAGTGACTAAATATGTCTTGATAGGAGATATTTTATACTGCTAAAGTTACGATGGAGTTCTTCTTCATTGTATTGAGCCCCAAGAGTTATCTTGGGCAATTTCAGAAGCTCATGACGGTACATGCAATGGCCATTTCAGTGGCATGGCCATCGTAAAGTGCATCCTTTGAATGGGTTACTATTGGCCCACTATGGATAAGGATTGCAATGTGTATGTCAAGAAATGCATAAAATTTCAACATCATGCTAATCTTACGCACTTGCCATCATAGGCCCTACAACCCATCCAAGCGGCTTGGCCATTTGCTTAGTGGGGTTTGATATAATTAGCAAGATATCTCCTTCGTCATCAGGTCGACATACATTCATTATTATAGATATTGAGTATTTTAAAAAGTGGGTGGAAGCCATTCCCTTAACAACGACCACTAGAGTTTACATAGCAGAGTTCATAATGGAGCATATCATAAGTCGTTTCGGGATATCATCCAAAATAGTTTTAGATAATGGAACTTCTTTTAAGAAAAAAACTATGTGATATTTAACATCTAAGTACCACATCAAACATAGTTTTGCAACTCCATATTATCTACAGGAAAATGGACAAGTTGAGGCCTCAAACAAGATTGTGGTAGCCATCTTGAAAAATATAGTGTAAGAACACCACAAGGATTGGCATATACAACTACCCCTTGCACTATGGGCTTATAGGACTAGCATTCGGACTCCCACTGGGGCAACTCCATTTTCACTAGTATATGATGCTAAGGCCATTATGCCCTTAGAGTTGGAAATTCCAATGCTGCGCGTCACATTGAAAGAGTTCATCGATGATGACACCGCACGACAAGCTTGACTAGATCAATTGACGCTACTGGATGAACATCGTGTGAATGCCCTAGAGCATCTCTGCATCTATCAGGAGTGATTAAAATGAGCTTACAATATCAAAGTCCATTAGAGAGAATTTGAAGTTGGGGATCTTGTGCTGAAATAAAACCAATAGAACTCAAATTTTATGCTTGATATGCGAGATAAATTTGTGGCTAATTGGCTAGGACCTTATATCATATCTAAAAATATTGGTTTGGGTACCTATCACCTGACATCGCTAGGGGGTGTTGAAGAGCCTAAACCTCTCAACATCATCCATATTAAGGCATTCTATGCTTAGAGAGTGTAGCAGAAAAAGCTCCAAAGGCATCTGTAAGCCCTTTGGTCAGTCAAAAAGGCACCAAGGATTTCTAAAAAATTGCTTGGTCAACCCAAAGGCTCCGAGAGTTTTTTTTTCAAACTACTCGGTCATCCCAAAAGGCTCCAAGCTCTCATTCGAGTGATTTGGTCATGTCATAAAAAGCTCCAAAGGCATCTGTAAGCCCTTTGGTCAGTCAAAAAGACACCAAGGATTTCTAAAAATCACTTGGTCAACCCAAAGGCTTCGAGGGTTGCTTAAAACCACTCGGTCATCCCAAAAAGGCACCAAGGATTTCTAAAAAATTGCTTGGTCAACCCAAAGGCTCGAGGGTTGCTTAAAGCCACTCGGTCATCCCAAAAAGGCACCAAGGATTTCTAAAAATTGCTTGGTCAACCCAAAGGCTCTTAGGGTTGCTTAAAGCCACTCGGTCATCCCAAAAATGCACCAAGTATTTCTAAAAAATCGCTTGGTCAATCCAAAGGCTCTGAGAGTTCCTATAGCTTCTCGGTCATCCTAAAATGCTCCAAGCTCTCTTGCGGAGAGTTTGGTCAACTAAAAGGTTCCAAATGCATCTATAAGCCCTTTTGTCAATCCAAAAAGCTCCAAGGATTTCTAAAAATAACTTGGTCAACCCCAAAAATCTCCAAAGGCATATATACTCATCGTTTGGTCAAATATGAAAGCTGAAAAATTCATAAAAATTTGAAAATATACAAAATTCCAAAAAAATTGGTAAAGCATAACATCCAAAAACATTTGCTTTTGCAGTTTGCATTTTTATACATGCATTCACCTCATCATATTGCATTCCACAGTAGAGTGTAATGTGTCTATCAAAATCTTACAAATGGTCACATGTTTGTGTTTCAATCATGCACCCTTGCATTTATCATAATTCATTACATTCATACACGATACCTATTGTGGAGAAAAATGTATGTATATTAAGTTTTCCAGTCACTCAAACATACCTAGGGGGTTCTTATGATATTGTAGAAATCTTACTTTGCTTTTATATACGAGGTCATTAGTTGGGATAGTGCTTCAACATATCAGGATCCCGTCACTAAGAAAAACAATATAAAATCCTGCTAAGACAAGAGATGATGAAAGCTACAAAAGAATTCTTAGGTATCTAGAGATATGGGTTTCATGACCTGCTTATCTTGCAAATAATTCACTCTAGAGTGGTGAACTTTGGCAAAAGGACAAGAATTTCCCCTATATATCCCAAAGTTACAAAGTTTAAATCCCAAGTTACAAAGTGCAAATTTCAAAGGACAAAGTTCAAATCAAATGTAAAGTGAAATAGTGAATCAAAAGCACTATAAAAATCCCTTGCTCAAGGAAAATGATAACACATGGAATAACAGTGATTTTTATCACTACATATGAGCAAGTAAGAAGGGTGAGAACTTGAATCCCTGGATTGTCCACCTTTTGAAAACCATAGAGTGATCCCCGATAGCAAAAATGGGTTGGAAGAGTCTCGCACAAAATCAGAGGGGTAGTTCTATTGGGTGATCCCAAAACATAGCAATCAATTGAAAGAGTCCTACCTGCATTTGGAGGGGTAGTCCTAATCAATTTGCAAGATGAGCTAGCTCTAGGTGCCTAGGTTTGTCTAGCTATATAAGTCTAATCAAAGTTGAAACAAGGATGGTACGATCGTATGAGGAACCCTATCTTACATATGGGTTGAAAGAGTCCCGACTGAAATACGAGGTATGATTATGGTCTATCTTAAAATACTCACATGCACACACAAGAATGATGAATAGTTGGGTCTGTCATGGCAAAAGCCTTGTACAATTAGTATGTGATTTTTGGAGAAGTCTACTAGGGTGTTTGAGTCTCATGGAAAACCTCAAAAGGTTCTCTAATAGCAACAAAATATCAAATACCACTAGACAAAAAGTGAAAATATCAAGAAAAGAGTCATACATTTATCATAATGCATTTTACAAAGCACAATCAAACATATAGGATAGATACCGCATGAATATCAGAAATGATGTTTAGACGACCACTGACTATATAGTGTAGCAAAGAAAAATATATAGAATAACATATTCATTCATTAGCATTATACCAATCCATTTTACTACATTTCATATATGGGTGATTAATTGATTAAGTTCTTGTAATGAGAATTATCAATTATTTTGCATGATTGTTATACATTCTATGGTGTCGTATTTTAAAATTGATATACATAGTTTACATTCATTCCTTATGTTTTAAGTGATTAAAGCATACACATTCATTCCCATTAGATTATGATTATGTACATAATGCATTACCATACATTGCATAGCATACCATAACTTCATAAAAATAAACGCATGTCCACAAAGCAAAAACAAATTTGTGTTATAAATAAACAATGCATCCATATGCATACATCATACATGGCACATCTAATCATCTAGATCACTGCATCTCATCAACATCATCATAAATAATATAGCTATCTAGTGCATGTCATCCATACATCACATCATATAAAAATATCATCATAATAAACATTGCATCCCTGTGCATCAAATAAACATAAAATCAAAAATACACATCGGTACACATAATGAGCCATAAATGATCAAGTCATATATATATATATATATATGTGTGTGTGTCCAAAAGAGTACATAGGGAGTGTATAAAAATACCCACAGGCTACAAAGTGTGTAGGTCCTCGACCTTACACCCAAAATAAATATGGCATATCAAAAATGTAGTATGCATCTAGCAGAGCCCAAATCTAGTCTGCTCCCCTTGTATCGAAGCTCTCATTGTCTCCCTCAGCACTGTTCTCTGGAGCCTACTCTCCTATCTACTCTAGAACCTATGGTGGGTCCTATTATGGATCTTGCTTGCCTCCAAATCCTAAGGCACCCAACACACGAGAAACTGGTAACTAAAGCAAGCTAGTCCTATGATCGATGGCCCCTGAAGTCTACCCTGCATCTCTAGGCATGGCACACGATGTTGCACCATGTGAGCTAGAGGACCTATGCATCCTCTCAGTCCTATGAGTCCTATGACTCGAGCTCACCATAGACTGTTCGAAGGTCCTATACCTAGTTCGCTGAGACTATGAAGTGAAAGGATCCTTAGGAACCTATAGCACATGCATCTTAATGTAGCCTACTAGTTGATCAATGCGAGAAAGCCAGGTTTCATGCATCTCATTGATCCTCATGACCATGCTGTGCAATCGCTCTACCTTAGTCATCGAATCTTGACCACCTACTGAAGCTATTGTTGGTGCTATCGGAGGTCCCATAGTAGCCTGAGGAGGTGGCATAACCCCCCTCAATGCCCAGAAGAGATCCCTCTCCATATCTACTGTAGTCTATTGTGCCTGGGCTAACTCTAGTGCAGTCTACATTCTCTAAACCTGGGTCTCTACATCTATGGCCTGTGTAGTGAGGTCTTGTATCTGACCCTATGCCTCATTCAGGTGCCTATCCCTGTCAACTACTCTCGCCTCTAGAGTGGCGATAGTAGTATATTTCTCTAGCTATTGTGTATGGAATCATCCAAGATGACTCTACAAGTCAGCCACCTAAGCTAAGATCAGACCCTCTACATTTTTAGGAGGTACTTCACCCTCCTCTGGAGCCTCCTCATCTGGGTTAATCTTGGGAGTCTCTTTAGTGGTGGCCTTTGTGCCCCAACTACCCTCTATCTGCTGGCACACCCTACACCCGTCAGGATCCACCTCTGCTTCTGCCTGATCTGGCTCTTAGCATAGAGGCCCTAACCTATACCATATGAACATGGACCATCACCCATCATACTCTAGAGTGGTCCCAATAGTCTTAACTCTAGTCTCTTTGTAGTCATAAGGAGCATCTCTTAGAGGCTCAAGAATGATCCACTGCAGATCAGTCTTTCAACCATGCATCAATATTTGATAGGGATCTCTAGAATGTCCTCCACCATACCAAACTATCGTATGAAATGAGAGTAGAACTGATACTCTCTAATATCATCCCTTCGGCTGATAAGCCACCTGTCTCGGCAAGCCCATCAAAGCATCTCATCCACCTCAGGCCATGCGGGGCAATCCATGTAGGGGCACCAGACAATGTCCCCCAGCCCGAGTGATGCAAATTGAGTAATGTAATGCTCGATGTCACTATAATGGATCCTACTATGGTTACCCTCCACCTCATGATGCTAGCATGTAGCGTAGCACTAATGATCAACATCTATCTCAGCAATACACACTGGAATATCTGTAGGAAGCTCAATACGAATGTGCTGCCACCCCTAGATCTACAATAGAAGATTGCAGATGATGTCCTTATGGCTATGCTTAGTAGTCTGGTACATTTTCCTATAAATATAACATAGTAGAGTGCTCCCTCATGATAAAATTAGTGGCTCCTTTGTCGAAATTTTAAGAACCCTCCATGCAGTGGACAAGAGGTTACAGGGAATCCTCGTACCAAAGAGTATGAAAGAATAATTTGTACTATCAGGTGCATGAAGAGGGATTCCCATGTAGAGAAGACATCCTCGTGATACCAGTCATCGATGTGCACCCCTCCATGGTTAATCGCATCCTGAGCATCCTCACTCTAGATGTCAAAGATAGCATCAAAAATAGCCTCCTTTACCTCGAAGGTAGAGGACACAATGGCCTCACCATCGATAGGGATCCTGAAGATCCTGTAGATGTCCTCCAGGGTAACAATCATTTCACTTGTAGGCAGGTGAAATGTTTTGGTCCACGCATTATAATTTCAGGCCAACACAGTCAGGTAGGCTTGATCTACCCTAATAATGGGCAGATCCATGATGTAGCTGAACCCGATAGCTCTGAACCAATCTCGGTCATCATCAAAGAGAGCCTCGTAGAGAGTCTTTAGAATGTCAGGATCCTGAGCTCTAGAAGCCAATTTATGAAATAAAAATCTTAATGTAAAATAAAATTTAGCTAAACAGAGCTAAAAATGATAAAAACATCAAAAAAAAATTCTAAAGTTGTTGAATCGTGGGTCAACCCTGCGGTTCGCATGTGGTCAATTTTGACCGTTGGGATTTTTGAACTCTAACCATAGCTGAAACCTATAGTCCCTAATTTACCAATTGGGAACCACAACTACCAGCTATGGTTTAGGAGAGACACCCATTTTGGGTACCCTCCTAGTCCACTAAATCCAAAAATTAAAAACCTAAGCTAACCTAGACTAGTGGGGTTCATTACTAGCAGTTTAGTGAGGTTCATTATCCACATTACTTAATGTGGTTCATTTTACTGGTATTGAGTGTGAGCTCTCAGTTTTGAGTTACCTTGCCCGCACCTTGGCCTTGGCTAGGAGATGGCTGATCGGGATCCACCATCGAGGTAGATGAGTGTAATTATGGTAGAGTGTGGTAGCATTTCAGATCAGGGAATGTGCTCTCACTCTCAGATCTCTCAAGTTGCTAGTGCTTGCAATAAAATAATGAAAAATTTCAAATGGGAATTCAATTTATAGGTTATCCTAGTCTCGGTGAACCATAACTGACATCTACGGTTCTAAAACTAGGGTTTTCCGCCCGCAGGTATGACCCACGGTTCCCAAAATTTGAAAAATTAAACTACAAACCATACCTGTGATCCGCAGCTAGCATTAAAGGCACTCAAAACCCATCGTGGGAAGGTCTAAAAAAGCATATTAATGACTCCCATTGGATAAAAATTCAAAATCAATGATCAAAATTGTAAATTTGGTGATGTTAAAAGCACTAGGATCAATCAAATAAATGCAAAATTAAAACAAAAAAATCAAATAATTAAAAACCAAATGTACCTCGTATTCAGTGATTTATCCTATACACTTGGTGGTTGCAGTGTGTTGTGATCCATGCAATCCGACAAGATGAGTAAATCACCATACGAACATTTGGGGCAAAATTGTCATTTCTTTTATGACATATTTCAACAAATCATCGCCAAATATGACTCAAAACAAGTCTAATTGCAATTGTATCATTTTTATTCCTTAAGAAGACTATTGTAGCCTGACTGCTCCATGGGATAGAAATGTGCAAATACTACTAAGAGTTGCAATCATAAGCTGAACTAGGCCTAGCCAAGGCATTAAAAGGCTTGAATCTAAATTTTTTCAAGATCATTCATTATGGTCAAGCAATTTCGTCGCTTCATACATTGTCATTACCCTCATCGACTCGTTGCTTGAGGGGGTAGTCATAATTTCATAATCATAATCAAAGTCAACAGAAGATCCCTGAGATCATAGATCCCCTGATCTTGTCAAAATTGTGTTTGTTCTTGCGAATCATTGTCAACAACTATCATAAGCTTCCCCCTTTGCTTGGGGCAAACAACAAATATGATAATTGGTTTGTAACTCTCATCCTTCAAATTTATGGGTCAGAAGATACCCATACTTGGCATTGATGCTATCCGAATGTCTGATGATGAGTGCAGACTTGTCAAAATGTAAGCCTTTCACAAGTTGGAAGCAATGATTATAATATGCACATCCTTGTGCTGGACCTGGGGCATCTAATGTTGATCCAACTAATGATCATCATATAACCTTAGGCATCATTTTAGGATGTATATTTTTGCTCAGAATTGTTCGATATCACAATGCATCTCAAAAGGGACATTTGTAGACACCTAAAATGCATCATGTCGAGGGCGACTACTCATATGGACATGCTACAAGACCATATGGAGGATCTTGGAAGAAACTTCAAGATAGAGCAATGGTTCTAACCACTCAATTTAGGCATTTTGTCCTAATCAGTTTGAACCGTAGCCCAAACCTATGGTCTCCAGTCTAAACCATGGTTGACACCTTTGGTCTCCAGTCTGGACCGCAACTGTGACCTGTGGTCTTAACTGAAGTTCAGTTAGGCCTTCCATCCAAGCCAAATTGGTTGGAATGGCAAAAATATCTAGAAGAAGGAAGTTGAAGGATGAAATATTCTAGAGGCTTCCATCCCAACTATCCTAACCACCCTTCTTGGTCTTGGCTTCTCCATGAAGCCACCCCTAGCACTAGGGGAATGCTATAAATACCCCCTCCAAATGATGAGAATAAGGGAAGTAAGCATTGGAGATCTGAGCAATGAAGCCCTGATGAATTGTACACTTAAACTGAGTATACTAAGAGATAAAGCTATTGCACTTAATCCTCGACTCTTTTTCCAACATTCATGATGAATTACATTATGGATGCCCTAGGTGCTTAGGAGAGTCAAAAAGCACAAATTTGGGCAAACGAAGGCCCTTCATATCAAATTGACCGCCAAATAAGTATGAGGACAATGAAGGAGACCCTTGAACATCAATTTGGACAAGGAGATCAAGCCCACTTCCCCTGATTTTGAGGGTAAATCCATCAAAGGTCAAACTACGACTGTCAGCCATGGTTCATAGTGCAGACCACTCACCAGAGCTATGGTTTGCAATAGGTGACAGATCACCTTACTCTTTTCATTTTTGTCTGATTAAATAGGTTAGATTAATCATTTCATAGGTTTAATTGTAGTTTAGAAGAATTATGACCGTAGGAATTAGCTTAGAATAGTTAGTTTATGCATTAATTAGGACATTTGTGGATCTTTTATGCACCTCTATGCTTCTATTTTGATATTTGATCCATGCATTATTTGTCTAATGATCTCCTTTATGCTATATTACAAATATTGATTCAATTAGCATAGTTTAAAGGTTTTATTTATGTTTTCTTGATCATTAGTTTAATGGTATTATCATGTATGTTTTCTTAAAAGGCCTCATCATGAGAGGCTATATATCTTTTTTATCATGTGTTGTTGTTTATTGATTGTAGGAAGATAGGTACAAGAGGATTCTATATCATAATCCTTCCACATCGTGAAGAAGGGGGTCAACTCCACCCCAAGGTAGTTTGTGACTAGTCAAAGGGTAATATTAATGTGCCTACCCTATTGAGGGCATTGGCAATTGTATAGACTGTATCATCATTCAAGTGACCCTAAGAGGGACATATTTGTAACAACAATTCATTCATAATCAATACAAGAAATATCATTTTGTTGAATTTATGCAATGTGTCAATATTTTACGCTTTTATGATGACTATAGACTAATACGGTATATGGGAGCATGCTTTTTGGTTATGTCAACACCCTAGAATACCCTTGAGCAAACTTGTTGAATTTCATCACCAACAAGAATATCGTTGCCCTATATTCACCATAGATGTTACCTTTGTTTCATGAAGAAATATTAGAACATAAAAATACACAAGACTGCCACATAAAATGAATACACATTAAAAAGGAGATAATCAATGAACAAGGTAAGCCACATTGGTTGAAAATTAGCATTGGTTGTTTGTTTCCTTAAGAATTTTAGTTTTTGTGTTACATTTGGTATTTTAATTTGTATCTTGATTTATTTTGCTTATGGTATTAACTAGAAATCAAAAGAAAGCTATAAGTAAATATAACTTAATGGAATCATCATCCACCTTCTCCACCACTTTGGTGGTAGATTCCCTGAATGTGACACAGGAAAATTTATCTGCAGGTCCCTCACATTCCTTGCCATCCATAGACTATCACATGACCATACCCTAAGAGGATTCAACCTCCCCTACAATTGATAACAACATTACCAATATAGACTTGGAAAGAGTAGAAGCTTTCATGAAGTCTTCTAATTATGTCTTAGAGTCTATTCCCAATTCACCTAGACAGGAGTCTACTTTACAACAAGAGCCTGTTTACTCCTAACCCCCATCCACCTTTATCCAAGTGTATACTAACCCTCTTTTTGAGGCATCAGTTGCACCTTCATCCCATATGTCCATTACCCAACCTTCATATGCTCCTAGCACCTCATATACCTCCAATTACACCAACCCATTGTATGAAGCACATGTCAATGCTACTTCACAAGTCCCAACATCAAAAGTTAACATACCTAGTATAACTTATACCCAAGCCACAAATTCCATACCATACCTCCATACCCTTAGACTTTGATAGATATATTAGTGAGGTATGGGAACACCTAAAAAAATTGCTTAGACAACATCAAAATTCTCAATAGCAAGTACATGAAAACCATAAGCCTTTACATAACTCTACTCAGACTATCCTTGTCAATTAGGGTCCATCATGGGAACCACAGTCTTCTATGGTTTCTATCCCTGTTCCCCAATAAAACCATACCATTACCCATCCTATTCCCATTGTCCAGCCTAGCCATAACCTTCATCAATCAACATCATTCCATAATTCCCCATATTTTCATAAACAATCCCCTATTCATCATATCCCATCCAATTTACCTAGTCATCAGTACCAATATCCTCATAATTTTATCAATCCACAATATTTATCCATACCACCACAAACCCATAAGGTAATTCAGGGCTTCCACATTCTTAAGGAATATCCTCAAATTAAGGCCATGTAGAAACAAATAAATCAATTGATGCAATTTACTCCTAGTTTTTCAAACTAGAAACCAACCTTACACCAATTGATCAATCAACCAATTCATCCTTCGGTACCATCCCCGCCATATCTAAAATATTTTATGGTACCCAAGTTTGATAAATTTAAGGGAACTAAGGATCCCAAAGAACATGTGAGCACCTTTGTTCATGCATGCTTCATAATTCAAGATGATAATGCTATCATGCTTCAAAATTTTCCTCAAACATTGATAGGGGATGCCATAGAATGGTACAATTATTTTCTAAGCCATAGTATCTATAATTTTAATCAATTGATTGATCAATTATTTGATCATTTCATCCTAAATATTAAAAATATCTCATTATATGATGTCTATACCTTAATACAACATGGTGATGAATCTATCTATGATTTTAGAAATCGTTGGAGGGTCATCATCACTAAGTTTCCATTCAACCTACCAATGGATGAGCTAATTAAGCTATTCACCAAGAGTTACTTAAAACCTATCTCTTGGATGCTCTAATTATGAACATATCAATCATTTGAAGAAGCTTTATCTCAGGCTAGTGTCATTGAGGATATAAAAATCCAAGGTATTCTTAAGACTAAGAAGAAATAATGGAAAAACAAGGGCCAATACAAAAGCAACTATTCAGGCCAACAAAAATCAACATAGGCTACCCTAGCCACCCAATCCAATCAAGTCAATCAAGTGGTCATGAGCCATCCGGTAATGGCTCAACAAAAAATCATGCAACAAACACCGCAAATTTTTTTATATCATGTGGTTCCCTCAACAACACAAGCTCCAATAGTTCTAAACACAGTACCAACTGTGGAAGACCATCCTCGATGATGATCTAACAAAATTTCCAATACAGCAAACCAGTTGAGTCATACGCTTCCATTTTTGAAAGGTTGTATGAGATAAATAAAATTGCTTCACCCGAAATCAGATCGGATGATCTTGCTAGATGTGGTAAGAATTATTGGGAACACTTATTTTGTCCTTATCATAGGTAAAATGGGTATGACATCAACAATTACCATGTGTTTAAAAACATAGTCCAAGACCTTACTGACTTTGGGGCAATCAAACCTAATAGTCCCCTCGCTCAATAAAACCAAAATCTTGGTATATTTCAAACACCATTTCCTTAACATGAGGAAGTGCAACCAAATGAAGGGGGAGATAACACTAAAACTCCTCCTAATAAAGTCAATCACAATAAAAAATACCAAGGGTTTGTGGGTACCATTCATGTGGTCACTAGAGGTCAATGAAATAACCCAGAAAAAGGCAACCACCACAAGCAAGTGTGTCACAACCTTCTACATCGCCACCTATCCAAGTTTACTCCAATCCCTCATCACCTATCCATATCCAATAAAATCCACCAAATCATCCCATTAATTGTCCACCTTGACTAGTCATCTCATTGAGTAGCCGACTAACTACAAGTCTAAAAATAGCTTCCACAAAATTTATGATCTATGAGCTAATCCAATAATCTCCTCAACATAGTGAGGCATTAATGGACATTTTAAAATCCATCAAATTGCAATTGCAATATCCTAATGCCTTCAAAAAATTTATGGGGAGCATCCAAACATGCATGGAGCCTTCCATAACATTTTATGACTCTGAGATTAAACCAATATCATCAGAATATATGGACCCTCCATTGCATATCATGGCTCTAATTGACAAGAAGCATTTTAAAAGAGTCCTAATTGACATCGGTTCCTCTATAAACATCATCACCACATCCACCCTTCATCATTTGAAATTTTCTCCATCTCACATCACCAAGTCATATTTCACCCTCAAAGTATTCAATGATGTTTTGTGTTCCACAGTTGGCACTGTTGTTTTACCCATTGAAATAGGGCTAAAATATTGCACACAATGTTCCACATCTTGGAAGGATCCATGGCGTACAATGTACTTCTTCAAAGACCTTGTATGAGGGAAATGAGATTTTTCCCTTCAATACTACATAAATGTTTGAAATATGTTCATGAAGGATAGGTACATTACATGCCTATGGATGTCAAACCATTTAAGCATTATAATTTCATCTCAAATTTCTATGAGTCCATGCTCCCTTCCACTCATATTTTTCTTTCACCATCATCCAATCCATACACCATTTCACCAATATCTTCATCAAAGGATCCCATTCCTGAAGAGCTCCCTATCAACAATCCTCATCAAGCTTCCACATCACCCTTATCTTCATCAATGACTACATGCACATGTGGTCACATTCAGTCCACAATATCATCATTGCCATCCACTTCATCATCATCATCCATTCTATAATGCTCCCAAGCTAATACATTGTCATCATCCAATGTTTCACAAGTAAAATTGATGAATTGTGAGATACTTTTATATTCACCATCGCCCGAGCCATCACCTGACCATAATTATTCCATGTCATACCAAGTCAAGGTCCATCTCACTAATCCTGGTATTAGTGAGTACATGGTCAATGTAATCACCATTATAACCCTCACCATCCCTAGTGCTAAGGATTTTGGTCACCCATGTGATCCACCTTTAGCAATAGGAGCGGTCTATAACATGGTTTTAGCTCTAAATAGCATAAATTTTGTATATGGGGGAATTGATTCATCATAAAGTCCAACTACCATAGAGGAACCCAAAGAACCAAAACTTACCAACATTTCAAACATGATCAGATTTACATCCCGATATTTCCACATTATCAATTGGTAAGACTATAGCCTAGGATTGCATGAACAAGGAGTGCATCAATCTATCGATGTTCCATATCAAGAGGTGCATGAATGTTCAGGTCTAGTCTACCACCCACTTCCTACCACCTCTTCTTTTGAATAGACCTTCCAAAGGCTTAACCTCAATTCAGGAGGAGAAGAAGCCCTCCATACTGATAATTCTAATGAGGAAATATATGAAAAATTTGAACTTATGTTGATAATTTCAGATGAATTTGAAGAAGAATTGGAGCCCATCATTCCCTATTTTGAACAAGATGAGTTTTATCTCAACACGTTCCCCATCCATGAACCCATATTTCACTTGCTTCTTCCACAAGAGTGAGCTGCCCTAATGATGAGCAATGACCTCCATTCCATTAAGCCATTCCATAAGCCAACTTGTAACATATGTACATAAAACAAAAACAATTGTTTTCACCACTACCAAAAAAAAACAAATCAATCAAAAATCAACAAAAATATGTTTTCTTTTTCAACATTACATGTATATATCACTTAGTAAAATATATTTTGTGTTGCTTGCTACTATTCAGGTTAACCAAGCTCCTAGCACCGATTCTTAGATTCAATCCATTCCATCCAACCTTGTCCACCTTGCCCATAAGTCAACATAAATATTATTTATTTATTTACCCCTCTCCATAATCCATATGATCCAGCTAAGCAAATTTCAATTGACACAAGCCTTATTGATATGGACCACATTTCCTCACCTTCAACCTTTTCTGAATTTGTCTTATCCGAGGAATTGTTAAGGGCTTATACCAACTACATTCCTCCATCCCCTTTACCTTTGCCTTCACCTTCACCTTTGGATCCTAAGGTTTTCTAGGCAGAAATAGATGAGGATAAGCCAAAAGAGTTAGATGACATCATAGACTATCCCGACTGGCTCTCAAACATGGTACCCATTCGTAAGCTTAATGGGGTTATACGTATTTGTATTAATTTTTGAGACCTCTATTAGCTCTTCCTTGGCTAGGGGTCCTCTTTTATGCATGATTTGAGTTATCTATATGTATGTATATACATGGCTAATACACAAAAACATTTGCATCCATTTCATTCAAAACATTACATTTCACTTGCATTCACATGCCAAAAATAATGTATTCACCCATATTTCATATTGCATTTCACATTTCATAAAATTGCATGTCATACGTTTCATTTACATCCATATTTCATATTTCATATAGGGATCATTTATTAAGTTTAAGGTCTTAATTGGTCCAACAAAATTCATGTTGCCTTAATCAAGGGCACCTTCACAATGTCATTCCCATAATTCCACCAAGTAAAATTACCATTAGCACAAGCCATATTCACAACTCCTAGGTGTTTTCAATCACTCAACCAATACTAGTTGTTTAAGCAACCTCTAAAATACATGTCAAGTTATTTTTAGGACCATTGCACATATACACTAATAAAATCTTGAGTTTTCAGAATTGAATCCAAAATATTCTTGAACCAAACACAACTTCACATCTTAAAAACATCTTGTGTCAAAGAGGTATAACACCATACTTGATATGAACCTTGAGGTGAAAAGGGTCATCCTTTCTAGTCCCATAATGCAACATAGTTTATTAAAATAGTGGTTTTTACCACTACCACAATTCCAAAAATAAAAGAAAGAGTGGGGACAAATCCCTAACAAAAACTCTAAATCTTTTACATCACACACCACTGATCAATTGGGTTGTAAGAATCGTACTACATTTCCAGTCATATGGTTAGGTATTCATACCCAAAACTTAAGATATCAAAAACAAAAGTCATGGACTATGGAGTTAGCCCCCACTGGAGCTATAGACGCTTGACTAGTAGTGGAGTACGCTCATGCGTGGCGACATGTCTCTTATAAAAAATACCTCTAACCGCTTATACAAAAAATATGGCCTCTTGGTTTCACCCATAATAGGTTTACCCAATTTACTCAATATGAGTTAATAAAATCACTTGCACACACACTGGTTCTTGATTGTCTAAGGTATTACCACACTCTTGATTCGGTAAATAAATTCATTACACACACATTTGGTCCTAGAGGAATTAGGTAGTTTTAGTGGGTTTTTTTGATGTCACTAAGATGTTTGAGTCTCTACAAAATAGGAAGTTTTCCATATCAACATTCATGTATTCTTCCATGTTAGTATCCATGAAAATTTATAAGTTCGTCCATCCCATTTGCCACCAAGTTTGGTACCCCTGATTAACAAATAAGGCTAACAAAATGGCCAAGAAAAGATCTAAAATACAAATGATCATTCATACATACCATATTGCATTAATCATCCATACATTCCATATCACATTAACCATCCATAACATATCATATGCATTAAAACATAAATATAAACATACATTACACAAAACATTCCACAAAAACCAATCACAAAAAAATATAACACAAAATGTAAAAGCCATGTATATATATATAAATATATATATGAATGCCAAAAGGCTATATAAAATGGAGCACCAAGGCTCATATACAAAAGTTTATCTAAGCACTAGCTACATCCTCCAAGAATATCCCTATGACCTAGCAGGAGCCTGTGACCTAGGAGGAGCCCTAGACCTAGAGCTATACCTAGACTCACTATGCCTCGTACCCTCGAACACAGATAAGGTTGGAGAATAAGGAAGTGGAATATGATGTTTGATCAACCTATCCTCCAATGTCTTGATATATCTCTATCGAGACTTAAGGTGTGCTATATCAACATTATGTCGATGCTTCCTCTCAGCTAGTGCTGCTTGGAGCCTTGTGATCCTTGCTTCCTATTCTACCACTTGCTACTCCAGCTGTGCCCACTCCTCCTCGCTTTGACCTGGGGATACATCTGGATCCACCTTTGCATCCTCCCCATATCCCCCATCTCCCCTAATATCAGGAGCCTACTATATTGTACCCTTGGCCTTCTACCTCTAACTATCAGATCAAAGGTGTCGCTACCACTTGGGGACCTCTTGGACACCCTCATCCTGAGTCTCCTAGGCACTCTCATCCATTGCCTCTCCACTTCCATACCCATTATCCAATCCTCAAGGTGGTACCAATGATGGCTGAGCCATGAACCTCACATCATACTCCATGGTCATCCTTACATCCTCCACATCAAGGATATCCATCTTCTCGTCATCCTCCAAAACCATCCTCCATGGCTCTATGCAAGTTAGCTCAATCTCCTCCCAATATCTCCTATACCGCACTGGCTCATCAGGGACATCCTACCTCAACCCAAAATTATGGAGTACTCATTAAAATTGGAAGTACTTTGCCTCACTCCTATGCCTCCCAACCACCCACCTACCCTACCACACCCACTGTAGATGATCTTCATCCTCGACCCATTGGGTACCCAACCATGGCCTCCACACCACTTGAGAAAATATCAATCCCACCCACAACCCACTGTACCACTGACTCATCCTCACTAACTGATGGCTGCACCTCCTTAGCCAACATCCATCACCTAGCATAGGGCTGCTCCCTACTAAAATCCACCATAGGAAGAAACTCTGGTCGAGCAACTTTAAAATGCTGCGATCCCCAGCATTGCAATAGTAAGCTGCACCCCAATTTATTTTGTCCCTGCCTCATCACATCAAATAACTTTTGGTATACCTATGCCAGTAATGCGGGAGCCCATGTATACACCTGTCTCTTAGTAAGCATATCACTCACTACTCCTATCAGGTTCCATGGGAACCTGCTGCTAGTGTTGTTTGAGGCCACGATGTTGGTCAACATGAACTGTAGCTCTAAAATTTTTACACTCCTTTCCTTTAGGCTAATGGATCTGCACCTAAAAGGGGAATGGAAAAATGATAAGTCTACACCTTAGAGGAGAGGCACTTGAGGTCGTGCCCTCTTTGGTGATTTTTTGACAAATTATTTAGGGTTCACCAAGAAACATTTATTGGTAGTTTCCACACCTAGGGTTGGGATTTTGTTTGATGTATTCTTTTATTTTCTCACAATCACCTATTTTGGCCAAAATGCAACTATTCTATACTAAATGTAATTTATTTTCAAATGAATACAATATACAATGAATTACATAAAGTAAATCAATGTAATGCCTAATAATAAAAGAGGTTTGACCCTCTTACTCAACTCAGATGTCTGATGTAGAGTCTTTTTCTTGTTGTAGGCCAGATCGAATGTTGTAGGGTGATATCGAACATTGATCTAAGATCGACTGATCTGATCTGATATCATCAGATCTGATCAATGATCAGAAGGTTCTGTTAGAACGAAAACCTACAATTCCATAGATAGACAACAAAGATGGAAAATTGCAATGTACTAGAAAACTTGTTAAACATGGATTAGGTCATGTAAAGCTTTTTTAATTTCTATATAAAGAAAATAATATAAATATAGATTATGATATGCAAATGATGATTAAATGCAAGGATGGTGAACTCCAATAATAATAAAAATAATTTCTATACCACATGCAATGATAAATGATAAATATGATGCTAGGAATGTATATTTGAGACTAAATAATGCAAACCAAAGTTTGGAGTTACCCCCAAGTAGCCTGCAAACAATATCAGATGCAATAGGGTAGGATCAGATGCTAATTTAGCAAGATTGAATGTTCGATGGATTATATCCATAGGTGCACAGTGATCGTACTTCCAAACCTGCAAAAAAATTATTAAAAGCACAAAAAATAAAGAATGTGAAAGTGATAACTAAGCATCTAGAAGTCAAAATTCAACCAGAAAGTCAGGGGGGGTGCCTAATTAAATAGGCTCGGTAAGTTGGAGGGGTTGGGCCAAAAATATAATAGGTTGTAACATCTTATAATTTGGGGGTGGTCGGTAGATCCGATCCCTAACCACCACGTAGTTAGGCATATAGAGACAAAAATCGTTGTAACAATTTTGTCATTTTTCTATTTTGGATTTTTTCTGTTTTTGGATGAGATCGTATATCTAATCTCGTACATTAAATGACTATCAAGGACCAGACATCCGATCTCATCAAAATATAGCCGATCTCACCAAGAGGGCATGAAAATCAAGGCAAAAGGGTAAGAAACTATTTTAATTGATTTTTGAGTGTTTTTGTCTTAATGTGAATTAATGTGAGTCAATTTTAGGGTGTTACATTTTGCCCCCTCTTTAGTGCATTTTTGGAAAAAATGCATTAAAGAAAAGAATGACACGCTTTACAAGAAAGCAAAAATTTATTATAAAATTTATAGACGTTTAAAGTTTTATTGTAAGCTGCATTAGGTGTGATACCCCCTTCGAGTTTTTACACCAAATTTTGCGTTTGGTGGAAAACTCAAATTTTTTGAATTGAGGGTAAAATAAAATAGAAAAATAGGAAGAAAACCTAATTCATTTTGTTTTTATTGTTTTCTGGTTTTTGATATCTGAGGAGAGAACTATGGCAGAAGCTATCCATTGCATAGATGAAGTCCAAGCGGGGCCTGGGAGCATAAAAGTATCTTATACCTCCTTAGCTTAGGAATTTTATATTTTTGCATTTAATGTAGGTTAAATTTGAATTTTTAGGGCACGACTATCATCATGCAACCGTGATAGCAAGATCAGATCGATTTGGAAATATCGGGTCAATTTCGATAATATCATATTTTTGATATTATCGAAATGAGTCCAATATTGGTCAATATTGAACCTATTTCAGCGATATCGAAGAGTATGATATCATCGAAATAAATATGATATTGAACAATTGAGTACGATATTGTAAATTTATTTTCGATCTCTAATTTTTAAGTCTGATCACTAACTTAATTATTTTTTATTTTATTTTGTTAATAGAAACCAACTTTGAAGAATAGGGAGTGGAGATATGCCAATCTCCAAGTAGACTTGGGTGCTCTCTAATGATGAGAGAACCACTCTAGAGGTAGTTGGGCTTAAACATGTGGTAGAGATGCCACAAATTCTAGTCGATCAGAGACTACTGATAGCACTAGCAAAGATATGGTATCCAAAATCATCTTGCTTTTGGCTATCGATAGGGGAGATGGATCCCATATTAGAGGACATCTAGAGGATTCTCAGGGTGCCTATCAAAGGTATGTTTATATCTCTGTCTGGAAACAAAGGCTAGGCAATGTAGATATTGATTGGAAACCCAAGCTTCATGCTCAAGAAGAGTGGAATCAACATTGAGAGGCTCGGATAGACATATGGAGTCTCTTGATTGAAAACTCTTTTGAGTGGTACAGTGGCAAGCCTTCTACTATGCCATCTTAATGGATGCTACTTACCATAGACTTTGGCAGAGGTCATTTGTGACATGCAGGATAAGAGGGTACAATTTTCTTGGGGTCTATACATTCTTTGTAGGCTATACAAGATATTACACAGGGTGGTCTACAAAGGGGGTAAGGCATTGGTACTTACATCCTTTCTATGGGTATGGTCTAGGAGCACATGGCTATCAAGAGACCTATAGGACTACCTTTGTCATGAGTAGAGAATGGGAGGCTCGATGTGGAGGATGACAGACCCAGGGTATTATATTGTCATTTACATAGAGGGTACCATGGGCGGGTTAGCCTCAATGTAGCGAGGTGGTTACTTGATGAGCTACTTACAGAGGATATCTGGTGGAGATCCTGGAGGGAGCTACCGAGGTGGGGATAGGATGGTTATAAGTTGGCTCGCATGAGGTGAGTCATTTGGATATAGATAGAGCAAGGGAAATTGGAGCCACATTGTGTGGACTGGGTGATGCACCAGTTTGAGTTACAACAAGATATTCCTCAGTATATAAATGTCACATTTTCTAGGGTTACTCAGGATCACACTACCGTTAGTGGTTCTCCCAATATGGATCAATTTATGGACCCTCATCCAGATGATGAGGTTCTGGCCACGTTAGAGGGAAAAAATATTGGTATGACAAATAGGTATCGACAGTGGTATGCTTGTACTTGACCTACCCGACTAACTACATAGATGAGTGCAGTACAATAGGTAGCTAAGTGGGTTTTCAAACAATGGTGTAAATCTGGCCAGTAGAAGTAGTTGGAGATATAGGTATCCCATAGGAGAGGAGCCTCACACCAGGGGTGGACACTAGAATTGTCTAATGTGGGAGATATCATCTAGGACTAGAGAGAGATCCAGGGGAGAGAGAGAGGAGAGGAGAGCATCCTCTCAGTAGGAGAGGAGACCTAACTCACCAGGGAAGGGTACCATGATAGATGAGGGGGAGAGTAGTGATATGGCTGCTCTATGGGGGAGAATGCAAGCCTAAAATCTCATATTTGGACTCTAAATGAGGAGGATGTGAGTCTAAAGGCTAGTATTCATACTATAAAGGCATAGCTCACACAGACACAGACTCTAGTTGCTTAGGAAGCTATGGTTGTTGTGTTAGCATCTTCCTAGTTGACTCGATTTGGGAGAAGTGATTCAAGGGATGAGCTTATGCAGGATGTCAGGCGGATGGGCTTCTATCAGGGTTTGCATTTTGTGGCAATACCTGCAGGTCATAGGTAGCCATACCCCGAGGCGTTTGAGTCTCCCAGTCACTTGAGATTAGTGTCTCGCTCGACTTCTAGGATAACTACCACTACAAGAGTAGGAGGGTTTAGACCACTGTGACACCCTGGTGGGGATGATGATGCTCAGAGCTCTAGGGCTTCTAGAGAGTGATCCGCATATATATATATATATATATATATATATATATATATATATATATATATATATATATATATATATATATATATTTGTACTATTATCCCTTAGTGATTGAGTATGTTGAGTTTGGAGATTGTGGTATACCAGTTCGACTCTATTTTGTATATAGACTTTGAGATATATATATAGATTGATCTTCTTGTCTTATGTGACTTTGAATGATTTGTTTTGAATATTTGATTGCATTTGTTTATAATGTTTGAATTTCTTGTAATCATGCTTTGAATTTTCAAATATTTTGATCATGCTTAATATAAAAGAAAATAATTTTATTTTTGTAAAGTATGTTTTTGAAAAAGATGTTTTTGTATGATGATAGAATTTATGGATTAGCAATGAATATCAAAGGATGTTATGTTGTTATATGACTGTTGATGGAGATCAATGCTCGCTAGGTCATGAAGCGAATCCTGTTGAGGGGGAGTTTGTATTACTAATAATAAGAAAGTTTGTAGGGATCAAGAGTGACCTTGAGGTTTATGATGATGAAATAAGATGTCGATTTTGAAAGAAATTGATTTTGAGAAAATAGGTTGATAAATATTTTATTTGTGATGGATATAAAGTGATTTAAGCATGAAAATTTGGGAAGGATGACTTGCGATAAGCATAGAATTCCTAGTGTGAAATTTGAGAAAAATAATTACTAGGAATTATACCATCATCGCGAAGTCAAAATGCAATGCATGATAATATGAAATTATTTGTTCTTAAAATGCAAATTGATGTAAAACAAATCATTGTGTCACATGTTTAAAAATATTGTTTATTTGTGAGAAATATGAAATGATTTAAGCCTAAAAAATTGGGAAGGATGACTTGCGCTAGGCATAGAATTCCTAGTATGAAATTTTGAGAAAAATAATTATTTAGGAACTATACCATCATCGCGAAGTCAAAATGCAATACATGATAATATGATGTGTGATTTTTAGAAATGCAACTTCTTTGGGAATAAATCATTTTGAATATTTTTAAGACTATATATATATATATATATATATATATATATATATGTAATTACAAAATGAAGTGATATAGATTAATATGAATAGTTATAAAGTAATGTTGTCTAACAAATTTTAGAAAAAATATTTTAAGTTATTTCCAAGACAAATTCAAATTTATCAAGAACCAGTGTGTGATGTGTGAGTTCATTATCCATATTGATTTGTCGTAATGATACAAAATCTCTCAAGGATCAACTGTGTGCTTGTGAAATTGATTTACCGATTTTGAGTAAGGTAATGATACAGGCCAAATTTTATGAACCAATGTGTGTGCAAGTGAAAGATTCATTAACCATGATTTTGTGCATGCAATTGTACTGAACTACTATGTATGTCAAGTCACCAAAAGCTAGCTAATCCATAAGTGGATATTGGTCTGTACAAAATAAGGTCGCTAATGTGATAGAAATGTCACCACACATAAGGAGACCATCATTGCCAAGTCGGTTTGATGCCACTGAACCTGTAATGAGGATCACCCCATGATGTTCAAATAACTGAGGAATTCTAGGGATTCAAGCTTATTACCCCCTTATTTTTTGAAAAAGGCGATTTTATTGCTTTTTGTAGTGGAACTACTTTTTATTTCTCTTTTTCACTTTTTTCTTTTTCTTTTTCTTACTTTTTTTTTTCGGGATACTTGCTTAGATTAGACAAGGAGCAAGGAATTTTATTCGGGTAGGGGGAGATTGTCATTTTGCCAATTCTTAGTATTACAGACCATGCACATAATAGGATAACAAGGGAAACATTTCTCTTAAGGTGCTAATACTATTATGTAGCATCATTTTCAAATTTGCAACAAATCATTTTAAGATATGAAAGTGTGTTCTTGGTTCAAGAAGTAGCAAGACCAATTTCCAAAACTCAAAATTTTATTTAGTGAAGTAGTAGTGCTTTTTGGTACAAGAGAGATTTATAATCATAGTGATGAAATCAAAATTTAGTAGAGATGTAAATTAAGTGAGTGGTTCAAGATAACTTTTGAGTTTATCCGAAATAAGATAAAATATAACTTGAATTTTTGGAAAAAAACACACACTCATGCAAATAATGAGAACTTAACAATAATTTGAAATTTTATTTATTTTTATTTTCATGTTTTTTTATTTTTTTGGTTGTTTTGATGATAAATGCAAACTGATGAAGAAGTTATTTATAATTATATACAAAAATGAAACTTTTGCTTTATGCATAATATCTGTTGAGATGCATGATGCTCATTGGCTCTTTGAGATATTTTCCATCCAAAGTAGCCAAATGATATGCACCTGATACAAATTTAGAAGTGATGATGAATGGTTCAAGCCAATTAGGTTGAAACTTACCTTTAAGATCTTTTCTAGCATTAGCATTTTTAGGTTTTCTTTAAGTACTAAATCACCAGCTTCAAAATATCGATTGTGGACTTTCTTTGCATATGATCTTTTGAGTTTATCGTGGTAAGAGAAAGATGCTCTTGAGCGTGAATACGCTTCTCATCTAGAAGCTCAAGCTAACTTATTCTACCAACAACGATATTCATCCCCTACTTTGGCATCTTGAATTAGAAGAGCTAGAGAAGGAACTTCCAACTCAAATAGAAAAACTACTTCAGCACCATAAACCAAGACAAAAGGTGAAGCACCCGTGGGAGTACAAACACTAGTTCGATAGGCCCACAAGGTAGGGTATAATTGCATATGCCAATAATGACCTGATTTATTAACCATTTTTTAAAAAATCTTAATTAATATTTTATTAGAAGCTTCAGCTTGGCCATTTCCATGTGGATAATATGGAGTGGACCATATATGTTGAATTTGTTGGACATTTTAAGTCCCAAAAGTTAAAATTTTCATTGATGTCAAGAAATGAAATCAACATTAATATCAAGGTTTTTAGTCAAGGAACAAAGTTGTCAAAGTTGTTATTTGATATCCAGGAAGAAGCCCAAAGGATTCAGTGCAAAGTTAAAAATGAGATATAATATTTTTATAAATTGTTTTAATTCAATAAGAATTAAAATTTTATAAATAAATATTATTTACACCATGGAATGCAATATAAAGGAAGGGTTTTAAAATTAAATCTTATAATTATAATTTATAAAATTTAAATTCTTTAGAATTTAAAATATTTATAAATTATAATTAATGCTGACGTCATCCAATTTAATAAGGCACCTTGTATAAATTATAAAGTGTTTATAAAGGCACCGACATCGTTGAAAGAATCGAAGCACCGATGTTTGAAGTCAATAGTGACTTCGTATATAAAAGGAGGCCACAAAGACCTTTGTAATATTAATCCTCAATTGAATTATTGAAAGTGCCATCAAAACATTAATTGCGAATTCAAAAGGTTTGTGAGGAAGAAGACGAAACAAGTGTTTTTCGTCTCATGCAGAAGAAGAAAAGTGAGTAAAGTGGAATCCTCAATCAAAGGTGGACGTGATGGTCTAGTGGTAGCGCACGTTATTTTTAAGGTTCTTATGGGGAGACGAACCCGCGTTCGAATCCCATTGAGGCATGGGCGGAGGAAGAAGTATTCAAGTTCTTCGTAATTCAAAAGGTACCAAAAGAAGGTATAAATGGTGCAAAGGCCCTTTTGGTTCTAAACATGTGTTGGGAATGCATTTTTGAGGAGCCCACGGCTAGGGCATTCATAGAGGCGTTGGTGAGGGGTTCGAAACCCATGGAGTGTAAGGTAATAATTTTATTATTATTTTTCAATTGCCTAAAGTTCAAATTTAATATTTGTTAGGAGTTATAAGGAGTATTAAGAAGTTTTGTTAGGAAAATAAAATAAGTGATAAGGAGGAATAAGGAGTGTTAGAAAATTACTATATGTTGGATTGAAATTTTAAAAGGGGAAGATATTATTTTGTGGAGTAATAAGGTGAAAATTAATTTGCCTTAAAATCTATAAGGTCAAAATTAATTGTGGGTGTTAAAATTATCTTAGAGACTGTGGAGTTGATAAGGTGTAATTTTGATATCATTTTGCATTGTATTTTGTTGAGGAAACTATTATCTTCTAACCCTTGTTGAGATTGGCAAAGAAGTAATTGTGAGTGTGGCAGATTTGTAAGATCAAATCCTTGTCAAGCAAAAAGGTATGGGCAAATTATTTCTTGGTTGAGTTGATTGATTCACTTACTATAAAATAAATTTTGGAGTGAAAAGGATTTGATTAGGGTTTCCTTTTTGAAAGTTCTTGAGTTAATGCTTCAAGGTTTTTTGGAAATAAGAGTTGTGATTAAAACCGTGTTTTATAAGCATAGTTGTTGTGTGAAGAATTGAGTTAGGTTTTTGAAAAGAACATGAGTATCATTGTTATGTGAAGAGTGTTTTATGAGCATTGTTGTTGAAGTGAGTTGTTGTGCAAAGAACTTGAACTAGGGTTTGAAAAGAACATGAGTATCATTGTTATGTGAGATTTTTTGTTGAGCAATTGTTGGAAATATTTTGAGTTGATTGATATATGCTTGGACTAGGGTTTATGAGAAAGGGGAGTTTCATTAAGTAATTGGTTGAGTTGAGTTGGTTGAGCCTAGTCAAGTGGTTGTATAAAGTGATTTTTCAAGTTCCATAAAACAAACTATTCTATATTCTGATTTGAGTTGTGAAAGTGATTGAGCATTGAGTATAGAACATATTGAGTCTCTAAAAATTCTCTTTATGATTCTATGAGATTGGATAAGTTCTGTGTGGACTTGTTAAGCAGATTTGAGGTAAGTCTTTGAGGAGACTTGTGGACTAATTTTGTGTGACCTTTTGTGGAAGCTTACAATACAAACTTGGTTAAGTTCTATGTGAACTTATTGAGAAGATTTGTACAAGTTTTGTGTGAGCTTGTTGAGTAGATTTGGATAGATTCTGAGTGGACTTGTTGAGCAGATTTGGACAAGTTCTGAGTGGACCTGTTGAGCAGATTTGAGCAGGTTTTGAGTGGACTTATTGTACATATTTGTGCTAGACTAGTTGGACTGTGTTTAGTGCAAATTTTATATAGATATTTGGAGGTGATAGAGTAGAGAGGATAGTAGTCTCTAGTGGATAGAGATCCATCAAACAGGGTAGTGAGGACATGTATTCTGAGTGGGGAAAAAAGTCTTCAGTGGAGAGAGATCCACAAGCTAGTGCAGTGGAGGCAGTAGTCTTCTAGAGGATCACCAACCAAAGCAAAGGAGGAATTCTCCTATGGATAGAGATACACAAGCCAGATTTAGGGGATCAGCATATCCTTTGGACGAAGGTCCATAAACATTGTAATTGGGAAGGATTCCCAAAATATTATTTGAGAAATATTTAGAAGAAATATTTTTTCGTGGAAGTAGCCATCTATGGGTGAACCACGTAAAAAAGGATGTCTCTCATGTGTGTGATTCTTTGTGTGATGTTTAATGTTTTATTAATGTTGATGGTACTATTTGGATTAAAAAGCAAAAAGTTTTATTGTATACTATTCACCTCCCCTCTCAGTATAAGCACATGTTCTTCAAAATTTTATATTTTTGGTAAAGGTTATTAATGTCTTTGTTCTTAAAGCATGTTCCATTATCAGACATGAGATTTGATGGAATACCAAATCTACAAATAATTTGATTAAAGAAGAATTTAGAGACTTGGACTCCTATGCAAGAAGCTAATGGCATAAATTCTACCCATTTGTAAAATACTTTGTTGTTGTTATGATAAAATTATGACCATTAAAAGAGATAGGATTAATTTTACCAATGATGTCTAAGCCCCATATAGAAAAGGGCCAGGGAGAAGATATAGCTTGAATTTCCTGAGCAGGCGCATGAACAAGGTCTGCATGTCTTTGACACTTGTCACAATGATGCACATAATAATTAGTGTATTTTTCCATGGAAGGCTAAAAGTATCCCATTTGTAGGAGATTTTTAGCAATGACACTTCCACTAAAATGGCCTCCACAAGACCCATCGTGGGCTTAACTTAATGCTTTCTTAGACTCTTCTAAATTGAGACATCTCAAAAGGATACCTTAAAAAGACCTTTTATATAGGGTATTGCCAATAATTACGAAGTGAACAGATCACTTATGTAATAGCCTATGTTGGTTTCTATCTAATTCTTCTAGGAAGGTTCATTTTTTGAGAAAATTAAAGATGTCTATGTACCAAGGTTTTGGAGTTATTTCATTAATAAAAAACACATCTAGTGGTTCTAGAAAAGACTTAGATGAAGTTGGCTCTTGGAGTTGACAAATAATTAGTGTAGCATATTCATCATCCAACTCCAAAGGTAATAAAGAGGTAGCAACAACCATGGCATATGTAACATGGTTGCTAGTGCAAGGGATGGCTTCCAAAGTTACTTTCTCAAATAAGGATATAAGCTTAATAACATATTCTTTATAGGGATGAAGCTTATCATCTCGTGTTTGATATACTTGATTAATTTGATTTATCACAAGCTGATAATCTTCAAAGACTAATAAAACTTAAATTTTTAAGGCTAAGGCTGATTGTAACCCAAGGATTAGAGGCTCATATTCTACAGTATTATTAGTACAAGAAAATTTAAGTTTAAAAGACAAAGGAATAAGGTGCTTTTGTGGAGATATTAATATAATACCTGCACCTGCACCTGCACCACTCATACATCTAGCTTCATCAAAATACAAGGACCATAACTCAGAATGATCCTCTTCTAAGTTAAGACATTCATCAGGAAATTCAATGGTTATAGGACGAGTAGATTCAAGCAGTGCAGCAACAAGTTGATCGACTATAACTTGGCATTTAATATATTTAGGTTAATAAATGTGAGTTCAAACTCACTTAGAAAAAGAACCCATTTAGCTGTGCAGCCTGATAAATAAGGCCTACTCCTCAAATACCTTAATGAATTAGACTTACCAATAACAAATATTTTTTGATTGAGCATATAGTGGTGTAACTTTTGTGTAGAAAATGCAACTGCTAGACAAATTTTTTCTAACGATGTATATCAGGTTTCATATTTTATTAATGCTCTACTTATATAATATGTGTCTCTTTATTTTTTATCATCATTAAGCTGAGGTTGAGCCAACATCGCTCCAAGTAGAAGTTTAGAAGCAAAAATATACAAAATAAAAGGATAATATGGTTTAGGAGGAACAAACATTGGAGGAGTAAGAAGATACTATTTAAGGGCTTCAAATACTTCTTGACATTCATTATCCCATTAAAATGGGATGTTTTTCTTAATTTATTTAAGAAAAGGTCAGGTTTTATCTGCCAACTTGTCAATGAAATGATGGATAGACTAGATTTTTCCTTGTAAACTCCTTAATTATAATATGTTTTAGGTGTTGGCATATCAAGGATAGCCTTAATTTTAATAGGATCAATCTCTATGCCATGCACAGAAACAATGACTCCTAAATTTTTTCTAGATTTAACTCCAAATTCACATTTGTTCGGATTTAAGTGAATCTTATATTATCTTAGTCTATCAAACACATTTCTTAGATCATCAATATGATCGTCTTCCTTAGCTGAACGAGCTATAATATCATCTACATAGTCATGTAGAATATTATAAATCATATCATGAGAGATATATGTCATAGCTCTTTGATAGGTTGCACCTGCATTCTTTAAACCAAAGGGTATTACTTTCCAACAAAAGATACCCCAAGGTGTAATGAAAGCAAATTTTGGTTGGTCTTCAGGAGCTATTATGATTTGGTTGTATCCTAAAAAACCATCCATAAGGGATAACATCCCACTCCCGGCTATAAAATCTATAATATTATCCATATTTGGGAGAGGAAAATTATCCTTAGGGTATGCAACATTTATGTCTATAAAATCCGTACATACTCTTATTTTAGTGGCCTCTTTATTGGTTACTAGAACAACATTTGATATCCAATCAGCATAATCAATGGCTTGGATAAAAACAACATCCAAAAGGTTTTGTAACTCATTTTTAACTAGCAATGCTACCTTGGGATGCATTTTTTCTAAGTTTTTGCTTTATGGGTTTTGCATCAGGGCACACTACTAAATGGTGCATGACCACAGAAGAATCCAGGCCTAGCATATCTGCATATGTCCAAGCCAAAACATCAGCATACTCTATGAGAAATGCAATATATTGGTTTTATCTTTCTTTACTTAATTTTTCTCCAATTTTAACCAAGCGAGGATTAAATTTTGTCCCAATGTTTACTTGTAGGACATTTTCTACCACAATGTTTAAATCACTTTCAAATTTGGGTGGAGCATGTGACACACCCATTTCTTATAATTCTTCTAAGGTTAACTTAGCTAGTTATTCTTGAGGGGTGGTTGTTTGAACATGGGCTATACATGGTATAGACCCATCAAAGAAGAATTTATTGCTCAACACTTCATAAATAGAAATATCATGAAAAATATATCCCTCTAAATAATCATCTGGTGTAGCAATCATTTCTGGATATGCTATTGATAACATGTTACAAGAATGTATCCTCTTACTTGTTTTAAAATATTCTTGATGTGCTAAGTACTCTTTATATGTTATTAGTTGATCATCATACTAAAATGGGAATGGTTGGGTTTTTGTAGGAATGTAACTGATACCACATTGGGCAGGCCACTCCTTAATTTCTAGGGGTTCATGTATACCATTTTCTAAAGGTCCCAAACCTTTACCTTTATAACCCATGTTACACATTATTTGTTTTGATTTTACATATCCATTAGAAAAATAACATCTAGCAAATCCATTTTTATCAACTGTGAAACTCATTTAATATTAATTTTACCAAAATCATACCCTACATAAATAAAGACACAACTCCCCACATGATAAATACTTCCTAGATTTTGTGGTAAGCCCATCATTCTAGGGGAAAATGGTAATTGGGATCAAACAATAGAATATTGGGTAGCAAAATTAGTGTGTTCTGAAGTTGTGAGTATTGAAGATAAATCCGGTAAAACTTCATCCAAAAGAGGGTATGAAGTAGAATGACTATCCTCTTTAGTTGTAGGTTTATATGGTGTGGATTTTGATACTGAAGGAGGACTAGGGTGTGTTGAAGATATAGCAGGACAAAATGGAACTCCTATTGGTTCTACCATATCACACATGTCAAATGGTCTAGGGTCACCATGGATAGTGACTAATTGATTTTTAAACTCAAACTTAACACATTGATGTAATGTAGAAGGTATTGCCCTCATTGCATTAATCCAAGGTTGACCTAGAAGGACATTGTATGATGCAGGGCAAGATACAACAAATATGGTCGTATGTAAAATCCTTGGACCAACTTGCAATGGAATCGACAATACTCCACATGTTTCTTGAGTTTCATCATTAGATGCTTTCATAATCATCTTAGTTATTTTTAAATATTCATTTCTAAACCCAAATATTTGAAAAAAATTATATGTGCATATGTTTAATAATGATCCATTATTAATTAAAACTCTTTTAACACCTACATCCCCAATTAATTATGTAATGTATAGAGGATTATCTCTATACATGCTTTGAGGAGGAATATCCTTATCTTGAAAATCTATATAATTTGTTCCATGAGAAATTACAGCATTAACCACATCATCAGGTTATATATTTTGAGGTACCATCATTTTACTTAAGGTACTCATCAATTCCTCTTTATGTATAGAGGAAGTTCTCAAAAGGTCTAGAAGAGGAATTCTTGTTGTGATATTGGCTAGTTGTTCATTAATGTCATAAGAGGATTTTTATTGTGAATTTGATATATTATTCCTTTTTAGGTGCTCGTAATACAAATGGAGGTGATTTCTCATTTTGAGTTTGAGTTTGTGATTAAGAATTTTGATTTTGGATTTTTTGTCTAGCGATGGCTCCAATAGTACCTACAATATTATTGTTTTGTAAGTGACCAAAGTGGGATCTAGCATTTACTACTTGTTCATTTGAAAGTGTTTTTTGAGATGAGGGTCAAGTGGTCATTCTTCTAGGGAATGGTTCTTCTGGAACCAATAAATCTGTGATGCAAGGAATTTGATCTAACTCATCTTCAAAACTATTTGAATTATTTGAGTGATATCCATTTCCCTTTATGTTTCTTTTTGTGTCACTTTTTGTGTCTTCTAAAGATGAGGATTGAAAATATTGTATTGGTCTAGTTGTAACCAAGATAGAGTAGGTACATAGAAGGTTTGCAAATCTTGTTATGGTAAATTTTTTCTAATGGTTCCCACATACCGAGTTGGAGGAGGAACATTATGGTTTTATAATTGATTTACAACCTTTTTACCATGTTTGGGTAAAGGATGTTGAAAAATATCTAGGTTGTGATTTGCATTTTGAGTTGGTTGTTTTTGGGTATTAGTTTGAGGATTATTGTTTGAAGGAAATTTTTGCACTTCCATTTTACCTTTATCAATCAAATCATGTATCATATGTTTCAACCGCTTACAAGAATTAGTTGAATGTCTGCCCACTTGATGAAAATTACAATGTAGATCAACCCTATACCTAGATGCAGTGGTATCTGGTTGTCTTATCTCTGGCAACGGTATCAAACCTTGATCTAATAATTGAGGCAAAATCATGGTTAAGGTTTGATTTAGTTATGTGAACTCTCTTGGAGGTTTATCAAGAATATTTAACAAAAAATTCTTTACAACTTCTATAGTATTGATGTTTGAGGTTTTTCTACTATTAATGACTCCATCACCTATTGCTTGCTTGTTCTTATATTGGTTTTTGGAAGTTTTATCTTCATCCTTTTTCTTGAATTATCCTCTTCTGATAAGTGCATCTTCTACCCTTCTTGATAAGTCTATATCTTGATAAAAAGAGGTCATTGTAGTTGTTGGTCATCAAATCCGCACAGGAAAGGACTTTCGGTGGGTTTGCGTGCCCTGGACCTGTGACCAACATTGAAATTCCGAGGGGAAGAGATGCCCCTCATGCCAATCTCTGGAGAAATGTCGGCTCCTATACTAATCTACTTTTGGGGTTTGAGACAAGAGTGCAGGAAAGAAATAAACAGAGTAAGGGTTAGGAAAAGAAATAAAAAGGGGTAAGGGTTAGAGAAAGAAAAAAAGAGTAAGGGTTAGAAGATGATGATTTAAGGTGGGAGAGAACAGGAAGCACGATTACTCGCTAACAACTCGAATAGCAGCAAGAAATACCAAGAATAACATGAAAGAAACAAAATGTCAAACTTCCTATGTATCCTCTGGATGGGTTCGCAGGGTTCTCCTTTCTCTCTTGCTAGAATTCAGGGTTCAGAGTAATAGCGATTGAGATAAGGGAATAACAGAAACCTCGATCCACCAGGCAGCATAAAGGAAAGTGACAAGACATTTTTCCTCTCCTATGTATCCGTTAGGGCAAATTTTAGGGGTTCGGTCCCTGATCGGGCATCGAATTCAAGATTCAAAGTCTCAGTATGCGAACAAGAAAAGACAAAAGAATTAAGCACAGAAGGCAGCATAAAAGAGAGAAATAAAGCACAAAAGTCTTTAGTATTAAACGCAGGACATCAAGTTACAGTAGCTTTCTAGCATAATTTTCCCCCCCTTTTTTTACATTACATGCCTAGGTTTTTATAGAGGACCCGGCCCTTTGAGTCATTATTAAAAAATGGCGAAGTACACCCTCGGGCCCTGATAAATCGGTGCCTCGCTGTTGCTGTGACTGAGCTTTCAAATCGGTTGCCAAAACTGGCAACTACGACTGGGTCAACCATGGAAATGTTCATTTAATGCGCTGCCCAAGTGTCCCTGGCTTTTGGATGCTATGCTTGAGTGATCGTTACGCCCACCGTGTTTTACTTTGAGGACTGTTACATCCCTTTCATTTGCCAAAATTGGTCAATAGACTTATCGGGCAAGAAAGGGGTATTTATAAGGGGATTTCGATCACCTTGGGAAGCTGCCCGCCTTGGAACGTGGGCCCCAAAAGTGCTTCGCTACATCTTCGCCTCGCCAAAGCCTTGGGCCGAAGTAGATCTTCCTTGATTTGTTCTTCGCAAAATAATGCTTCGTAGAAACTACTTCGGGGATGTCGAGTGTCGAGCGGGCTCCATATTTGAAATGGGGTTCTTTGTCCTTTGCTGGTGAAACTGCTTCGGATGAAAAATGTTTTGGCCTGATTCTCTCTCAAAACTACAGTTCGAGGAAAATCCTCTCGAAGCCCTTTTTTGTTTCTGACCACTGCTTCAGGTGAAAACTGGTCGAAGTAGGTGTCGAAACTACTTCGGGCTCGAAGTAGTTTCCTTACCTTAGCTGATTTTAGATTATGCTCTCCTCCTTCGACGAAGTCGTTTGGATGCTGCTTCACAAGACTTCCACCCGAAGCGGCTACCAAAAATGCTTCGGGTGTGACGCATTATCTTTATATTTTCTTTGGCAAAATTACTTCGCAAGGTTTTCGCCCAAAGTGGTGATTTGAAGTGCTTTGGGCCCGAAGATCTTTTCACATTCTCCTTCTTTATTTTTGATGAAGCTATTTTCCTTGGCTTGTTTGGTAGTGAAGCTCTTTCTTCTTCATTTTATAAAAGGGGCGATAGGGAGGGTCAAAATTGTTGTAACTTAAAATAAAATAAAAACTTTCAACAAAGAAATATTATACAAAAATTCTGCTATTCTTCTACCCCTTGTATAATGTGACAAAAAGTGTCAACATTCTTGGTGGCTCACGAGGTGACGAGCTCGTCTTGGCAAAAGAACCTTTTAGCTTTGGTCCATTGGGCTGCGGGGTCACTGGTTCCCCCCGGATTTTGCTTCTGCGATTTGTCCCTCTTCTTGTTCCTCTTCTTCTTCTTCTTCTTCTTCCTTCGACGTGGCCTCTGGCTGTGGTGATGGTTTGAGGTGATCACGGATGCGCTTCATCGTTCTTCGGACATGGGACCAAGCGCCATTTTGGAATGGCTCTCGATCCTACAGTGCTTTGACCAAGTCATGAAATCGATTGATTTTCACAACGTCAGCATTCTTAGCCCCGATGAATAGGTCATCGAGGCAAGTTGTGATCTTACAGTATCTGAGGATGAAATCTGTCACCTGCCCTTCTGCGATTGGTTCTTCCCATCCATCGATCTCCGAGACATCATTCTTGAACTGTAGCCAGACTGGTTTGAGGTCATCCTTGCTGAGAAGATTTTCGTCATCGTTCGTGAAACTTGGGAAACCCAAGGAAGAAAGATCTTGAAAATAATTCATTGTGGTGTGTTGCTCATTGTCAAAAATGTCCTGGAGGCTTTTGGCTTTCTAAGCTTTTCGCACCTTAGAGAAAAAAGAGCAAACTATGGGTTGGGCCATGGACCAGTCCCTAGCTTTCTGGGTCATTGCAGTGACCTGCAGGTCCTGATATCTAGCATTATGGACGTTCAATGCTAGCTTGAGTTGACTCCTAGCTTTCTGCATGACCTTTTCGATGATTGGTCCTCCCTCAGCAATAGCCTGCTGTGCTTCAGTTACATACGTCAAAATTGAAAAAGCACTAGCGCACCGAGACCAAAAAAATTTTAGCAGGTGCACGCGAATCTCCTTAATTTTGTCCCTGTCAAATAGCGTTGGACCCTCTTTTGCATACAGTGGAGCTTGCATCTACGTGATTTTATCCTCCAGCTCTTTGGCCTTCAGATCACTCTTGGCCTACTTCTACGCTTGACTCTCGGCTGTAGACTGGAGCTGTTGAACCTGTTGTTTTAGGTCAAGCGTATCCTTCTTCATCAATTTACATTGCTCCTCAGCCTCTGCTAACTTAGAGCGGACCTTTGCCAGGTTTTCCTCTAGCTTGACATTGGCGGCCTCTGCTTCAAACCTGTACTAGTTAGCAATGGTTGCATGTGCCTGAAAAGTCTCGATTTAGACATGCATAGAGGCCGATTCATTGTCAACATTTAGGTGTTCTAGGTCCTTAGGTGTCTCTTGATAATCGTAGTCCACTGGAGTCATTTCATCCAAAGGTTTTTGCACCTTGGGGACCTTCTTGATTTTATGCACCTTTTCGGCCTCTAAATCAAAAATGGCGTATTTTTCAACTGATACCGTCGAGCGCCCTCTTCTTTTCCTTGCCTCCCTTAGTATTTGCTCAGTGTTTTTTCGTGCTTTCAATAGCTTCTCAGCAAGGGGGTGGTCCTTAATTAAGGACATCTCTGATTTAGACAAGGCTAGATCTCTAGCCGAGGGAGTAAACAAATATAAAGAATGTGCGGGGATTGCCTCACCAGAAGGCTCGACGATAGGTGTGGTGGGAATTTTAGTAACCTGGGCTACCTCACATGACACAGGGGGTTGGAGGGTGGGACTCGACATTGAAGTGCGACCCCTACCTCTGCTAATGACCAAGGGGATGGTAGTGTGGAAGGGCGAAGTAGGTTCAATGGTCTTACCCCCGTCATAATCATGGGATGAGGCTGGACCAACAATAGGTGATGTGTGAGGGGGTGATGGGCTATGCAGAGGAGACTGGTGAGAACTCTCAGCTAGAGTTTTGGCAAAAATGTGTGAGACTAGGGCAAGGGGTGAATAATGTGTACCTGCATGCCCTCTTGGCTTTGTGGCAGTGGTGGCTTCTAGTGCAGCCGCATCTTGTTTTTTCTCGGTTTTGGCACTCAGTAGGGCTGCGACCTCGACATTTGCTTTGGATGGGTCTAATATTGATCGCCTAGTGGAGGGGCCTACAAGTCCCGTGTGAGGTCACTTTGGGTGTTTTGGGGGCACCAAGGTCTATTCTTGCTTTTTCCTTTTCCTCCTCACCAGTGGCTGTTCTGACCCTTTAGTGCTCGAGTCATGGCCACCTACAGGCCCCTGAGGTGATCTTGGAGGTGTAACTTAGGCCATTTCCTTTCCCAAAATAGTATCATCTCTTTTTGGGCTTTCTCCCGAGCCTGGGATAGCTAGAGGGATGAGGGTGGTGAAGGACGAAGGCTTCCACTTTCCAGCGTTGGCTTCATAGATTTCTGTGAAGTCCCTATCCATTACCAAGAATCCATAAGAGGTTTTTTTCTGTCGGTGGACCCTCATTATCCATCATTCTCTCAGTTGAGCCATGTCCCAATCCTTTACTCCCTCCTTCAAGTCATCTTTCACTTTCTTCCAGAAGGTGGAGTTGGGGCTCGAGAGTGAATGTCGATCTGGGTCATATGCAACCTCCATTGGGTAGAATTCGTGCCAGGGAGGCAAGGATTCCATCCTCTCTAGATGCCACTCCAGATCCTTTCCCTGAGGATTATTTCTTTGTTTCACAATTTCAGGATAGGGGCAAACATGGAAACTCTTGACTCGTATGTGGTCCCTCATCACTCCCAAAGGATCATAGAGCCATTGTTGGGGAATTTGGAGTAGGCCGAACTTGGCAAGCTTTTCTTCCAAGAAGACGTTCTGATTCAGGACGAACACTTCGATAACTCCTATCCTGAGAGGGAAGTCACAAGTGTGGGCCCATTTTTGACCCTTACCATAGATGGCATTAGTTGCATCGCTCTGCATCATGACTTCCAATGCAAATTGATACTCGAAGGGGTAAACTAGCAGTAAGAAGGGCTTCCCTATGAAGCCAAAGATGTGAATCACCAGCCCCTACATTAGTCAGAAAATGTCTCCCCTCTTCTCCTGGATCACTTTGTTTCTCAAGCCAAGGGGAACTCTTGGGGAGGACCCTATTAACATACACATGGTGGGTCCCAAGAATTGCTAATTAAAGGGATAGTAGGACTCTGATGTCAATAGTAGGGGAGTCCACTGATATACTGGCAAAGGACTTCCATCCTTGCCCTTGCCGTAATGGCAATATGAGGAAAACTATTATGAACATGAAAGAAAATAGCCAAACAAGAAAGGAGTAGGGCCCGAAGTGCTGGCTGGTCCCAGCATTCTTCATGCTGGTGAGTTGCGCATGTAAGCCTCTAGCCACCCATTCTGCCCAGTCGACAAAGACTGGGTTGGTGCTGGGTTTCGAAGTATCGGGGGCATTGAATTCTCCTCTGGAAATACACTCGGCTAGGGACACCTACCATGGATATACCGAAGCATCGGTAGATAGGCCTGCCACCCATGCAATGATGGAGAAGAGGTTGGCATTTTTAAAAGCCTCCAAGGGAAGGGGCATTTGGGGCAATTTTCCCAAAGGGAGCCCATTTTTGAGGCTTTGCTACAAAAATTTGACCATGTAGCCAGCAGATGTGAACCTCTCCGTTTGTTCACTCAAAACAATGTTGCGAACCATACATCCCTCGGGTGGACCCTGCTGTGGCACAAAAGCTGCCTGCACATCTTCTTTCAAAATTGAAAATAACTTCTGGCCAGATGTGTCTAACACCTGTATGGTGGTGGGCTGGTAATTCTGCGCGATGGCATTGATCAGCTCAGGACAATGGTGAGTAGGGGGCATCAGATACCAGTATATCTGGGAGTAGTAGGTTGCAAATTGCATGCTCTTTGTTAGAAGCCTACTTCTCATGATCTCAACAGTGCTCCTGAGTTTAGCTACACTCTTCGACAGCTTTGTATCCCTGATTCTTTCCCACCTGTCGACTAGTGGTTCTAGGGGTTGCTCGTCCTCAGAATCCTCCCTTTCTTCCAAGATGCATTTATCTGGGTGGAGACCCGAATCAATGAGCCTTGGCTTCGACCTTTTTCCATGGCATTTTACCTTTGGTTTCTCGAGGGCTACTACTTCTACCCCTTTTCCCTTCTCCTTGGAACTTTCCATCGTTGATGCTTAAGGCAACAGAATCTGTAGTATGGAGAAAATTGGCCTCGAAGCTTTAGAGTGCAAAGTGGAAAAGTTTACAGGTTTGCAGTAGGGTCTGTATGAGTCGTTGAGTGAGTAATCCCTTTGCTACTTGGAGTCTGTGTTATATAACCGCCAAAGACAACTACCCACATTTATGGCATGTGCCATAATTAATGCTGCACTTCTCACCTGAGAGATCATCGGTTCATCGGGTTGGCCATACGGTGGCATAGTACACAGGGCCATGCGTTGTGATGATTATGGCTATTCTAGGAATGCAGTCATCTGCCACCTAGTACCTAGGGGTGGAATTTTCTCTCAATCGAGTCCCCTGAGGATGTACCCGATGCCTTTTTATTTAACTCGCCTATTTTGGATGCCTATTGAAGGCGACTGTCGGCACGTTCCTCTAGTCGAGCAATAAATGCTTTTGTCTTGTGCATATTTTGGGCCAGCAAAGCTAAAATCGAAGCTGACATACTTCATGGTGAACCTTTTGCACCAGTTAATCCTTTATGCTTTGGGCCCAATGTGATTCCTCCTGCACGAGGCTACTCGCAAAGATTGTTTCCCCCTTTTAAAAGCAGCTCGCTCGGACTCTTCTTAGGTGAACATTTTTCATACCTTAGTCGAAACATTGCTTGGCCAATCGTACTTCACTGTGAACCACTTTGCATCCACTACTTCGCAAGCCAAGTTCCCAAAGGATTTTTTTTTTTTTAGAGCATAGCTACCGAGGTAAAGCTCAACCTGAGTTTCTGTGCAGCATTTTATTTAATAGCCAAACTTTTTACAATATTCACACAGGCTTGTGGCATAATAGGCATGCCGCCACCACAAACTCAGCTTTAGATATTTATCCGATGAATCTGTAATGCCCGAACCAGATCAGATTGAACTTCAGTTGATTCTTGAAGTCCGGATGGCTCCTCCCCGAAGTTCTCCATGCTGCAAACAGAAAGCAATACAATAGTTTGTCGCTCCTACCAGTACCTGCACTGCTGATGCAGGATGTGGCAAAGCAGTTCACCACGTGAGGACCTTCTTGGGGTAATGGTTGTAGTGATGGCTAGAACCAGAATATCGAAGAGTTCAATAACTATGGACTGGGTACAAGTTCTTCCATCTCTTTGATGTTGTAATAGGGATCTTCTGACAAAGAGCAAACTTCTATGATCTCCTCAGGTTTAGCCTCTTAAGGTAATCCTGATGGATTCTGGCCGAACACCTACGTGCCATGCTCTAGGCTACAAAAAGGGTGCAAAAACGTCCCCCCTTCATTCTCAAGCGCTACCACTTGAGCTTGTTTCTCTTCTTGGTCTGTCCTTTGATGGAGATTGGAAGCACCCATATTGTTCATCATTGGGGAAAAGCTTGCAAATTGCCATGGTTGTACTTGGATGGGATCTGCATCTTAAGCTCCACATGACTGCATCTTAGGCTTCTGCTCAGTATGAGGAGTCTGCCATGAAGAATACTGCGTTGGGCAGACAAGAGAAGCAATTTTTGAAGAAAGTGATGGGGCTTCTCCCGACTACCACTTTCCTGATAGAAACTGCTCCACTCGTACTGCTTCCTCAAAAATCTGAGGGAATCTTTGTTTGCCTGATCACAGCAAGAGGAGGCCTATGTTCGGGTGAAAAGCCCGAACATAGTAGAGGTGGCCTTGGCGAGCGTTGGTTGAATCTCCCCTGGAACTTTCTTCCAAGTTCTACAAAATCAAACATTGAAGTCTGTGATGCTCTCCAAGGGTGTTTTTTTGATGGTGGAGAAGTACTTCAAAAGTTGGAAGGGATCCTGAGAGCCATCAAATGTTTTGAATAGTGCTCCCACCAAGTCATACCATGAACAGATGCTTTTAGACCCGAGCAGTCTATACCATCGCAGCGCCCTCCCTTCCAGGGACGCAGCCAAAATCCGGACCATGATATCTTCATGGATTATGTCGTAGAGGAACACTAAATCAATAATAGCTTCAAGGTGCTCTTGGGCCATTCTCGTGGTGCCATCATATATCGTCAATGCCTTCAAGGCAATCTTGGGAATATTGTGGTAGCTTTGAAGATTCAAGGGGCCTCGGTCATCCCAGCTAGGAAAACTTACCCCTTCCATTATAGCAACGGTCTACAGAGATCACGGTTATTGTCGCTAAGTCGAAGTCGCCAGATGAACATTCTTTCTCTGCTTGTGAGGTCAAGGCTGCTCACCGAACCTTGATTCCTCCGGGATATCTTCTTTCAGATTTGAAAGGCGCCTATGATCAAGAAATCTAGGTATTCAGCTCAACAGAGTCACCAGGTGATTTTTCTAGATAAAGACAAGCCAGAGATTCACCAAACTCGAGCTTTCTTAAAACATGGGGTTCCTGGTTACGAAAACTAGGTTTAGGTACTGGTCTCCATGACTTCAGAGATTCTTAGTTAAAATAGAGTCGCCAGATGCTAAGATTCTTTCAGTAATGAGGGCATCGATTCTCACTACTACTCAAAAGATGAGACTGATCGGATCTCATTGGGAATTTGTTAGAACTACTGGCTCCGGTGAAGATGGGCTAGAGATTTTCTCAAATATGGGACCTTGGGTCCCATCGGGCGTACCAGAAACTGTTGGTCATCAAATCCACACAAGAAAGGACTTTCGATGGGTTTGCGCACCCTACACCTACGATCAACATTGAAAGGCCAAGGGGAAGAGATGCCTCTCGTGCCAATCTCTCGAGAAAGGCTGGCTCCTATACTAATCTACTTTTGGGGTTTGAGACAAGAGTGCAGGAAAGAAATAAATAGAGTAAGGGTTAGGAAAAGAAATAAAAAGGGGTAAGGGTTAGAGAAAGAAAAAAAGAGTAAGGGTTAGAAGATGATGATTTAAGGTGGGAGAGAACAAGAAGCATGATTACTCGCTAACAACTCGAATAGCAGCAAGAAATACCAAGAATAATATGAAAGAAACGAAATGCCAAACTTCCTATGTATCCTCTGGACGGGTTCATAGGGTTCTCCTTTCTCTCTCGTTGGAATTCAGGGTTCAGAGTAACAGCGATTGATATAAGGGAATAACAGAAACCTCGATCCACCAGGCAGCATAAAGGAAAGCGACAAGACATTTTTCTTCTCCTATGTATCCTTCAGGGCAAATTTCAGGGGTTCGATCCCCGATCGCACACCGAATTCAGGATTTAGAGTCTCAGTACGTGAACGAGAAAAGACAAAAGAATTAAGCACAGAAGGCAGCATAAAAGAGAGAAATAGAGCACAAAAGTCTTTAGTATTAAATGTAGGACATCAAGTTACAACAGCTTTCTAGCAGAAATTTCCCCCCCTTTTTTACATTACATGCCTAGGTTTTTATAGAGGACCCGACCCTTTGAGTCATTATTAAAAAATGGTGAAGTACACCCTCAGGCCCTAAGAAATCGATGCCTCGCTACTTCTGCGACTAAGCTTTCAAATCGGTTGCCGAAACTGGCAACTGCGACTGGGTCAACCATGGAAATGTTCATTTAATGCATTGCCCGAGTGTCCTTGGCTTCTGGATGTTGTGCTTGAGTGATCGTTATGCCCACCGTGTTTTACTTCGAGTACTGTTACGTCCCTTTTTTTTTCCAAAATTGGTCAGCAGACTTATCGGGCAAGAAAGGGGTATTTATAAGGGGCTTTCGATCACCTTGGGAAGATGCTCGCCTTGGAACATGGGCCCAGAAAGTGCTTCACTACATCTCTGCCTCGTCGAAGCCTTAGGCCAAAGTAGATCTTCCTTGATTTGTTCTTCACAAAATAATGCTTTGCAGAAACTACTTCGGGGATGTCGAGTGCCGATCGGGCTCCATCTTTGAAATGGGGTTCTTTGTCCTTTGCTGGCGAAACTACTTCGGATGAAAAATGTTTCAGCCCGATTCTCTCTCAAAACTGCGGTTCAGGGAATATCCTCCTGAAGCACTTTTCTGTTTCTGACACATCGTCAATTTTTTTTGGGCACCACTGCTTCTGGTGAAAACTGGCCGAAGTAGGTGTCGGAAATACTTCGAGCCCGAAGTAGTTTCCTTACCTTAGCTGATTTTGGATTATGCTCTCCTCCTTCGGCAAAGTCGTTTGGATGCTGCTTTGCAAGACTTTCGCCTGAAGCGGCTGCCGAAAATGCTTCGGGTGTGAAGCGTTATCTTTGTATTTTCTTTGGCAAAATTACTTCACAAGGTTTTCGCCCGAAGTGGTGATTTGAAGTGCTTCAGGCCCGAAGCTCTTTTCACATTCTCCTTTATTTTTGATGAAGCTATTTTCCTTGGCTTGTTTGGTAGCGAAGCTCTTTCTTCTTCATTTTATAAAAGGGGTGATAGGGAGGGTCAAAATTGCTGTAACTTAAAATAAAATAAAAACTTTCAACAAAGAAATATTATACAAAAATTCTGCTATTCTTCTACCCCTTGTATAATGTGACAAAAAGTGTCAACAGTAGCTATATAAATTTCATATGATAATTGTTCTTGTAAATTGCCAATGAATATTTCCAACATCTCTCGGTGAGGTAAAGCAAAATGCAATTTTCCTAGAAGTTGCCTCCATTTGATCAAGAACTCATCAAAGCTATCATATTTTCCTTGTTTCAAATTATATAAATCCTTAATAGTGATGTGCCTTTCTATATACGCACTAAATTGGTGAACAAAAATTTTTGTTGTCTCTTCAAATTTTCTCAAATAATTTGTTGGTAATTGATAATACCATTCTAGGGCCATGCCTCTAATACTTTTAGGGAATATTTTTAGTAACAACAAATCATCATAGGAAATATCATGACATGTTGTCCTAAACATGCAAATATGCTCAATAGGATCTTCAGTTCCTTTATATATCGGGAGGACCAACATAGGGAAATGTTTGGGGTAAGGTTGAGCAACAACGATAGGATCTAAGGATTGACTACACATCTCTATATAATTGTATGAGGGACGGTAAGGATCTATCTAATATATACGTGAAGCTAATTGTTTAACCAAGGCTTCAAGTCCTTGTGGTTTTCCACCAAGTTGATTTTGTGGTATCATATTGTTGTGTCTTTTATGATATGATGGTGTTGTCATATAAGGATTTCCAGTAGAAATGCTATTATGTAGAGTGTTTGTGGGAACAATATTATGGAGCTTATATGGGATTGTATTTTGTTGAAATTTTTGTTGATGATGATTGGAATTTTGAATTTTCTTAGCTCTTTGTGATGTAGCTATTTGTTGATTAGGAGCTTGATAAGAAGAAGAATTTTATTTTTTCTTAGAATTTGGTTGTGTTGCTAGTTTTTTATTGTTCAAATTTATGTTTTGATTGGTGTTTTGATATGGTCCAACTTGATTTTGATATGTTCTATTTATGTATGTCATTGGATTTGCATTTAATTGGAGAGCAACTTCTACAGCAGCCTCCACTGAATAATATCCTAATAGGAGTAAATGTTCTGTCTTTATTATATGATGAAGTTCATCTATATTTTCTTTTAGAAAATCAATAAATTGTTGGACATATATAAAGCTAACATTGCCTTGAGGATATACAAAAAGTTGTTTAGGATCTTCTTCTTCTTCCCCTCAATTATCATCCTCACCTTGTTTTGTGAGTTTTTCATCTTCAATAATCACCCTATCATCCAAGTTTTATTGATCTAATTCATCAAATTCTATTTGTTTACCACTTCTCAAGATTCTAGGTATTTTGCTTTAGGATGCTTTATATTTTAGTGATATATATATATATATATATATATATATATGTTGTATATATATATGCTTAAATTTTTGGGTATATATGTTATATATACCTATATAAATAATATATATTATATTTTATTTTTTGGTTTTTTGTGTTTTTTGAAAACAAAGCAAAAAATAAAAATTATAATATTTTAGATATTATATCTAATCTTCCTGAAAGAGTATATAAATATCATTAATATGTTCAAGCTCTTCAAGTGACCTATAATGTTCTTACTCAAATTGAAAATTTGCTTTTAAAAATTTGACAAAATGGGCTATAGTGATACTATCAATTTCAAATTTTTGCATATAAAAGTATATTTCATGACAATACTCACGATAATGGACTGCCCTAGGAGTTTTGTGAAATCTTCTCTTATTTTCCAAGACTATTTCTTGATCTTCTATGTGTGCTCGAAATCTGTGTACTATTATGGAATTTTCAATATAATCATCAAAAGTATAAATAGTTGAATAAACACTTGCTCTTTTATCTATTAACCACCTCTCACATACCCTTTGAATATCAAAGTAGCGAGAAGAATTATGGAGCTCCAAGATTCTAGCTATATCAAATATTTTAAATTGGCTAAGTCTTGGTGTGTTGGATTTTATAATGTCTAGTCTCTTCCAAAGTTTAGTCCACTATTCTTGAGATTGAATGCTAGAATTTTCAACTACTAGGGAGATTCCCTGTACAAATTATAATGCTCTGACATCTATGCTTGCAGCTCTTCCCATGTTGAAATCCAACATCTATGAAATGAAGTTAAAATATGCAAGTTTTGATTAATGATTTTTTTTTTTGTATGTTTTTTTTGTTTTTATGAATTAGAAATATGCCTATGTTTTTCACGTCAGGTTCACCAAATAATGTAGCTATAAAATTTTTGCACTCTTTCCTTCAGGCTAATAAATATGCACCTCGAAGGGGAATGGAAAAATTATAGGTCTACACATTAGAGGAGAGGCACTTGAGGTTGTGTCCTCTTTGGTGATTTTTCGATGAATTGTTTAGGGTTCACCAGAAAACATTTATTGGTAGTTTCCATGCCTAGGTTTGTGAGTTTGTTTGATGTATTCTTTTATTTGCTCACAATCACCTAGTTTGACCAAAATTTAACTATTCTATACTAAATACAAATTATTTTCAAATGAATACAACATATAGTGAATTATAGAAAGTAAATCAATGCAATGCCTAATAATAAAGGAGATTTGACCCTCTTACTCAACTTAGATGTTTGATGTAGAGTATTTATGCTTGTTATAGGCCAGATAGGATGTTGCAAGGTAATATTGGATGTCCAATTTGAGATCGACTGATATGATCTGATATCGTCAGATTTGATCAACGATCAGAAGGTTTGGTTAGAGCAAAAACCTAAAATTTCATAGATAGACAACAAAGATAAAAACTTGTAATGCACTAGAAAACTTGTTAAACATGTATTAGGTCATGTAAAGCTTATTGAATTACTGTATTAAAGAAAATAATATAAATATGGATTATGATATGCAAATGATTATTGAATGCAAGGATGGTGAACTCCAAGAATTATAAAAATAATTTCTATACTACATGTAATGATAAATGATAAATATGATGCTAGAAATGTAGATCTAAGACTAAAGAATGTAAAATTAATCCTAGAGTTGCCCCCAAGCAGCCTACAAACAAGATCAGATGCAACATGGTAGGATCAGATGCTAACTGAGCAAGATCGGATGTCCGATATCGAATCGTACCCATAAGTGCACAGTGATCGTACTTTCAAACCTACAAAAAATTATTAAAAGCACATAAAATAAAGAATGCAAAAGCGATAACTAAGCAGCTAGAAGTCAGAATTCAGCCAAAAAGTCAAGGGGAATTTAGGGGGGATGCTTGATTAAATAGGCTAGATCATTTGGAGGGGTTGGGCCAAAACTAGAATAGGTTGCAACCTCTTCCAATATGGGGATGATTAGCAGATCCGATCCTATATCTGCCACACAGTTAGGTAGATAGAGACAAAAAGCATTGCAACAATTTTCTCATTTTCTATTCTGGGTTTTTTCTATTTTTTGGACGAAATTGAACATCCAATCTCGTACATTAAATGACTATCAAGGATCGGACATACAATCTCATAAAAATATAGTTGATCTCACTAGGAGGGCACAAAAATCAAGGCAAAATAGTAGGAAGTTATTTTAATTAATTTTTTGAGTATTTTTGTCTTAATGTGAATTAATGTGAGTCAATTTTAGGGTGTTACATGAACATAACCAATGCACAAAGGGGTTCCAACTCCTTGTCCCCATACATGGAAAAATAAGGTATACCCCCACACCCGACCTTCAATCTCTGCCATGCATCCCCAAACATCTACATAATCTTCGTCTTTTGGTTGAGCCTAAAATTAACCCAAATACTCTACACTAGTACCTTGAGGATGCAATGTACATCCTCCAAGGTAACCATCACCTTTCCCATGGGGAGATAAAATATCCCCCTATCTACATCCCATCTCTCTGCCAAGGTAGATAGGTACCCCTCATCAGCCCTAACCACATCTAGTCAGGCTACCTCCACTAGCCCCACCTCTCTTAACAACCCCCATTCATCCTCTGTAATTGTCTTCCTCATCCTAGAGATGTAGGGTAAAAACCAATGTTGAGCCTCCAAAACCCTAAGGTATAGCATAACACAAAATATTTGTTAATAATTTATTAATAATTTCAAAAAAAATAACATGTTACCTCAATAACTCGCATCCTAGTCATAGCCCCAACCTCCACACCAGCTCCATCCACTGTCATAGCTTTCACATTCAAAACACCTCACCTCATTTCACTCCTCACTCACCCTTCACTCCTCAGACGCAGCTTCTCAAACTCTGAAATGCACAAATGAGCTTCAATCTTGACCAGTAAGCTATTTATAGCTACTTCAAGAACCTTGGGGTGCCCATGGGCATTTCCTAGTGCACTTAAGTGCCTACAGGTATTTTTATAGACTGAAAGTGCCCATGGGCATTTCATTTCAACATGGAAAAAAGATAAAATTATCAAAAAATAATGGCTTACCTTCACAAAATCAATCCAAATTGCACCTAGACATTCATTTCATAATTTTATCAGTTTTTGTGAATATTTAAGCTAATTTGGATGCATAATTCTCGTTTGTAACCACATTTTGCAAATTTCTCAACTAAGTTACACAAGCACATAAAACGGGTACAAATATTTCCTACTCAATGATCATCATCATTTTCATCATCCATACATCATCTTCACTTAATTTCACATCATCATCTGCATGTTTGCCCAAGTTCAAACAATAATCAAGTGAACCATGTTGCTAGTGAGTAATTCTATATACTTGGTGATTGCAGTGATTTGCATCCATGCAATTCAATAAGATGAATAGCCTACCATAAGGACACTTATCTATGATCATCATCACTTATCTCCTTGTTAGAGATCACAATCATATTTGATACTTCACATTTTGAGTGAAACCTTACCAAGAGCAATTTTGCACACATGTCGTCATTGATGGCCCAGTTCGTGGGGCTTAAAACATGGACAAAATAAACTTTCATAATTACAAATCTCCTTTAAATTCATCATAGGGATAGGCAATAGCTAGGATGATTGGTTCCAATCATAGAAATTATTCAAACAATAACTAGCAGGCCCTTCAATGTGGATTATTTTTTTTATTTTTTGCATCTTCATCTTTGCATATCAATGACGCCGAAAGGCAAAAATGTTTCAACAACATCAAATCACCATAAAATTTTGGGCAACCACATTTGGTTTTGAATTTCCTGCAATGGGAAACATATTACATGATCATGGTATCTACACTTGGCAAAAATCCCTTCATCTGTTGGGGCAAAAACAAATACATTTCCATTACATGTTTTCACCAAAACCCTTCATCTATTGGGGAAAAAAAAACACATTTTCAAACAATCCCCTTCCCACCATTGGGGTAAAAATAGTATCACATTTTAAATCATTCATAACGTCCACATTACATGTGCACATTTGGAAGATTTTTCAATTGGCTCATGAGATTCATCTGCAATCTCATTCACCAATTGAGGGTGTAAGCTATGCAATAAATCCAAATTATTTTATTCTTTTGTCTTCAAGCTCATGTTCCACATCATAAGAGAAGTTGCTTCTACACCTGGCCAAAATAGGTGTCTCGCTTTTTTGCATTGCCTTGTATTTCATGCAACACAATACAAAAATGGGCATCTATAGACATCAAAATCTAGCCACTTGTCCTCCATCCATGTTTTCCCTCCATTTCCACCACTAAAACATAGTCACTTGTCCTCCATACTAGCTTTCCCACCAAAACCTGCCAATTATTTATATATATTTAAATAATAATATTTTATATATTATATTATATATATTTAATAAATATGTATTTATATAAATAAATGAATCCCAGCCATTCAATTTCATTTAATAATGTCCATCCATCCACATAAATCCATGCCACACCCTAAATTTATTGTCAACCCTTAGATGTGATTTAATCTCAGCCACACGATTAGTGTTGTTGAAACCCTAGAATACCCTAGGTTAGATTATAAATAAGAGCCATTTTGATGGCTCAACCCCAAAGTGCCCTAATTCCTTTTGCCAACCTCTGAGTCCTGGAGTTCCTAAAGTTTTCTAAGTTCCTTGGAGCCCTAACCCTCTTCTATCCCCCACATTACCTGTTCCCTCCCTCACCATCACCATCATCGCATTCCACATATTTTCTAGATCTACCTCTATGGGATCTTCCCTCACCCACCAGGCACCTTCGGGTGCTTCCTATAAACACTAGGCACCTCTGGGTGTCTCCCTACCAAGCTTGCATGCCCATGGGAATTTTTTGCAGCTACCAAGTGTCCACGAGCATTTTACATAAGCCCTTTTGACAACATCATACCTTCAAGCGATGCTAGGGCACACATTCATCATCGACCTACAACAAATCCAACCATTAAAGGACAATATAAAAGTAGCAAGGTAAATCAAGTATTTTTGTTATTTTATTTCAATATCTTTATATTTGCATGCAATTTCATTTATCAATAGCTTAGATTTTATTGCTATATGAAGGTCTCACATAGTGGAGCCCTCACAGTTATTACTAACTCCTTGTTATTATTTTTATGTGTGTAGATCTGGATATTCATTAGCATTGAACAACTATTTAAGCTGGAGTGACCCGGTTCAACAGATATCTGAAGCCCACTCAACTTGGTTGGGAGTAAGAACGAGTTATATAGATACCATAAGTATTGTTGGCAAGGGTTTTGAAGAACCCTAGTGTTATTGTATTTATTGTATCTGAATAAACTGTGTAAAACCTCTATTTGGGGTCACATTTAATTGTACTTAGATCCCTAAACAATAATAATATTAGATCTATTCCATTGTGCAATTTATTGTGTTATCGGTTTATTCATATTTTAATTAGTTATTTTATGGTGTCTCATTTTTGTCTTCACAAGTTTCACCTTCAATTTATCATAAGTTGTGAGATATAATTTTCCCTATGCTTGTTTTCCTTTTTGGATACTGATGTTTTAGAAGGGGTACTTGTTTCTACATAATAACTAGTGGCTCTTGTTGTTCTTTGAATGTTTCCTCTACATATTTAAAAACTTTTTCTTCTTGTAGGGACCTAATCTCAATTATAGGTACATCGATTAATATTTTTTAGATATTATACAACTAGTTGAACCTTCATGGTGTAGACATGGAAAATTGACCCATCAAAATGATTTAATATTTCCTTAGATCCTTAGGAAGCCACCCAAACTTACCAAGTGCAAATTTGAGGCCCTTTTCCCCTCTTCCTTTGTCCTTTAGCCTTACCAAATTTGTGCCCAATCCATATGGGGTATGAATTTGGCTTACCAAATTTTCACCTTGTAATGACTAGGTGTGAGTTTGGCATTCTAGGGTTTTTTCTCTCAAAAATCCCTTCCCTCGTTGGTCCCTTTTGGTGTCGGCCCTTGCTTGTGGTGAAATTTAATTTTTTTGCCTTTTAGCCCTCCAAACCTCTTATAAATAGAGGATTGGATTACCTCTTTTCCCCAATGAATATTCTTGAAAATACTAATCTTGAATCGCTCATTACTTGTGCTAATAAGTGCCCTTCTGCTATGGGATTTTTGTTTTGTTATTTTCTACTTTGGAGTTAGCTACTCTTGGTGAAAAAGTGGAGGAGTATTGATGATTGAATATGTATACTATATTGGGTTGCTTTTCTCATATTCTCATTACTCCTTGCTTCTTCCATCAGTTAATCAGGTTCTTTACTTGCATTATTAATATTTAGACCTATTTTTTGTTATTTTGCATAACATTTTTTGGTGTTTTGGGACCTAAAAAGTGCATCTGAACCAAATTTGTGCCCTGTCCATATAAGGTAAAAATTTGGCAAGACATATTTGTGCCCCCTCATTACAAGGCATGAATTTGGTCAATTATTGCTTGGGAGTAAATTTTTGCTTCCCAAAACCCTAGTTTGTTGTTTGCATTTTAGCTTTTTTGTACTTGCATTTTGTTTCATTTCATTCTATTGTTGCATATCCATTTCATCTTGATTTTGCTTGTTCCAAAGATCAAAGATCATTTTATTTTCAAACAATCAGCTAAAAATACCAAGGGGGCTTGACTATTGTGCCTCCAAGCTTAGTCATATAGCAGCCCAAGAAGGTCCCCAAATATTGATCAAATTTTCTAGGGTTTTGTAAAGTTGTTCTATAGGTTTTAAAGTTGTTTAGATATTTTGTATGCAAGTTAAAGCTAGTATCAACCGTCAGATTAGATAAGTGTCCTAGATAATATTTTAGGTAGTTTGTTGTTTTCTTTGTATCCATTGTTGCTCAAAACTAGATCGTAAATAAAAGGAAAAATATTTGGTTACATTCTAGGTATTTGAAAGAGTAAAAGCATGTAGTTTGCATCCTAGGGTTAATTATTGTTTGTGCATTCTCTTAAACCCTTGCTAAAAGAGAAATATTTATTTTATTGCAAGTTAGGTTTTAGTCATCATTAAAAATCAAGAATCATTCTAGGGTTAGTTTCTTGTCTTCTTGTATATTTTTTTATCTTACATCTTTATTTCATTTCCATAGCTTAGATTTTAGAAAGGTCAAACTAGGTTTTTGTTCAATACACACATAAAACATTTCTACCCTGGACTTGGAGTGAGTTCTTAAACTATTTTTCTAGTAAACCCTTCTATCCCCAAGCCCTTGAGTATATAGAATATAACACACCCCAATGATCACCTCGAATCCCAATGGATTCATCCAAGAATCATAAATGACAGGGTAGTTTTTACCCTCTACATATTTGGTAAACCTACCATGAACACTTGTCTTAGTGGCCAAGATAGGAAGCCTCTTCCTTTTGTTTTTCTTTTGAAAACTTTAATCAAGACCACTAAATTTGTTTTCTTAGAATCTGGAAACATTAAAGACATATTAAAAATATTTTGTATGTTTTTGTTGGTTTTTAGATCCTCATTTTTCTTCTCTATCCTTTCTCTTTCTCTTATGGCTCCCAACCTTAAGAGTAAGCAAAATATTTTAGAATCTGATTAGATTCCCCAATAAGATGATAATATTGATAGGGAGAACCCTAATCTATATGAGGAAGAATAGGTAGAAACTGGTATTGACCTTGATCCTCTTGAGGGGTCCAATGAACACCTTACATTCACATCATATGATCATATCTAGAATTTCATGAAACATCGTAGGAATGCTTTGGTTAAGGCTATGGATGAGGAGGAATGACTTGAATAAGTTTGGACTTCTCATCCTCCAACCATTTATCCTTAAAATATTCACACAAATTCATTGTTTAAATCTTCACATCATATTAATCCTTTTCATAAACCAACACATGCCACTACTACAACTATAAACGTTGGAAGAATTCCATAAGTTCCTCCAACTAGTAGTGCATCTCAATATTATGCTCAATTTCCTCCTCATTATGCTCATATCAACATTTATATTTATATTCCACAAAATTTCAGTTATCCTCCACAATAAGATACCACATATCACAATCCATACCATAACAATGCCAATGCCTCCAAGGTTGTCCAAGTTCCCTTTCAATAACCTACCTATAACCCTCCCTTAGGGAACCTATGGGCATTGCACAACAACAATCCTAATATGCAAAGCTTGAAAAATATGGTGAAAAATTTGGTTTCAAGAGTGGATATGATTCAACCTTTAAATTTCACCTTCAGTTATAAAAAAATATGCAATCAACTCGTAGACCCTGTTGTCAATTCTAAGCCCTAACCTAAGCATTTTACAATGCCAATTTTATCTATTTATAACGGAACATAGGATTCAATTAAACATTTAAGGATATTTAGGACAACATGCCATGATATTATATGTGATGACATTTTGTTACTAAAAATGTTCCCTAAAAGCCTTGGTGGCATGACATTAGAATGGTATTACCAACTGCCTCATCATTCTTTAAGGAATTTTGAAGAGGAGATAGAGTTGTTTGTTCAACAATTCAGAGCTTACATTAAGAAAAATGTGACTATGAAAGATGTTTATATATCGAAGCAAGGAAAATATGGAAATTTTTAAAAATTCTTGTCTCATTGGAGAAGTTTTTTTGGACAATTAAGATACACCTTACCACCTCGAGATATGCTAGATATTTTCATTGGAAATTTACAAGAGCAATTATCTTATAAATTGGAAACAATAACTTTACCTCTTTTGACCAAGTGATAGATCTGGAAAGAAGGTTAGAGCAAGCCCTTATTCGAAGAGGTCAAATTAAGCCAAATAAAAAAGAATATAGGACCACAAAATCTTAGTAAAACAAACAAGCATGTTGTTGGTGATGGGTTAATAGACAGTAGACTTACTAATAGTGTTGCTAACACCTTGTAAAATATGGTGCTTAGCCAAACTCAAAAACCCCCACCAAGAAATTTTATAATACTCAACATGCCTATGATAGCGGTCTTAAAGCAACTCTAGGATGGAAATATGATTGAGTTGTCTCCCATAAGGCAACTCGATACCACAACTACTTGGTATAAGCTTGGTTAACATTATTAATATCATAGAGTAAAGGGGCATATGATAAATTAATGTAAGAGGTTGAAACAGGTGGTTCAAAACTTAATTGACATAGGTCACCTTGTTATAAAGGGTTCTCAACCTAATCCTCCAACAAAAAATCAACCTCCTACTCAACAAGCACCTAAAACTAATCAAGACATGGGGATATTCTAGGGTCCCCTACCTAATCATGGGAAACAAACAACTAATAAAGTGTCATATCATAATGTGCCACCTCCCTAAAATAACATGGTTGGTATGATAGTAGCAACTACAAGACAAGTTGAAGCACAACTGACTCAAAAATATCAATAGGAGATGAGTTCTACATCCAATAAACCTTCAAAACCATCCTTAGTTTTGAATAGTACTAAAAAAAGGAGCACAAGAGTAGAAAACCCATCCTTAGTGTTGAAAACACAACCTAAAGTCTCCTTCAACATTCAAAAATAGTTAGCTAGTACCCCAGCTAAGATCTCCCTCTTAGATATTTTTCAAATTTTTATTCATAGGGAATCTTTGTTGAAGCTTCTAAGAAAACAATCTATTCCTCAAGATATTTCCCCTAGCACTATAGCTGATGTTGTAGGCTCCCTTGGAATACATCATATCACATTTTTGGATGATGATATTCCTTCCTTAGACTTGTGAGGGGATTCTTCCCTCTACATCACTACATTTATTTGGGAAACATTTATTAAGTAAATCTTGATAGATAATGGTTCCTCCCTCAATCTATGCACTTATCAAATTTTCCAAATATTTGGATTAAAAGAGAAATATCTAACTAAATCTGATGTCATCATGAAATCTTTCAACAATGAGTCCTAAGAGGCCTATGGCATTATATACCTCCCCTCACGGTTGGACCTAATATTTTAGATACCATATTTTATGTGGTACCTTGCCCTACATATTTTAATCTCCTTCTTGGATGCCCTTGGATTCATGTGATGAGGGTTGTCCCTTCTACTCTTCACAAATGTTTGAAGTTTGAATTCAAATATCAACTTGTCAACATTTCAGGCGACCCTCATCCATTTCAATATTGTTCAATGGTTGAGCAAGCTCAATATAGTCTCAATTTATGTCCATAAGCCTCTTCATCTCATATCACTAAGCAAATTAAAAATCTAAAGGTGAGTGAGGAAATTTTAATCAATGTTTCATATCAATATTAGGTCAATCTATTTTCTAGGAACCTCTTCTATATTTAGCCAAGTTTCCACCTTCACCAAGGACTGTAGGTATACCCTATAAAAGAGGTAAAGTTATACACATTGACATGTGTACCTTTATATTTGTGGGTATATCTCTCAAAGAAAAGATTCATGGCAGAAACCCTCTTCCTGTAGAGCATTCATTTGCCCATTGTTACTTATCCAGTGACTACCCACTTCCTAAGAAAATCTTGTCTAGTATGGGATATATAGGTAAAGGTTTGGGGCCACAATAGAAATGCATTCAGGAGCCTTTAGAAGAGAGTTTTGGCCTAAATGAGGAGGCATAGGCTACATACCCAATAAAACCAACCTTTACCATTTGATGATGATGATCACCTCATTACTTATGTTGAATATCCAGATCATCAAGACTTGGAGTGGAGTGATGAGGATGAGGAACCACCTTATCCCACTGACAATCTATTTTACAATGAGATAACCTTGGTTCCCCCTTGCATTCCTTTGCTGATTCCTTTTGACAATGGCACTCCTTTCAAGAACAAGGATATCCATAAGCTTTGTGCTAAGTACAAGATTCAACACAAGTGGTCAACTTCATATTACCCTCAAGGTAATGGTTAAGTTGAAGCATCCAACAAGTCTTTGATCAAGATCCTCAAGAAGTTGGTTAGTAATATCGATCACAATTGGAATATCCAAATTTATCCTACCTGTTGGTAGTTTTGCAACCTTGCCATATTACAATTTTTTTGTGAATAATTGATTGTAAAATTTTAATGCATTTTGTTAATGAAGGCATGGTAGTTTTATTGAAGACAGTTTTTGACATAATTTTAATTTCCTACCTTTTTATTTCATAATATTGTATTACTGTAAATATGTTAAAATATTTTAAGCAATGAAGGATTTTTGTTTAAAACTGCTAAGGAATGTAAGGACAGAAAGAAAATTATTTGAAGAGAAGAAATGCTTCATGGGAAAGAGTGATGAAGTTGGGGCTTTCGTCCGAAGTTTAACCCTAAGAAAATATTAAAATCATGATTGGTTCTCAAGAGGAAAATGGAGCTTTCATCCCAATTAAGAGGTAAATACTTCCATTGCCCCTATTGGATGTGAATGAGAATCTAAAGAAGTGAATCCATTTGATGTGAAGAAATGAAGACTTTAAAACAAGTATGAGGCATTGTCACCCCAAAAGAGGGGAAAAAACTCTTGTCGCCCCTCTTTGAGGTGAAAGTTGTCTTAAGGCACCAACCTTGTCAAAGGTTAATAAAAAGTGTTACTTAAAAATTTGGAAATACTTTCGCCCCAACAGAGGGGAAAAATTCCTTGGCCCTCCTCTTTGGGACGATGCATAATGCAAAAGTAGCATCATAAGGGTCGAATGCACACAAGTCAAGATGGAGTTTTAAAAGGCACTATCACCCAAGTGAGGGAAAAAATTTCTTGTCACCCTTACTTGGGGTGAAAACATAATATTAAAAGTGAATTCATGAGCTAAGCACTAAAAGGAAATAAGAGGCACTTTTGCAGTGAGGGTCAAAACTCTCTATCACCCTTCCTTGGGGTGAAACATACTGCAAATAGATTTTAAAATATAGTGTACCTAGCATGAATAGAAAAGGAAGTGATGTCACCTCAAATAAGGGGTAAAGTTCCATGTTGCCACTCCTTGGGGTGAAAGAGTATTTCTAAGGTTCTGAATATTAATATAGTCAACGATTTCATCCACAATTGAGCAAAGACAAAACAGAGCACTTGATCAGTTTGAAGCACAATCACATTTCCAAGAGGTGATGGAGTTTTGGAAATTTAGTTTTGGGTGAGGATTATTGCATATGCACTCCATGTTTATTGGCAAGGGACATCACCTCTCCAAAAGGATGAAATTTATTGTTGCCCTACTTTAGGGTGACAACAAAAAAGGCAGTTATAAGGGAAAAAATTAAAAAATGAAGGTGCTCAAATATCAGGCTTGATTGTCACCTATGGTTGCTTCAACAAGGCTATTTCAACCCTTTATTGGGTGACATTGACTCTTCAGTAGAGACAGTCCCGAGAAAACGCTTTTACAATTTTTTTGGAAGGATAGCAAGGGAGAATAACATTTAATTTTTGGAGCGATGCAAGGAACACTTTCAGAATCTTCGCTTCAATGTTGATTGATCAGAGGTAATTCTTGCTCATTTCCAACATATCGACTATCAACCTTGGTGATTTTTGAAGAAAATTGAATACTCAGTGGACTTTTTTTGTGAAAGTGGATTTCCAAAGCATAATACAAAGTGAATGCATGCCCGATTCTCAAGCGATTTTGCTATGTCCCAATGCAGCGACATCCAAGGTTGCTTCAAAGTATTTAATCCTATTGAATTCTTTATGTGATTCTCCCACCAAATACAGATATTGGCTTCTTTGTGGAATATTTTGATCAAAACACCACTGATAATGAGGAGAAAAATATGTACATTGGTTTTTGATCCACCAGCATTTTGTTGTATATGCATTAAATGATGGAGGTGAAATATCTTTATAAAAGACTATTCATTTTTCATTGTAAGTATGGAAGGATGGACACTCTGCAAAAAAACACTCCAAGTTTTTTGCATTAATAGAAACAACTCAACTTTTGATTCTTGGATCGATTTTGCATTTGATAGCTTTCTATGTGTGATTTCTAAAAGCTTTTGTTTCCCATTATTTGTTGTGAGTAAATTCTACTTCTGAATTTAGTCTTTGCTAGTGTGGGGGGTGAATATTGGAATGTGCTTGGGAGGTTATTTTCTTGCATAATATTCAAAATTTTCTATGCTTACATTTCTATTTAATGTTGTTAATGGCTTGGTGGAAGTTCGGATGTTAGTCTATCCCCATCCTATTTAGTTGGCTTATAGCCATATTTCCCATTTCTTTCTACAATTTCCTATTTCTTTCCTATTTATCTAAACTTATACCCAGTGTAGGATTAATAAGAGAGCCAGACCTCTTTGGATATTGGCCCAGAGGATATTTCTTTCCTTCGGCCTTTCAATGTTGTCCAAGTCTAGGGTGCATAAGGCATAGATCTTGTAACTAGGCAAATTCGTGACCAACAATTTTTGGCACACCTAATGGGACTTTCAAAAGGTTCCACTATCAATAGCATAAATTTTTAATTTTCACCTTGTACTGTAGGATTAAAACATTTGGCGACTCAACTCTACCCATAAGTTTTTGAATATGAAGTAAGTGAAAACTTTCTTCATGCTTACAAGATTGAAGACCAAGAATTTCGAAGATCCTATTGATTTTTACGAACTCAATATCCAAGAGTTAGGATAACACCCTAGGTTAGTTCCTCCAACTGTCCCATCCACTACAACATTCTCTGAGTTAGTTGATGTGTTTTTTGTTCCTACAAGTCTTACTAATACAACTACTAGTTTTCCACCTCCCCAACCACACACATCAATCCATATGGCTCAAAATATGCCACCACAACAAGCACCGCCAAGGTAATTTTTAGCATGGAATAGCTCTGGAGCATTAAATATACAAGCTTAAAACCTAGTCCCTCAAGCAGCATTGAAGGCTTTGCCTACTTATGATGGTATGGGTAAGACTGCATACGAGAACATCTAAGATGTGGTATTATTGGCAAAAATACATGACATTACATATGAAGACATTATGGTATGATTGTTGGTGTTGTCTCTTAGAGGAAAGTTGCTATATTGGTACCGGTCCTTGCCATCCGCTACTATCACCACATGGGACCAGTTTGTGGAGTTGTTGATTAAAAATTTCCATGAGCAAGCTGATCCATTTTCCTTACTGCATCAATTCATAAACATCCAAAGACATCCATAGGAGGAAATAGTCAATTTTAATGAAAAAATTTACTTTAAGTTGTTAAAGAGTCCCTAACGATCTCTAGCCGACTCATGAACAAGTTGCATTTTACTATCTTCAAGCCTTCAACTTTGACATTGGTATGGCGGTTCAACAAGCCAACGTCCACACATTTCCATATATGTATATGTAAGCTCAAAAGGCCAAAGGAGATCTGATTTCCATAGGTAAACTGTCCCCAAAGGTAACAATGCCTATCCTCCCTGATCTTCCACAACATTTGTATTCTAGTGCATTTTCATAGCCTATCACTCTTATGTATCTTGTTCCTTCATGGATCTCAAGTCCACCTCAAATTGCATCAATTCCAGTCCCGCAATTACCTACACTAGCTATTCCATAATTACCTACTCTTGTTATTACACAATTACCTACTCCCCCTTTTGTCCCAACACCTTCTCCACCAGTACCTTTACCTTTGTGAGCACCTCCAACACCTATAAATTTTGACCCCTACATGAAACTATTATAGGAGATGCAGTCTATCAATTCATTAGTAAGGACAATATCGAATTAAATCATGACAATTAAGAAGAAGCAAGCTAAGGTTGAGTTTCGATCAAGAAGATTTCAAACTCCACTAATTACTAGAGAATAAGTGGCTTCAATTAGTAGAGGTGTTGAGAATAATACAACCATGTTGGTTAATTAAGAAGCAAGTATATCAAAGTAGACATATTGGTGTTCCACTTGCAATGATCCTCATGGTGAAGACACCTACATGGTTCATTTGAACTATGTGCAGATGTTGATCGAAAGCACTATCGGTGGTCAAGTCAATATGATTTTAGAATTTGATCACAATTTTATGGTCCCATATGTTGAACAAGTTTTTGTTCTTATGAGGTCTAGAAAGAAACCTGTTACGGTAGATCCAATTGGAATGGGGCCATTGAAGGTACCTACCGAACAAAATACACAAACCAAAAAGTGACAGCCCCAAGCGAAAGTGCCTATGCCAAAACCCAAAGTAGATGAGCCTATTTTATTAAAATATCTATTGCCTACTCAAGAAAAAGATAGAGTGTAAGAGAAAGCTTCAAATTTGTAACCTACCATTGCACAAATGCAAACTAAAATAAAGGAACAAGTGAAGGAAAGCTCAAGTACTTGTCTTTAACCAAGCACTAGAGGGTGAACGCTACACAACAGTATCTAAGTAAATATGAAGATGTTGGTGAGAGAAAGGAGTCCAACGCGTAGTCATATAATATTGTTGAAGAACTAAAGAGGATTCCCACCAAGGTGAGCCTCTATGATACGCTATAGTTGTCTAGACAAGTAGATCTATTGTAGGAATCATTGAAATTCATGAAGGATAAAAAGAATAATCCTACTCATATAGTGTTGGCCTAAACTTTGCCCACTTTAGCCACTAGGAAAAATATTCCTCCTCCATTCTATCTATCTCTTAGGATGGAGGGATGGATAGTACACAATTGCATGATTGACTCAGGTGCTACAATGACTATCATGCCAAAGACAATGTGAAAAACCATGGGAATGGAGTATACAAGAAGTAGCCTAGGTGTCTTGTAGTTGGATGGAACTCCTGTCAAGACAATAGGAGTAATCAAGGATATCCTCATTTTTTTGCACAACGTGCTAAATATAACTATCATACAAGAAGTCATTGTGGTAGACCTGGAACCATACTTTAGTATGTGTTTATCCAAAGAATTTATGATCAAGCTAGGGGGTTACCTATCGTTGGATTATTCTCACCTAGAGATTCCATTCAAAGGAAAGATAATATGGATCTATAATGAAAAACCCTCTACATACCATATTGAAAAGATTGAAGATGAAGAAAAGGTTGTAAACTTAGTGAATCTGGTGATCAAAGAGCTGGAAGAGACAGACTTGATGGAGGAAACTTTGGATGAACTCCGATTGGAGGATGAGTTTTCTATGCTTGATTTCAATGCAATGATAGAAAATGAGATTGACTGCTATACCATCACTAAACCTAAGAAGGGAAAAGATAAAATGGCTAATGATATGGGTTCTACCCCTAACCAATTATGGAAAATGTATTTCAATGGTACCTGATGCAAGAATGGTGTCGAAGATGGAGTAATATTCATCTCTCTTACAGGAATCCAAAAACCTATTTATACTGGTTGACCAAGAGTTTCACAAATAATGCCACTAAGTATGAAGCACTATGGTAGGGCTTAAAGAAACCAAAGAAACTCAGGATTAAACAATTGCAGATTTTTAGTTATTTTGAGTTGATTGTCAACCGGGTGACTAATAAGTGTGTTTCAAAGAAACACTACCTGAAGGTGTATCGCAATAAGGTATAGGACCTTTTTGAATCATTTTATGCATTAAATTTTTAGACAATTTTGCAAGAACAAAATAAGCATGCAAATCTACTAGCATCCCTTGGTGCAAATTTCTCCCCTATTGAGAGTGTGGTGTGGAAGCCCAAGACTATCAGATTGATTTATAGACCTTAAGTCCCTGACAAGAACATATACTAGCAAGTATTTGATAATGATGAGTAGATTGTAAACTTCTTAATTAAATAAGCCAGTGGTGTGGAAGGAAGAACATTAGATGAAGAGGAAGTTGAGGGCTTGATTCAGCTCAAAAATAATCATATTCCAAAAGGATTGATTACGTTAGAAAGTCTCTTTGATCAAAATGATAGAGTGGAGAAGCATCAAATCAAGGTGGATAAAAAGGAATACACTGAACTAGAGTTAGAACCTAAAAAAATCATAAATATTGAGATAGATTGTTCTCCTGAGGATCTTGAAGGAATCAAATAACTATGCCATGATTTCCCTAACATCATTGCATGGAGTTACCATGACCTAAAATGATATTACAAAGATGTAATTTAGCATACCATTGAGTTTTAGGAAGGGATGAAGCCTTTTCAGTAGAAGCAAAGACTTTTTAATCCTAATATCGAGGTACTCATGAAAGAAGAGCTATTAAAAATGTTGGAGGTGAAAATCATTTACTCTATCAAGAACTTGACCTAAGTGGTGAACTTGGTCCCGGTTCAAAAGAAGAATGGATATATTCACTTGTGCGTAGACTTTTGCAATATTAACCAAGCATCTTTGAAATATCATTACCCCTTGCCTTAGTTTGATCAGATTCTTCACATTATCACTGGAGCTCAGAGATTTTCATTACTTGATGGTTTCTTCGGCTATAACCAGATCTGGGTAAAGGATGAAGACCAACATAAGATAGTGTTTACTACCAAGTGGGGCACTTTCGCATATCAAAGAATGTCTTTTGATCTTTCAAATACTAGAACCACCTTTCAAAGAGCCATGGATGTTGCCTTTGGTGAGTTGTTAAATTGGATTATTGTAATTTATCTTGACGATATGACTATTTTCTTGCATCATAGGGAAGAGCATGTCTCCCATCTTAGACAAGTGTTCAAAAAATACCAAGAGTTTGGTATTTCTATTAACTTGAAGAAATCCATTTTTTTTGTCAAGGAAGGGAAGCTCTTGGGGCATGTGATATCAAAGGAAGGACTAGCTATTGACCTTGCAAGAGTTGAAGCTCTTATAAAATTGCCACTGCCAGCTAACAAAAAAGACTTGTAGTCATTTTTTGACCAAATCAACTTTGTCTGAAAATTCATCGCTAATTTTGCTCAAGTGGTGAAACCGATGATGAAGATCCTTAAGAAAATGTGGATTTCAAAAGGACTTAAAAAAGGAAGTAGACATTCCAAGAAATTAAAGAAAGGATAGTCCAAGCTCCTATATTAATCAATTCAAACTACTCCAAGGATTTTATTCTTTATGCAGTACGTGAGCAGGAGAGCTATGTTGTAGTTCTTACACAAAAGAAAGATAATGGAGAGGAAAAACCTATCACTTTCCTAAGCCAAGTTATTCAGCCACACCAAGAGAAGTATAATTTTATTGAAAAACAAGTGTATGCGGTCATGAAGTCTCTTAATAAATTTTGATATTTCATATTGCAAAGCAAAATTATAGTCTATGTCATCATCCAGACTCAGGAATTTTATTATACATGGATAGCTTGGTGATAAGAGAGTAGGTTGGGTTTAAGAGATCCAATATTATGATGTGGATATTCGACCAACCAAATTGGTTCACGGTTAGGCACTCTGTCAAGAGCTAGCTAAGAGCGTAGCTTCCCAGTTGCTAGTACCATTACAATATGAAGCTATTGGTGAGAGTAATATTGCCAACCAAGATATAAGTGATCACAATTGGACAGAAGACCTTGTTGAGTTCTTCACTTTTGGAAGATGTCCCTCTCACCTCAACCCCTCTCAGAGGTGCTCAGGTACGTCCTGTTTCCAAATGGTCTATTCCACAAAAATATAGATGGAGTACTCCTTAGATGTGTGAAAGAATCTAAAAAGCAAAAAATACTAGAGGAGTTCCATTCTGCATTATCTGGTGGACATTATGCAAGAAGGCCTATGGCCTTGAAAATTTTTTGGACTGTGTATTTCTAGCCCACCCTCTCTACAAATACACATAAGATGAGTCAGAGTTGTGATAATTGTTAGAGATATGTTGGTAGGAGAAAGAAGGTATCTTTACCTCTATATCCTATCTAGATAGAAGATTCATTTCAATAGTGGGGCTTGGATTTCATCAGGTTCATTGATCCTAACTCTTCTGCTAAGCATAATTACATTTTGACAATGATGGATTACTTCAACCAGTGGTCCGAAGCCATTCCAAAAAAAAAGGCTAAGCAAGCTACAATCATTTCTTTTCTTGAGGGGTTGATTACCTGATTCAGTGTGCCAAATTCCATTATAACTAATAACGAGACTTCCTTCACTGGAGAAAAAATAATTGAGTTTACAAGCAGATATGGCATTTACTTGAAAGCATCTTCCAATTACTATCTGTAGGGAAATGGTTTAGCTAATTCTACTAATAAAAAACTGCTTCGAATATTGAAAAGAACACTTTAGAGCAATAAAATAAGTTGACATTTGTTGTTATACCAAGCTCTATAGGCAAATCGCATATAAATGAAGAAATCAATTAAAACCTCTCCTTATTATCTAGTATATGGAAAAGAGGTAGTTTTACCAACTCATATTGAACTTTCAATCCTTTAGACTTTGCATTTTTTGGGTAACGAGGATGATAAAATTGATCCCATGAGTGTGAGACTAGCGCAACTCTTAAAGGTTGGAGAGGAAAGAGAAAAGTGTATAATGCCTTCATGGATTATGCTAGAACAACACATAAGTGGTTCAAGAAAAGGATTTTTGAAAGGGCATTTAAAATCGATGACTTGGTGTTGAAGTGGAACTCGGACAAAGCAAAACCTGGAAAGCACCATAAGTTTGAGGTGATTTGGGAGGGCCCATTCCAAATCTCAAGGGCAAATGCAGTTAATGCTTATTATCTTCGGGACATGGATGGTCGGGAGTTGTCGATCCTAGTAAATGGTCTTCATCTGAAGACTTACCACCATTGAAGCTTTCGGGACTCAAGTATGTATATATGTACAATTTTTATTATTATTTCGAGCATGTTTTGCTTTATGAAAAACATATTTTATTTATATATGTAAAAGAGAAAAAAAAACAAAAGAAGAAGAAAACGCTTTCACCCCAATTTAGGGAAAGTCTTAGTCACCTTATTTGAGGCGTTGGAAGATTTAGTCTTGGATAAAAAATAAAACGTGCCTTTGCCCCTATAAAGGGGTAAAAAATGAAGTCGCCCCATCTTTGAGCAATGTTATATATAATATATATAAAAAAAGGAACGAGATTAAAATAAATGTGTTGAAAAACACTTTCACCCTAGGTTTGGGGCAAAAGTAATTCATGTTCCCCCCCTTCGGCAAGGATATAGATAAAAGAAAAAAAAAAAACAAACAAGAAATCTTTGCCTTATGCTTTTTCCATGCAACTCTTTTTCTAAAAAAAAAAAAAAATGGAAGCGCCAACTAAAGAAAAGGAGGGCAAAATTAAATTAATTATATTTTCCTCAAAAAAGAAAAGGAAATAAGCCCATTTTTTCTAAAAATGGGTGCTTTCTAAATCCAAATGAGGAAGAAAAAAAATTATTTAAGAGAGCACTTCGTTTCTCCTCTTCATCAAGCAACAGACTTCGGGAGTGCAACCAATTTAAAAGGAGGAAAGTGTAGTGTCATTTCATCCAAGGATATTTCTATAAAAATAGAGCACACTTATTAGAGATATTTTTACCGAGAAATATTTTTGGAAGCACCCGAGAAAATTTAAAATACATATTTTACCCTCGAAAGGAGTTTCAAGGATTGAGAGCGAAGGAGATGGCTTGTGGATGTCCTGCGGTACATCCCACGTAGACATCTGGTAGTGTTTATTCTCGAGGATGCCTATTGAGCTCCATTGAGTGCTTTTCAAAGCTAAAGGCAGCTAAAAACACAACAATCAAGGAAGATTGTGGGCAGGAAAAGTTTGAGGGCAATTTAAAAATCATTAAAATATGTGCTTGGCATAAATATCAAGATGCATGTTCGCTCTGTTCCCTCAAAAATAACCATGTGCATTTAATTTAGCCGATGAAGAGCAGTTATAAATTAGATGCTCTCATGAGGTGAAGGTGAAAAATGTTTATTTCATTTTTTTTTAATATTACTGTGTTGAGGTGATATTGCTGCAAAAAGTACCAGGAGCTTGAGCATTGCAAACAATGGGGAAAAGGACTACTGAGCCTGTTGCTACTGAAGAACCAAAGAAAGAAAAAATAAGGCATAAGGAGGAATGAAATCCAAAAAAGCAAGGCACCATGAAAATAATGAGTTGGATTCATACTAGGATACATTGGCTCAAGTAGGAGAGTGCATAATCACCAACAAAGGTGTTGAAAAATTACACCAAGATGTCGACACTATAGTGCAATAGGGGTTAACACCTCAGAGTTCGCTCATGATAGCCTACCACACTCATCTCTTTTGGTTCCTGTGCACTCTAGTCCACTACTGCCTAGAATTGGTTGATGTAATTTCAAAAATTTATAATTTGAAGACCAATATGGTGTAGAATGTGAAAGGAGAAGCATTGTTTGCCATTACTCCCGAAGACGTCTAAGAAGCGTTCGCTTGTGGAATAACGTCGCCCACAGATTTTATTTTCAATAAGCTACATGGTGGGGAGCAAGAAGAAAGATATTATTCAACTATGATGCTACGCTGATTTATGGAGACACAATTGATAAAAATACCTCAACATGGTGATCTACCGATGTTGCTGAAGTCGTTGTTAGATTTTAAGAGCCTTGATTTTTTCTCCATGGTGGCTTGGGTCGTGGGCCTCTCATAAAATTCAATGGTGCACAAGTGGCAGGTAGCGTTAGTATAGTGCATATCTCAAGTTGATTTTTAGGCTCCTTCGATGATGATAGAAAGGATGAATCCCATTTTCTTTGACTAGGATGATTATATTTCTAGAAGGATAAATTCTTGACTGGAGAAGATGTAGAGCAAGAAAACAAATGTTTTTAGGCATATGTCCTTTCTGGTTTGGTATTTTTTCTTCCACCTACATAAGAAGTTCTCTTTTATTGCAAGTAGGAAGGTTGATAAAGAAAATAAAAAATTACCTATGTATATGTGGACTTCTAGTTTATCACGACAAGAGTCCTATAATTTCAATCGCATGTTTTTCAGTCCTACCCTTGAAATAATTTACTACAAAAGTGAGAGAGTACCAAGGGCAATTAGGGAAGAAATCATCTCAAAGTAAAGAGGTGATATATTTTTGTTGACACAAAGTGTGGTACTCTGTATTTTTGGCTTTATCGACAAGCCATTTTTGCTCCCATATTTTTTTAGGGGGTGTTTATTTGCTATGGAGGTCATTCAACAACATGATTATGTTAACAATGTGTATGGGTAGGGCATGGAAATAAAACTACATATGAGATGTTGTTTCACTTTGGAGGCATCAAAGTAAGCCAGGTGGGCCAGAATCGATTGATAACTTAGGCCTTTTATGACATCAGAATGGTGGAGCTACCGTAGCGATGGAAGTATGACCCTTTGGGTATTTTTACTGAGAATATCAAGATAAAAATCTTTCACTATTTCCTAAGGCCAGATATTTAAAAGCACCAAAATAATCTAGAGGGGCATGAATTGGAGTGGCACGTGGAGAACATGATTTTGCTTCCACCTTGGCACGATTTCTATGAGATGGAAGCCGAATATAACCTCGTTGTACATAAAAATCATATTCCTTTATTGAGGTTGTTCAACGAGATGAAGGAGCAATTTCTAAGTTGGTCCAAAGAGAAAATTACAAACTAGTGAACCATGCGAGCTCACCGAAGAAAAATTGGGCCACTGTATGGCTTAATAATGGATGGAATATTTTCGAAGACTTATGATGAATTTTATTCTAGTTGCTAGCTGATTATGTTCACTTGCATAGTGTGTTGGAGTTTACAAAGACCAAGTAGTGAGGAATACATGGTCGAGGAGCAACATCATGTGGTCCAATAGGTGCTACTTGTGTTAGAGGAAGAGGAACAAGTGTTGGAGGAGTCATTGCAATGAAAGGAGAAAATTTGGAAAAAGCTGCTAGTTATTAAAATTACGAAGAAGCAAAGAACTGCAGTAGTTCTATCAAACCCTCCTCCTAAAGTTTTGATTGAACACACAAAATTACTATAATTTATCCCTTTGATTTAGGCTAATCCATTTGTCAAGGTAGTAATTTTATCAATATTGAGTAGGACATTGCAATAGAACCTAGGGATCGATGTAGGAAGACCCAGTGTTACAACTACCTACATCCCCATTGGTTCTGAATATGATAGAGCTCAAAGGTATATTTTCTTCTATCTCTTCTCTCTTCGAGCGAGCGGTAAATATTGCTTTCATTCCTTAGGTTTCCACTTCTATATCCCCTCCATTTTGTATAACCTCTAATTCAATTTCATTTTCCATTTCCCCACCACCGCTCCCATTCCTTCTCTTCCCACTTCTTCTACTTCCATTTCTTTCAGTTCTTTCACCTCCACTCTGAATACATTTGTGCTTCCCATATCATCCACCCAAGTAACCCTCACTACAGTTATAAGTATGCAAGCTCCTCCTCGAGTGAGCATAACTATGGCCAAATCCCATACATCCATTTCCACCACCAGTTCCATTTCCACTGCCATTTCCACTATGATGATTTCCACTTATCTCAAACCAAACCCACAATTGACTCGTTTTCCATTTACCCAATTTTTGGAGTTGCATGTAGTACCTAAACCACTCATTGCAACTGTACCAATGAAACCTATTATAGAAAAAATCAGCCATGATTACTTGAGTTCATCATAGTGGCTGAAGAGTAAGAAGAGGAGAGAAGCTATGGAACCAACAAAGTCCTTGAAGTAGATTGCCTTTGTTCCCACTACCATGGAGACCCATACTATGAAAATGATTCCCCAAGTGCAGAAGCCTCAAGGTGATATGACTTCGGAGGATTATCATTATGAAATTATCACCAAAGACCTTACTAAGATTGACACCACAAAGATATTGGTAATTATTCAAGCAAAAACAAGCTCTTTATTCTTACACAGTGAACACTATAAGAATAGTTTCTTTGAAGCTAAAACTAAGATCACTGATCTTGAGGAATCCTTGGCAAAATTCTGATCACAATTACAATCTGCCCATTCAGAGGTAACACGGTGGTATAAAAGAGTGGAAGAGTTGGAGGCCATGCTTCAAAAATTTCAGCAAGTGAAGGAAGGAGAAGAGCAGTAGATTGACGTGTTGAAGAGCTAACTCTAGAATGCGCAAGATCAACTAGCAGTAAAAACAATACAGGCCATAGTTCTAACAAAAGAAAAAGTCAAGGAAGTATGTAGCCAGTTGCTTGCTCATTGTAAGACCCAATTACTTATTTACCTTTAAGAAATTCAAAATGTCATTTCCTACAAGCGGTATGTAGTGGAGGTTGATGAGGAGCACCTAAAGCCCCTCTTGGTAAAAGCATCACATATGTAGACGTTGGCAAGATCTAGCCTCCGATTTTGTCCTATGAGTGATATGGCCTGATCTTGGGTGAACGTCACAATTTTATTGCACTAGTTTTTCTTTAGGCTAGACCAGGTGAAAGAGACCCACAAGTTTCTTGACATATTTGAGTAAGAGCGATGAATTTCCATGACATATTTTAATGTAGTGCTCAAGAATGGCTTCCCCAGTTTTACTGATGATAGGGAAATATTTTATCTCAAGTAGAACTGGAAGTAGCATGGGCAGTGTTTATTGATGATGCCTCTAAAGTGGATGCTTGGGAGGAACCACTTATTGAATATCATGTGTTGTCGTTGATGAGAAGGTTCATGTGCATCAATTCTGGTTTATTGGAGCTTAGTCAGTGAATGAACTATATTTATATGGGCAAATAGCTATTTTTAGATACTTGGTTGATTCCCTCAACGACCCAGAGATAATCACCATATTAACTTTGTCTGATACCTTTGTTGTGTATGAGGCTACAGTTGCATTTCTCAAAGAAGAAAAAGCTGTAGAAAAGGGGGCCAATGAGCGAGATGCAAGAGCAAGCAAAAAATATCCTGATGCACCAGGTAAAGCTGACTCTTGAAGCCCAATGGATGAAGGCCTAGTTTTAATTGCATCCATACGAGCTGGATACCCCATGAGCCACCAAGAATGTTGGCAGTTTTTCAACCTTGCCACATTACATTTTTGTCGTGAGTAATTTATTATAAAATTTTAATGTATTTTGTTAATGAAGGCATGGCAGTTTTGTTGAAAACATTTTTTGACATAATATTAATTTCCTACCTTTTTATTTCATAATATTGTATTATTGTAAATATGTTAAAATATTGTAATCAATGAAGGGTTTTTGTTTAAAAAGGTCAGCAAGAAAATGATTTTAAGAGAAGAAACACTTCAGGGGAAAGAGTGACAAAGTTGGGGCTTTCACCCAAAGTTTGGACCCAGGAAATATTAAATTCATGATTGGATCTCAAGAGGAAAATGGAGCTTTCACCCCAATTAAGAGATAAACACTTACATTGGCCCTCTTGGACGTGAATCAAAATATAAAGAATTGAATCCATCTAATGCGAAGAAATGAAGACTTTAAAACAAGTCTGAGGCATTGTCACCCCAAAATATGGGTGAAAACTCTTATCACCCCTCTTTGAGGTGAAAGTCATTTTAAGGCACCAACCTTGTCAAAGATTAATAAAAAATATTACGTAAAAAGTTGGAAGTGCTTTTGCCCCAACAGAGGGGTAAAACTCCTTGTTGCCCCTCTTTGGGGCAATGTATAATGCAAAAGTAGCATCGTAAGGGCCGAACGCACACAAGTCAAGATGGAGTTTTAAAAGGTGCTATTACCCCAAGTGATGGGTAAAATTTCTTGTCACCCTTTCTTGGGGCAAAAATATAATATTAAAAGTGACTTCAAAAGCTAAGCGCTAAAAGGGAATAAGAAGTGCTTTCGCCCCAAGTGAGATGTGAAACTCTCTATTGCCCCTCCTTGGGGTGAAACATATAAAACATAGTGCGCTCAACATTAATAGAAAATGAAGCACTATGACCTCAAATGAAGGGTGAATTTCCTTTTTACCCCTCCTTGGGGTGAAAGAATATTTCTAAGGTTCTGAAGATTAATACAGTTGAGGATTTCATCCATGGTTGAGCAAAGACAAAATAGAGCATTCGATGAGTTCGAAGCACAATCACCTTTCCAAGGGATGAATGGAGTTTTGGAGGTTCAATTTTGGGAAAGGATTATAGCACAAGAACTCCATGTTGATTTGCAAGGGATGTCACCTCTCTAGAAGGATGAAATTTCTAGTCACCTTCTTTTGGGGTGACAATGAAAAAGGTAGTTATAAGGAAAAAATTAAAAAATGAAGGTGCTCAAATTTCAGGCTTGGTTGTCACCTATGGTTGCTTCGACAAGGCTATTTCACCCCTTTCTTGGGCGACATCGACTCTTCAGCAGAGACATAGCCCTGGTTGCATGCTTTTGCAATTTTTATGGAAAGAGAGCAAGGGAGAATAGCATTTAATTTTGGAAGTGATGCAGGGAATACTTCTAGAATATTTGCTTCACTGTTGATTGATCAAAGGTAATTATTGGTCATTCCAATGCACTGACTATCAACCTTGGTGATTTTTAAAGCAAATTTAATACTCAGTAGAATTTTTTGGTGAAAGTAGATTTCCAAAGCGTAAGACAAAATGAATGCATAAACGATTCTCAAGAAATTTTGTTGTGTCTTAATGCATCGACATCCAAGGTTACTTCAAATCATTTACTCCTATTGAATTCTTTGTGTGATTATCCCATGAAATCTGGATCATGGCTTCTTTGTAGAAGGTTTTGATCTGAACGCCACTGATAATGAGGAGGAAAATATGTATGTTGGTTTTTTATCCACCAACATTTTGTTGTATATGCATTAAATGATGGATGTAAAATCCTTATATAAAAGTCTATTCATTTTTCATTGTATGGAAAGGTGGACACTCTACAAAAAAATACTCCAAGCTTTATGCATTAATAGAAACAACTCAGCTTTTGATTCTTGGATTGATTTTGCATTTGAGAGTTTTCTATGTGCAATTTCTAAAAGCTTTTGTTTCCTATTATTTGTTGTGAGTAAATTCTGCTTTTGAATTTAGTCTTTACTAGTGTGGGGGAGGTAAATACTGGAATGTGCTTAGGAGGTTATTTTCTTGCATAATATTCAAAATTTTCTATGCTTAAATTTATGTTTAATGATGTTAATAGCTTGGTCGGAGTTCGACTGTTAGTCTATCCCCATCCTATTTAGTGGGTTTATAGCCATATTTCCCATCTCTTATTTCTCTAAACTTATACCCAGTGTAGGATTAGTAAGGGAGCCAGCCCTCTCTGGAGATTGGCCCGAAGGACATTTCTTTCCTCCGACCTTTCAATGTTGGTTGGGTCTAGGGTGCATAAGGCATAGATATTGTAACTAGGAAGATTCATGACCAACATTACCTTGTGGTCCTATTGCACCAGTGTGTGAACTCCTACAGTTGCCTATCCATATGTCTTGGTTTATGGGATTGAGGCTATTTTTCCATTTGAGCTAGAGATCCCTTCATTGTCCATCTTATTGCAAGATACCTCAGTCAGCGATGAGTATTGATTTTATCGTTTACACAAATTAGATTTTATGGATGAAAAGTGAATTCATACCTTAGATCATCTTCAAGCCTATCCGAATAGGCTCAAGCGATCTTATTCCAAGAAAAATTGTAATCATTATTTTTATATTGGGGACCTTGTCCTCAAGGAGAACCAAAAGGATACCTATGCTCATTCAGATATTAAAGGTAATTTTTAGCCCAATTGGTTAGGCCCCTTTCTCATAACAACCAAGTTTGGTTCAAGGGACTATCGTTTAGCTTCTTTGGATGGTAAAGAACTTAAAGAACAAATGAACATAATGCATCTAAAGAGATACTATGCATAACTCTACATTTTATTTTTTACATTTAGCTTAGTTTTCATATTACATTTTGTTTTCTTGTTCATACTAAATGATTACCTATCATAATTTACATGTTTGTCTGACATTCTGTCCCATTTAGATTTTTCTTGTCAAATAGTTGCATTGATTCTTGACCATACTTGCATGAATGATTGATCATATAGATTTTGGGAACTTCATGAGGATGGTAAGTGATGAAACATAGCTAGGTCTTAGCTCACATGTATTACACTCATACTAGGTCTCTGATGCCTAGTGAATCCCCAACCTAGGGCCCATCTCTATGCATTTTTCATCATTGCATTCACCCATCTCTTCTTCTTTTTTCTTCTCTTATATTCCTTGACCTTTGAAAGTATAAAATGATCATCAAATTCTTCTCCAAGTCAAGGAATATAGTTCTTCTCTTTGTATATCCTTGTCCTTTGCATATTTTATTTCTTCTTTTCATCAAGATAAAGGATATATGTTCCTTCTTCTATATGCTCATTCTTGCTTTCGTTCACACCTTTTGATATTTTGATTGTTAAGTGATCCTTGTTAGATAGGGTAGATACCGCATAAACATCATTTATGATGTTCATACAACCATTGACTATCTTACGCACACCTCTTAGCTATTTAATTTTCAATAAGGACACGCACACACACTATTGTTTACCCTTTGCTTTCTTTCTTCTTCTCTACTTCTAACGCATGCACACACTCACACTATTCTACCATGATTTGCTTTTCTCATACACATTTTGCACACACCACATCCCTGTAGAGTAGTACTCATTTTGGTAAATCAATCAATTTTTTACCCCATATAGGATAGCTTCATGGCCACATGTGAGGGACAACCTCCATATTGGCCATTTGTGAGCATACATCCTAGCGGGTATCTCTTCATATTTGGCCATTAGTGAACACTACATCCATGGTGAGTATCACTCCACACTTGACCATATTTGCAAGCATAACACCCTTACATGACAGCTTCATGGCCATAAATTATGCGTAGCCTCCATTCAATCATTTGTGAGCATACATCCTTACATGGTTCTGCTCCTAGTTTCTTTTCTTTTCCTTATTTTTGACATTTTGGAGCTTTGTTTTATTCTTCTCCTATATTTCTTTCTCATATGGTAATTTTTTTCCTTATTCCCCTCTCTTTTCTTTCCATCCTTTATTATTTTTATTCGTTCCCTTGTCTATTTTATTTTACATTTATTTCAGATTGCATTTAGGCATTGCATTACCTTGATTAATTCATACATTGCATTCATCATGTTTGTGCTCAACTTGCATCATTAAAAATAAAATAAAAAATATCATACACATAAAGAACACACATTTAATACACAATAAAATAAAGTAACTTTTATTACTTGAAAGCACTAAGTGCATGCTAGACGATCAGTGTGCCACAGTAGAGAGCTTGGAACACTCAACCATCCATAAGGATGCATGCTACAATCAAAATTGACATGTCATCCTGATCCCTACCCTAGTCATGTGATCATGTCCCCTGTGCTCTACCTACTATAAGTAGTGGTAGATTCATGTTCATATATCATGAACCAGATCGTGCCCATGACTACGAGTGACTTTATGACCATAGAGATAATTGTTGGGGTAAAAATATTGGTTAAATTCTACTCATTATGTCACAACCCTTTCACTAATTGTCAACCCAAGGATGCTCATAAACTTATGATGTACCAAATAGAGATTGACTACAATACCACTGAGATGATTCTAATAAACTCTAAAATTTGGGGGGTGTTGTTATATAGCATTAATTCAATCCAAACCACCTAATATTTAGAAAATAAATTACAAGAAATAAAATCACACCACACTTGCAGAAATTAAAGAAAGTAGTAAATAAATCAAATTGTAGAAAGTAATAAAATGCAGGAAAAATAGAAATAGAACTAAAATGAAATTACAAGAAAGTAAAGGAGAGGGGAGGAATATTGGCCAGGAGTGGGCCCAGGATCCAGCAATTTTTGCCTAATTAATTACGTACGCCGAACTTCAAACAAGAGAACTTTGAATGAATTTTATTTCATAAATGGAATTACATTATAGTCTGGTTCTTCTACTATTTTTCTCCTTTTTCTTTAGAGAAATATTATGCATTTTTATATTGCATAACCCTCTCTATTACAATATTTAGAATTTTTTTACAATAACTATTTTACTACAGACGTGATTACAATAACTGCACATCAAATTAAGATAATTTGGGTGTGTTCAGAACAGATTGTATCCACTACATGATCTATAGTCTAATTAAATAAAAAAAAAATCATCCTTATTTGGAATTTTCTAGAAATAGTTGATTTCAGTTTATTCTATCACCATTATTCATGTTCTACCTTTTGAAAGTCATGACTCTATTTCATACAAAAATAGGGTAGCTGATGTGTTCGTTGGTTAACGAGAGTTAGGTGCCATCTGATTGAGAGTTAGGCACTTCATCTACTTATGTGAATTCAACCATATTTGAATTAATTAATGGAAATAAGGTGTCTTTCCATCTAACTATGGGAGCAAGATGCCTTCCTATAGAATACGGGAGTAAGACAACTTGCCATCGGAAGATTAGAGTAAGGTTCCTTGCCGTCATAATATGGGAGTAAGGTGCCTTTCTCTTTTAGGGTCATACTCTTTCCACAACATTCATTGAACTCTAAACACAGATGATTCTAGGTCCAAGTGGGACCTCCATGTAGTTATGCAAAAAAACAACTACAATGATCAAATCTACACACAAAGCACACTTTTCACACAAGTTAGGCAATATATACAATTTATAATTAAATGCATATAAATAATCACAATAAGTACAAATATGATATAATAATTCCACACAAAACATTAGAAACATATGCAAAAATATGAGCAATTTCAATGCTCATCATCCCCCATGCCTAAGGATTGTCACGTCTTCATGGCACCTTGTATTGGTAGTCCCCAATTTTGTCTACGACCTCCTAGTAAGCTTTATTCCACTGCTTTCTCTTCTTGGGAGTGGCCTTGTCTCTTTCCTTATCCGTAGGCTTTCTCTTCTTGTAACGGCCTTGTATCTTTCCTTATCCCTAGGCTTTTGGTCATGCTGAGTTTGATGGGTATTAGTCCCTTACTGCGGCTTATGATGTCATGGGCTATGCCTAATTATTTTGCTAGACCCGAAACTTGTGCTTGGTGGCTTTATGACATACATTTTGTATCCTACTTCTTCCTTCATGTAATATCCTATAAAAGTAGTGGCCCCTTTCTCAAATATAGGCTCTACCTCCTTCTAGAGCTAGTGATATTAAGGTAAGGATTTTGTGTCTGGGATATATAATTTTTCCTAGAAAGGGATTCAAGATTCATCCACCACTTTTACTTTGTGCAACCGGGCCACTTCAGGAGGAAGCTTAGCACCTGATAAGTTGGGTGGTTTTGTACTTCATTTTGAAAGTGTCTTCTTGCTAGCTACTTTACCCTAGGCTATAACTGTCACTGGGCCCATTACCCCCATCTCCTACAAGTATCTTTTTATTTTGGAGGGCTGATCTCCAACAAAACCATATATCTCCTAGAATTGCTTCTTAGGGATAATATTAATGCTAATCCTAGGCTCTTTGGCCACTTTCTTGAAGGCCTTCCTTGCCATATTTTCCTCTTTAAGCTCTTTTGGGAGCTTGTCAAACTGCTCCTATTTCCTAGAAAAATCCTTCAGGGACCCATTCCATTCTTCATATGAATCAGGGGCTAGTTGGATCTTTGCTTTTGTAGCTCTAGACCTGGTTCTAGGCTTCTATTGTGGTGCCCTAGTGCTAGGCTTCTACTAGGTTCTCTAGTCGCTTTCTTATATGGTTCCCTGGTCACTTTCTTCTTAGACCTCAGTTGAATTGAGTGCTTTAGGGTTGTGTGAGGGATTTTTACCCTCAAGTGTAGGTAGTGTCATTTCTTTAATGCCAGAGGTCTTAGGGCCTTGATCCTCTAGTTTTGCCTCGGTAGACATCTCTTCATCTTCCTGCTCAGCTATTGGTATTTTGGTAGGTGGTTGGCCTGCTAATTCCTCTATAGATTATATCAACTATTTATGTTGTGTTGTATCTACCTTGGCTCCTTCATCTATATCCTCTTTAGGTTGTTGGTTGTGAGTTGATTGCTTAGCCTCTGCTCCCTGCTCCATCTCCTCTCCAGGTTACTAATTGTGAGATGATTACTCAACCTCTTCTCCTTGCTCCATCTCTTTGTTAGGTTGTTGGTTATGGGTTTATGGCTTAGCCTCATCTTATGGAACCTCAATTATAGGGGGTTCCGTTTGCAAAATGGGGTCCTCATATTTTTCATCAATTGTTCTAGTAGAGGTGGATGAAAGTTTCTCTACCTTAGTTTTCTCATTTCTAACAAACAACTTTCTCCACTAAGTCTGGAGAAGATATAGGCACTTCCATTGCTCATTCTATTTGAGTGGCAGCATCTACCTTGGTCATCTTTCCGACCTTTAGCTCTTGATTTTCTAATTTAAGCTACTACACTAATTGTCATAGTTGGTGTATGATGCTTCCCAACTCTAGCTGCTTTTCTGTAGTTGCTTTCCTAGACACTCTAAAAAGAGTTTCTTCTACCTTAAATTTTTCTTCCTAGATGAAAGCCTACTGTTTTACCTTTTGCATTTTTTCTTGTATATTTTCTTGAGTATCATGGAAAGAGGCTTCACCACTGGATAGATTTTGCAACACTAGTCTGCAACCTCTTCTATGATAATCTCAATTTCTTCATCCTTATTGGATGGGTTATGGGCGACCGAGGCTGCTAACTGCTTCATCCTACTCATGGTTCTTGGGTATTTAGCTACCTAAATAGGGCTAGGAATACTTTGCATCACCTCTTTATGAATTTGTGGAGAAGTGGGTGATAAAATTTTCACTGCTTCCCCTTTGAGTAGGTTATCCTGGAAGTCAGGTGCTTGTTCTACTGTAGGCTCCTCTACAACTGATGGCTCTTGGAAGTTATATGCTCTTTATGCTATTGGCTCCTCTATAACTGGTTATTGTTGGGATCTAGGCACCTTGGCCCTCTCTTCCTCTACCTCTAGAACTTCTCTATATACCCTTGCATATTGAATTAGGGTCAAAATTAATCGGTGATGTGCTAGGGCAGAGGTTGTTCCTTCCTAGTATCACCTAGCTTCATCTTGCAAAGCACAGGTTAGGTAGAATGGGATGTTAATCTTTACTCCATGTAGTAGGTGGATCAGGAAAATCATATGGTTGGTGTTCAGGTGTGCATAATTACCTATGTACATAAAGAAATTTGACCACCAGGTTAAAAATCTACTACCAAAGCCCTAGGAGGTCATGTTTCAGTAATCCTGAGTGTGTTAATTCCATTGGCAAGTACCCAAGGAGTTTTTCTATGCACTCATCAGAGATTCTTCCTTATAAATATGATTCCCTATTTGAGGAAGACTAGTAACAACTACAATATACTCTATGATTGGAATTTCTAGTCTATGTAGTTGAGCAACATCCTCGTCCATAGACATAGCAAACTTCTCTGCTACTTCTAAGTCATGGTTTTGACTGACCAGGCGGTAATAGTCCATCCACATGACGACTTCAAATTGGGATTGAACCTCTTTGTTAATTCTTGCCATATTGTAGGGTTTGCTTTTCTTCTGACTGTGGTTCGTATATTTTTCTCCCATTATGGAAATTTTGATTTGTATCTACGTCTGAAAATTTTCTCTATTTTTTGGACTTATTTGTGACCGGTTTATCATTTTGTAGTTCTAACTATAATTGCATGAAGGTGCCTCTTCATTTGTGAAGGTATGCACATTATATTTTGCATGGAGAACTATGAGGGTACCCTTCCCCAACCATTGTTTGACATGTCATGTCGTACAGAGTGGGTATCGATGGTTGTATGTTTTTACCAATGGCATGACAACACTATTTTCAAAAATGTTCTAACTATGAAAATCATATGCATCTAACAAAAAATCATATACATACCTTATTAGTGATTCGTGCATACCAAGTGTGACGATGATCGTGGATTGTTCTAATTCATTATTTTGTGAAAATTGAAATGATTGCATATTCTCCATGTGAGAAATTTCTTCGAACTATTCTTCTTGGGTATTGCAAAAATATTCATTCAAAGTCTCATGCTGAAAATAAGAAATATCGATGGTCTACATGGAACAACACACATCCTTGTGTTTATTACATTGGAACATGTTGAAATCCTCCATAGGATTTTACAATAATTTTGGATGAAATATTTGACCTTTTTGTCATGTGGGATGCTAACATGGCTTCGACCTCTTCCCAATTCCACTAAATTATTCATATCGCATATAAGCACTTAAATGGAGGTAGGCACCTTTTTGTTGAGAAATAGGCACCTTAATCGGAATGCAAATAAGCATCTTACTTCAGGTACATGGGAGTTAGGCACCTTCCTAAAAAAAGTTAGGCACCTTCCTAACAGGAGTTAGGTACCTTCCTCAAAATACATGGGAGTTAGGCATCTTACTCCAAGTACATGTGAGTTAGGCACCTTTCTAACAAAAGTTATATGTCTAAATTTAGCATATGTATCGGATACAAGCATCAGCTTGAAGAACACAAGCTTATACTGAGAGGGGGGGTGAACAGTATAAGACCGCTTTTTCACTTTTTCTTTTGATTCAACTTACAGTTCAATATTATGCAATGTAAAGAAAACAATATCAATAGCAGTAAGCAAAGCAATGCACAAAAACACCATTCACAAAAGAGACACAACAATTTACGTGGTTCACCCAATGCAGGCTACTCCACGGATAAAAATTTTCACTAAATTTTATCACCTCAAATTTTGGGAAACCTTTCCCGATTACAAAGTTTATGGGCACCAACCCAAAGGAGATACCTTCCCCTAGCTTTGCTCTAACTGGTGATCCTCTAGAAGACCTCTGTCTCTGCTGCCCTTAGCAAGTGGAACTCTATCCACAGAAGACACCTGTCTTCCCTGCTCTGGCTGGAGACCTTTGTCCTCAACTCTTTCACCTCCAAAGCTAGTCCTCTTATCTGCACCAAACATAGTCCTTCGGTCTGGCACTAATGTCCTTGAAATTTGCACCTCTGCACAATTATAGCACTTGATCAAACATCCACTTATGCACCTATGTGCAAACACAACAACATGGTCTTTGCACACTCTGCTCCTCAACAATCGAACTTCTCCCCGCACTCTGCTTTTGCAAAAATCACACTTCGAACGCACACTTCGATCGATGATCAATCTCTTCAAATAGCCCTCTTTTTATACTAACAATCAAGATCTAAAACCTTGGTCTTAGTCGGCTGTTATGCAAATGCAAACCCTAACTCCGTCGGCTGCATGCCCTAATTTATGTCGGCCCAAATTTAACTTTGTCGGCTCAAAGTTAACTCTGTCCTTCAACCGCCTCTGGAACTCACCTGTAGCTTCTATCGCGAAACTACATGTCGTGATATCACGACATTTTTGTAGTCGTACACTTTCGTTTGGCTATTATCGCGATATCGTGACACTTTTGCTTTTGTCTGCCTTGACAACGTCCTTGTCACAAAATCACGACACTTCTAAATTTTGTTGACGTCATCTTCACTCCTATCGTGAAATCATGACACTTTAGTCTTCATTGCCTTCTTCTTTGCTTTTGTCGCAAAATCGTGACACATCTGCTTCTGCTGACGTCGTCTCCAACTCTGTCATGAAATCGTGACCCTTTTGACTTCATGGCATTCTTCTCTGCTTGCACTAGCGAAAATGGAACATGTCGTGAAATCACGACACTTTCATTGCCTTGAGCTTCTCTCTGCCTTATACCCATGAAACTGGAACATGTCGCGAAATCGTGACACTTTTGCCTTCGAGCTCTTCCTTCTTGAATTCATCGTGAAATCGTGACGCTTCTTCTATTGAAGACTTGCTAACTATTTTTGTCATGAAATCGTGACACTTTCTCCAACTGAATGCTGCCATCTCAACCTGTCACGAAATCGTGACACTTTCTGCATTCGCAAGCTTTCTCTTCAACCTGTCGCAAAATCGTGACACTTTCTGCATCCGTACAACTTCTTTGTAGCCTATCACGAAATCGTGACACTTCTTAGTTCAGACTCTTCCTTTTGCTGCATGTCACGAAATCACGACAGTTCTCACTTCGAGCTTTTCAGCATGTTGCGAAATCACGACAGTCTTCACTTAGTCTTTTGCAGCATGTCACGAAATCACGACGCTTCTTAATTTAACTTATGTAGCATGTCATGAAATCATGACACTTTTCCTCCTTAGCACTTTTTCTTTTCTTCAGGTCACAAAAACCTGACATGTTGTGAAATCGCGACAGTTTTGCCATCTTCTTCTCTCTCTTCCAACATGTCGTGAAATCGTGACACTTTTTCAAAAAACTTTCTCTCTCCTGCCTAAGTCGCAAAAATGTGACATGTGATATCGCGACACTTTTTCAAAAATCTTTCTCTCTCCTACCTGAGTTGTGAAAATGCAACATGTTGTGATATCGCGACATTTTTTCAACTTACTGATTTTGAACCTGTCACGCCGAACCTTCATAAAAAACACATTATTTTACATCAAATCAAATTCTTTCAAAAGCTCTTTGACATCAATGACAACTTATTCACTTGAGCAAATGCAAAGTACTCAAAGTACCCAAAATTGCCAACAATCTCCCCCTTTGTCATTGATGGCAACCCTTTATTAAAAACACGTCTTAAGAGCCAAAACTGAAACCAACTGAGTTAACAGCTGAGAAACTGTGCCCATAACTGAGACTCTGCCTTTGAAGTTTTTGCTCCCCCTGACTTGAAGCTTTCCTCTTCACATTGAAGCTCTCCCCCTTACTCATATCTCTCCCCCTTTGTCATCAATGGCAAAGGGTCACCTTTGGGGCTCGGGACTAAGAATGAGCCTCTTAGCTTAGTCCCTCCCCCACCTTCTGATGAGGTGATTAATTCTGGGGTGGGAGTACAACTCCCAATTTCTCCCTTAGATACTCAAACGTATCTCTTGGAAGAGGTTTTGTGAAGATATCTGCAATCTGCTCTTTAGTAGACACATATTCTACCTTGACTTGTTTGTCTTGCACTTTCTCCCTTAGAAAGTGATACTTGATGGAAATATGCTTTGTCCTTGAGTGCATTACCGGATTTTTGGAAATACTTATGGCACTTGTATTATCACAAAATATGGAGATGGGTTGTTCATGTTTGACTTTGAAATCCTCCAAGGTGGTTTTCATCCATAAAACTTGTGTACACCCAGCCACTGCTGCTATGTATTCAGCCTCTACTGTAGATAAGGAAACTGAAGGTTGTTTCTTACTTAGCCAAGAAACTAGACTCTTTCCCAGAAATAATGCTCCACCATTGGTGCTTTTCCTATCATCATTACTACCTACCCAATCTGCATCTATATAGGCTATGAGAGTGAAATCATCACCTTTGGGATACCAAAGCCCAAAGTCCATAGTGCCCTTCAGATATCTGAAAATCCTTTTAACTACTGTAACATGAGAATCTTTAGGAGCTGCCTAAAATCTGGCTACTAACCCAATAGCCTGCATGATATCTGGTCTAGTAGCAGTAACATATAATAAACTACCAATCATTGATCTATACAACCTCTGATCTGCCGTTGTAGATTCATCATCTTTACTCATCTTGCACCCTATAGTCATTGGAGTACATACAGGTTTGTTGTCCATCATCCCAAAAAATTTTAACATTTCTTTGATATACTTTCCTTGAGAGAGAAATATACCATATTTTGATTGAGCAATCTAAAGACCTAAAAATAATGACAGCTCTCCAATCATAGACATCTCAAATTCCTTTTGCATGGTGTTAGCAAAGTCTTTGCACAACTGAGTATTATTTCCCCCAAAAATGATATCATCAACATAGACAACTACAATCAACATATCATCACCTTCATCCTTAATATACAGATTGCTATCTGCCACACCTTTCCTGAAGCCTTGCTCATGAAGGTACCTGTCAAGTCTTGAGTACCAAGCCCTAGGAGATTTCTTTAACCCATACAAGGCCTTTTTTAGTTTACACACATAGTCTGATTGATCTGAGAGAGACATGCCTTCTGGTTGTTCTGTGTAGACTTCTTCATCCAACACTCCATTTAAAAAAGCTGACTTTACATCCATTTGATACACCTTGAATTCTTTGAATCTTGAAAGAGCCAAAAAAATTCTAATAGCTTTGAGCCGAGCAATAGGAGCGAACTTCTCTTCGAAATCCACACCTTCTACTTGAGCATACCCTTTGCAAACCAACCTAGCTTTGTTTCTAACAATCTTTCTATCCTCATTGAGTTTATTTTTGAATACCCATTTTGTGCCAATGACATTCTTGTCTTTAGGTCTTGGAACCAAATCCCAGGTTTCACTTTTATCTATTTGATTTAGCTCTTCATCCATTGCTTTTACCCAAAATTTATCTGCATAGGCTTCACTGAAATCTTTTGGCTCAATCTGAGATAGTAATGAAATATTTGTAGAATCGTGCGAAGGAATGACTCTTCTTATAGTTTGCCTGCTGTTTGGATCACCAATGATCAAATCTTTGGGATGATATTTCTGAACATATCGTGAAGGAGTTTTGGGAAGCAGTTGCTATCTTTCCTCTTCTTCATCTGAAACCTCTCTGAATTCTTCTTGACAAATTTCATCACTGATTTCCTTGACAGGTTCTCTCATCCCTGTATTTTCATCAATTGTTACATTTATGCTCTCTATGACTATATGCGTTCTTTTGTTGAAGCATATGTAAGCCTTGCTTCTGCTGGAATAACCAAGAAAAATTCCCTCATCACACCTAGGATCAAACTTACCCAAATTCTGATCTTCCCTTCTGATGAAACACTTACTCCCAAACACTTTGAAATGTTTTACTATAGCTGGTCTTCCTTTCCACAACTCATAAGGAGTTTTATGATGGTTGACTCTAAGTTGGGCCCTAGTGATAATGTAGACTACTGTACTGACTGCTTCTTTCTAGAAACCATATGAAAGTTTTGACTCATTTAACATAGCTCTAGCCATATTTTCAATAGTTCTATTTTTTCTTTCAACTACTCCATTTTGTTGAGGAGTCCTTGCTGCTGAATATTCTCTTTTGATTCCTTGTTGCTCATAGTATTCCACAAATTCATTAGACGCGAACTCTCCTCCTCTGTCCGATCTTAAGAATTTGACTCTCTTGTCAGTCTCATTTTCAATCATTTCTTTGAACGCTTTAAATTTTTCAAAAGCTTCAGATTTTTCTTTGAGAAAAGTAACCCAAGTCATTCTGGAATAATCATCTATAAACAGCATGAAGTAGCTTTTTCCCTGAATGCTCCGAGTTCGAGTGGGGCCACATAAATCAGTATGAATAAGATCTAATGGTTTTGAGGAAGTATACCCTTTTGATTTAAAACTGGTTCTGGTCTGTTTTCCATGTTGACAAGGACCACAAATGGTGTTATGGGGCCTTTTTATTTTGGGCAAGTCTCTAACTACTTCCTTGTTACTAATATTGCCAAGATTATCAAAGCTCAAATGCCCCAATATTTTATGCCATAACCAACTCTCATCTTCTTGGGTTAGAAAACACTTTTCCCTTTTTATCTCACTTAGCATGTAAAGATTGTTTGGAGTCCTTGTAGCACTAGCAATGAGTTTTCCATTTTTTTCTTTACGAATCTCACATCTATCTGAAAAGAAAGATACTATGTGTCCTTGATCACAAAGTTGACTCACACTTAGAAGGTTATGTCTTAGGCCTTCTACATAAAGCACATTTTTTGTTTTGGATTTCTCATCCAAACTAAGAGTCCCTTTACCACAGATTTTAGCTGACCTGTTATCTCCAAAACTAACTGTTCCTTTGCTTGTGTTTTTTAAGACCAAAAACTTTTCCTTTTCACAAGTAAAATGCAAGGGCGGATCAAAAACGTAGAGCTAAGGAGTTCCAAGTAGGAGATTCTGTCATGGTCCATCTGAGGAAGGAACGGTTTCCTGCCAAGACCTACAACAAACTAAAAATGAAGAAATTTGGGCCATGTAAGATCATTGGCAAACGGGATTCGGGTAATGCCTATGAGGTGGAGTTACCAAGCGAACTTAACATCTCCCCCGTGTTTAACATCTCGGATTTGATCGAGTATCATGAAGGAGAAAGCAGTGAGATACCCAGTCTAGATCTGTGGAGCATTCCAGCAGCCATCCCAGTTGCAGACGAGATAGAAGAAGTTCTGGATATGCGCGAGGGCCAAAGTACTAGGAATAGGAGTTACTCAAAGTACTTGTTCAAATGGAAGGGCCGACCCATTGAAGACGTGACTTGGTTATCAAAGGCAGAGGTTGATCGCCTGGGTCTACCTCGAAAAGATCAGAAGTGAGGTCACTTCTCAAACTCACCTCGGGTGTCTGATGCAGGAGCATCCGGTGGCGAAGCTGCAATCTTGCATCACCCAAAATGTATTTTTTTTATCAAGTACTAAAACTATCGTGATATCATGATGCTTTTTGAAGAAGGTCGCCAGCGGGCCAAACTGTCGTGATATCGCGATGCTTTTTGAAGAAGGTCACCAGCGGGCCAAACTGTCGTGATATCGCGACGCTTTTTCATGGAAAGGGCCAAGGCGTGAAACTGTCACGAAATCGTGACATTTTTGAATAAAAGCAGCTTCAGCACAAAATGGTCGTGAAATCATGACATTTTCAAAGGAATGCAGCTTCAGCGCCAAACGGTCACGAAATCACGACAATTCTGGAGGAAAGCAGCTTCAGCGTCCAACGGTCACGAAATTGTGACAGCTCCGAGGCAAAGTCACTTAAGTGCCAAATGGTCGTGAAATCGTGACACATCCGGGAAGCAAGATTTGAAAGCATAGGAACATCTTTGGCAAAATTTCTAAGGCACAAGAATCGTCGTGAAATCGTGACACCTTCGGAGACAAATTTCAAAGACGTCATGAAATCACGACACCTTCGAAGACTAGGTTCCAGGACGTCGCGAAATCGCGACACCTTCGAGGACACGGCTCAAAGACGTGAAATCATGACATATCCGGAGGCAAGGTTCCAAAATGCAAAGTGGTCGCGAAATCGCAACGCTTTCGGTGCGAAGACTCAACAGTGCAAGGTGGTCGCGAAATCATGACACTTCCAAGCCAAAGACTCAAGGACATGAAATGGTCATGAAATCATGACATGTCACGGTTTTGCGGCCTGAAACGAAGCAGCAAGTACGGAATGCAAAGATGTCACGAAATCGTGACATGTCGCGATTTCACGGTCCAAAGGAGGAAAGCGAGTAAGAAAGGCCTAGACGTCGCGACTTCGCGACGTGTCACGAAATTGTGGCCCCAAGGAGGATAGAGAAGCCTAACGCCAAAAACGTCGTGATATCGCGACCAAAGAGGAGAGAGAAAGTATTGGAGCAAAAACATCGCGATATCGCGACCAGTGCTCTCACGACGTTGACCAGCCGGCGATTGTAGAGACCGGTGCAGAGGGACATGTGGCGTGAAGTTATAGGTGGCCCGATAGTATGGAGCGGTTACAGGGACTCTGGCAAGGGGACGCATGGCATCAAATTACAAGCGGCTATGACGCATCCCTTTGAATGATGAACTGGCGAAAGGATTGACAGGCGGCCGCAGCGCACTCCGCCACCCTAGACCATGATAATACGGGGCACCTGGCAGCATGTTGCAGGTGGTCACAGGACATTCATGTGAAGGGTTATAGGGAATCCCGCACTTGATGTAATGATGGAAAGAAGTTGGGGCGGGTGATATAAAAAGATCGCGCATGCATTGTATTGGGGGACTCCTGGGACTCCTGGCCATTTTATTTTGGAATTGCTGTGTATTCGAATTAAGACCTCTGTTTAATGAAAATTGCTAGAATTTTGGCCTGTGCATTTTTTATCTCGGCACTCTTGCTGTGTGTTTTTTATAGCCCGATATCAGACTTTATTGTTGGTATAAAAAATCCCCAAAGGGTAGTTAAGATGGACCAATGATAAATTCCTAAAATACGCTAATATCACCTACAAACACCACTTGGGATCAATAAATCTAAGGAGAGTGGTTGGTATATTAAAGGAAGAAATGTGGTATCCACAACAACACTTCTAAGTCTGATAACATTAATTATAATAGGTGCCTATATTCAATTTCTAGAATCCCTAGGATAATAGTTCAAAATCTCAACAATAGTTACGCAATTGGAGGCTTAGAATTTATGATAAAATGACATAATGTATATGGGTTAGGGGAAGAAACATAGAGGTTCTTTGGTATGAGGGGGTTTAGACAAGATTCTTTGAGAGGGAGAGGAAGGAGGAATTTTACTAGTGGTAGAGGTGTACCCTTAAAAAGAGAATAGGGTCAAACTATTTCTAATCCTCATTTTAACTATGAAGTTTGGAAGAAATAATGGTAGAATGGGGATTTTTTTTATTGATAGGTAGGTGATCTTCATGAGGTTGTGGAGATTGATGACTATTCCAAGTTATGCGCAAGCTAGCATTGGTACTTACGTGAAATTTATTCTCAAAATTTAAACCCAAATGTGAATGATAATGTTGTTGTCTATGGGATTCCTACTAGTCCTACTATAGTTCTAAATGAAAAACCAAATCCTAAAATAGTGGATTTAGAGATTTCATTTCAAGAAAATTTCTCCTTGAGTTGTGGTATGGGTTAGAAAATTTTTTAGTTGTGATCCTTGGAGCTACCTTGATAGAGAAAGTAGTTTCTAAATCAATGGATCTCAAAAAATCCATGCTTGATAACTCCTCTTCGAGTGGATTCCTGGGTGAGGATTTTCTTCAGATTTCAAATTCAAATGTGAGTGGGAATTCCCTTGGCAATGATAATATGGCTATCTTGGAAATTGTGATCCTGAAAAAAGCAGGATCTATCTTGGATGACCTCAAAAGTCATGTCAGGTACAACCTTCCTCTCCCTTCGATTTGGGCATGTTAGAAATGGGAAAATATGAGATGTAATATTGATACAAAAGAGTACAATATATAGGCATAAGGTCTATATGAAAAACATGACAAATGTCAAGGAACATGACAAATGTCAAGGAACATGACAAGTGTCAAACTGAAACTAAAGGCATAGTGCACATTAATATTCTAACATTCCCCCTTAATGTGCACTATCCTAACTATAGATAAAAAATAATTCAACATTAGATAACATTCCCCCTTAATGTTGACTTATCTAAAAGAACCCTATCATCCTCCTTTATTATATGATTTGGTCTAGGCTCATGCTCTTTGCACTTGGATCTCCAACTATGAATAATGCTAGATAAATGGTGTATACATATCATTCTATTGCCTCAAGGTCAGCCACTTCCTTAGATATGTTACCACTGGGTCAACCATCTAAGTGCCTCAGGGTCATCTTGGGTGCCCTAGGGTCAACTACTTCTAGGTTTGTTGCCTCTGTAGGTCATCCTCTAGGTATGTTGCCTCTCGTAGGTCACTAACTAGATTCACCATGAATATCATCCCCCCTCATGGTGAACTCAATCTAGAAGGTGTCAATATCTGCCAAAAATACACCTTAATACAAAATAAATATGAGCCATGAAATACAATAAAATGAGCCATAGAATCCAAATGTGGAGGAGAAGAAGAAAGAAGAGAATAGAATCTTTTGAAGTGTCTTCGTCTATAGTCTTCAGAATTTGATCCAAAAAATTCCTCGGATAGATTCTAGGGTGTCTATGTCTATAGTCCCTAGAGTAGGTGTCCTTATGGTAATCACCTCATCTTACTGGAATGCATGGGTAACTAGCCACTACATCCACCAAGTATGATAGAGGAGAATACTAGATACTAGGATCACATACAAATTCCTTTGGAGTGTTGGGTTCAAGCGAGAGTGCACTCCATGATACAATATTTTTGAGGTTAAAAAATGTAATTGAAATAGACTCAAAATTACAATTGGATAGCACCAATGTGTCTGTCTCGAAAAAACCTTTTTGATGACTATAAAAACCCCTATGTTTCACTCTCAATGGGGCTTTCATTTTTTGAATACAATAAAGGGGCCATGTGGGAAAAATAAGAATATCATGTTAAATTTTTGGTTGGCAATGTTAAGAATTTGCTTTATGTGGTTGTCACATGAGTACTTGACTACACGTCGAACCACACCAAGGTTCTTAAACATTTTTCCAAAAAAAATGCATGCCTGAAATTAGATACACCCCACCCATACAATAATAAAGTGGTTCCCTTCATTTTTAAGTAAATAGCCCTTTCATTTTCAAATTACATTCTCCATCTTTTATATGGTGATATGAACATTACAACAACTTCATGTATTATGGCAGATCCTATCATTATATATAAAAAGAAAACATTAGGTCCAAATCACATTAATAAAAAAAACTTTGTGCCTCGTCTTTCATGCACTTGAAACATTCATGATAGAAATATTGCTATGGCCCTTATTGCAAGCTTCAAACATCTGGTATGTGTCGTAGACGTAGCATTACCACTATTTACAACTATTGCTACCGTGTTTTACCATTCTAGGTACAGAAACCTATGTCCATGATAGTCCACTTACTCTCACTCACAAGCACTACCAACATTGGCAAAACCAATATTCTGTAATAAATCTACCATGGAAGTAGATCTCATCTCTCGCATTTGATTCTTCGACTCTCCACGATCTGCGTACTACAATATAATCACGCCAAAATTTATGGATATGTATCTGGATGACTCCTATCCATAGATCCAAATTTTTCTTACCTATCATGGTGCAAAATATTTGTGCATAGTGTACTGCTATGCGTACCTTCCAGAAAGTATAGGCGGCCACATCTGGAAACAACTGGCATCGGCTCAGGTGATCATCAATGCTTTATCGTGTCCTCTGCCAAGGATTCATATCTCATAGGAAAAAAAATTTAAGATGACCACTGGGTTGTGTTAGGCCTCAAATGGGTACAGTGGTAGACCCACTCTAAAAAATAGTGTGGTGCCCATGTTCAGCTTCTCCAAGTTGTGAAACAATGCACAAAAAAAACAATCTGGGTAGTGGCAGAGTGGTCAAACGTAGGCATCGGACTTCCATCAGGTGCACTAAAAAAACATCTCATTTCATGATATTCCCATTGTGGGACATTAAACTGGAAGTTGTGTCTACAACAATTACACACATTAAAAAATAATTGTGTGCCCCTTCGCTGCCCATTACAAAAGGCCATCATTATACCGTCGCTACATTTTCTCTGGCGATCAAAATTAAAATGCACATCTAAGATCCCGTTTGTAGGACTGTGGGATTTTTATTTATAGAAAATAGATATGATCTATTGATCTTCACATCATAAGAAATAACACAGTGGGCAATCTCGATGGTTTCTAGTTGTCAATGCAGGGATTTGAAAGACAAACACTTTCGAAAATTATCGCCATGATCACGAGAAAAAAAATATTACCAACAGTCAAGATGGAGCTTCATCTTCATGAATAAAAAGTGGTGCCCAAGGGCTTGGAATTTTTCTTTACCAGTCACAGGACTCTAGAAATATTCATGTCGACGATCCAACAAAACATGGCTCAGTGCTCAACAGTTTATATAAAAAAAGTGCCATGACTAAAATTTCCAACTCGCCAAAAATATCACATGCCCTAAAAAAAAATCACATGGAAGATATCTTCGTGGTATCGATCAGCACACCTTCATCCACATTCTATATGACTACATTGATAATTTGGAACTACACACTCCACCGTCATTGGTATGCCACCTACATGGGTGAATTTGTAGTCAACCATTTTTTTAATCTTTGGAGGAGGTATTGAAATTGCGATCTCAAAATGTCTGTGGGGTCAAACACTACGTCTGCATGAACATTTCTCAGAAGGCTTGATCTACTTCTTTGAGCGCACTACCTCCATCATCCTGTAGTGCTCAAAATAAAACATTGTACATAATTATACACCAAAGCCAAACTTGAAGATTTCATTTGGGTTGATTTTGGCAATCTCCACCATATTTTAAGCATCAACCACACCTACTAGTATGAGCAGGAGGACTCGTGATCTGGCATAAAATAGTGGAATCAATTCAATGCAAATTTGGATCTAATTGACACCCATGGTAACTCCAAGTCTGTCGTTATGTGGCAATAAATATTTTCACGATGTCTCCATATTCAAATAACTGGTTCGTTAACCAACAATTCCCTCCACATAACTTCACTCACATATCAAATTTTGCGCATGGATTTTTTGGGCATTTTCCACTACTGGATTTACCAAAGAAAAACTATGGGATCATGATAAATTTACTTCCCTCACCAATCCAGCAACCCTCTAGATCGTCAGCAGCTTTAGGATGGCTGCATCTACAGTAGAATTTACATATCAAAGTTTACCTTTTTCAATGAATAACCGTTCCATCTTGAGTTTTTGCACGTCACCCACGTAGAAAAAAAAATTCTCTTGGTTCACCATTTTCTTTTCCAATATTTCTTTGAGTGCAAGGCCAAACTCTTTCTCATTCATGTAAATTTTTGCACAGTCAATATGCCTATAACCAACCTCTATTATTGTTATTTGAGTTACATGATGGTTGTTTCTTCCTTGAGATTTGATCGAACAATTGGAAAACATAGAATTCTAGTGTGACCATCCAACCAGTGTCATTCTCACACCATCCACTATTAGTTTGTCCATTCTTTGTTCACGGTTCTCTCAGATTTGATGCAGGGTGCAGTTTGCACCATCTTTAAAAACACAAAGAAATTTATTTTTCTGATATCTAATCGGGGCCATGTAGATATACATGCTTGGTTTTGTAGCAGATTCCTCATGACGTGGGAAAAAAATACAACGGTCACCTACTCAACTGCACTCATATCAAAAAAATAATAAGCCACCAGCTATATGTTTTGGAAAAAATTAAAAATAAAATAAAAACTTATCCTTTAAATCACTCTCTAAACAAATTTTGGCAGCCATGAATCTTCTCAAATTTTTGGTTTCTAATCCATTGTATACAATGGAGAGCATACTCCCTTATTTGAAAAAATAATGGGAAAAAAGAGAGGAAAAATGAGGGTGGATTTCCACGAGGGAAATCCCCCCTCAAGCTCGCAAGCTCAAGAGAGCGATTGGAGCTCTGATACCAAATGTTGGGAATGGGAAAATATGAGATATAATATTGATACAAAAGAGTACAATATATAGGCATAAGCCTATATGAAAAATATGACAAGTGTCAAACTAAAACTGAAGGCATAGTCAACATTAATATTCTAACAGGGCAAGTATTTTTCAATTCAAAATTTAAACTTTATCTTGGGCAGGAAGGTGATTGACGATGGTAATTCTACTATTCCTAATGGTCTTCGACAATGGGTCCTTGCTTGATATTTTTGGGTGGATTTCATTTCCCTATCTTGGGAGGGAGGATATCGAGATGGCTAAGATTCTTGAGTCCCAAATTCTTGGGTGTCTACACTGGAGTTAGGAGAGCATGATGTCTAGGTACCTGTCAATCTATGTGGTAAATCCTTTGTGGTAGTAGTTTCAAAGGTAAAGAATATGAATTCTTAGTCTTACTCTTTTGATCTTGAACTAAGCCAGAGGTCACTTTCTATCCTAATGAACCTATTAAATTTAACAATGGAGGAATGTGAATTCAATATGGTAGGGAAGTTCTTGGGTTTCTTGCCTGATATTGACTCAATAAAAAAATTGAACCTTTCTAAAATGGTGTAAGAGGTCATATGGATCTAGTAGCCATTCCAAAGGTATTTTTTATTATAAAATTCTTTGAAGAGAAATACATCAAGCACATTCTTGGTAGAGGCCCTTGGTTTTTTGGAAGGAGAAGTCTATTTCTTCATAGATGGAGGACAGAATTCAATCTAGAAACTTAAAATATTAATGCAACTCCTAATTGGGTTAGACTTATAGGCCTCCCTTTCCATTTCTAGTATGAGGTGGTCCTAAGAGGTATTGCAAAAATTCTAGACTATCTGGTTATGACTGATGTTGCAACCTAGGTAAAATATAGAATGATTTTTTCTAGGATGTGTGTAACGGTAGATTTGGAAACCAATATCCTTAAATCCATTGAGCTTCTCTTGAATGTTGGCTTTAGAAATCAAATTATTGAATATAAAAATATACTATCATTTTACTTCGAATGTAAATGTGTGGGCACGAGGTGACTTGGTGTCCCTTCATGAAGCTGAGCAAAAAGGAGGACTTGGACCCCTTGATTCCTAAAAGTGATGTCTCCCAAGTGGTTCCATCCCCCAAGGTTGCTAATTCTATAGGATGTAAAATTCTTTTGAGTGAATAAATGATTTTCTAATGGATGATGTTATTTAGGTTTATCCCTCTTTGAATCCCCTTAAGGGAAACCCTTTCAAGTGCTTAGCCTCGAGAAAATATCTAGTTGTTGAAAGAATCCTATCAAACTCTGGTGCTATAGAAAAAGAAGCCATGGTTTCTAAACCTTCTCTATCTTTGGACTCTGGAAAGGAATTCCTAGCTCTAAAAATAATCTACAGCTCCCCCTCCAAAGGAATCTACAAATTAGGGACCTCTTTGGTATCCCTTGGTCCTGTAATGAGGAATCAATCTAAAAGGAAAATAAATGTTGGATTTGAGAGAAAGGTAAGAAGGCCTTCCCATAAAATATCTAGAATATGTGACATAGAAGCTAAAATTTCTAATGGATCGCAAGTGGTCCTAAATTTAAAATGTGATAAATACTCTTTGGAAATTAACATAGTTGTTTCCAGTTATCAAGCCCCTGGTTACAATAGGCAAATGAAAGTGATATGGGTAATTTATTTCATCAACCTTAGGTTGATGATTATTAGGACTTAGTCTAGGGAATAATTCAACGTAGGGTATTGGTTGGCTCACGTTGAAATGTCTAAGTCTAGGTGTTTTATTTTGCATAGAATAAGGGCTTATTGATTAAGCCTTTTTACGTAATCCTTGGATCTATTACTATTTTCCAAGGTTATTGTTTGTAATTTGTGCTTATTTAAGCACCTATTTTGTAATATTATAGGAATTAAGTTCTTATATTTAAATTTTAATTCCTTATTAGAAAGATTCATAATTTTTGTGGCTTATATTTCTTTTTGTGGATCTATGTAAGTTTTTGTGGGATCCCTTTTTGGTCTTAGTTCTTTTAAGAACAGTCTCTTTGAGGACTACTAAGTTCTCTTTGTAGATTTGTGCCTATTTCAGTCCAGTGCTTGGTTTTGATTTTTTATTTGGGATAATACCTCCTTTTCCTAATTTTATTTTTAATAGGAGTTTCCATATAAGCTATGTTTTTAGGCGTGCAGGAGTGTGGTTGATCCTTAGTTTCCTTTTGATCTCTTCTAGGTTGATATTTTGGGATTTAGGCGTTTCTTCCATTTGGTATTTTCTCTATTCTATAGTATTTTTTGGGTGTTTGTCCTTTGATGTTATTTGTAAAAGGTTTGGGAATCCTTTCAAAATCCCCTCTTTTCTATCTAATAGAAATAAAAGGGGAAGCAACATAGAGAAATTATCTAATTACTGCATAATTTTTAGAGGGAAAACATCCCCATTTTTGTCTATAAATAGTGATTGTCTAGGTATCATAAAGCATTTTTTGGTTGCTTATTCAAGTCTATTACCAAGCCTTATATGTAACTTTCCTTTCATTTTTTCTATATAACAATTTAGACTCAATATTTGAGTCATTTTGCATGTAAGTTTTTGATCCCTTTCTTCTAACATGATTGTAATAATCATATCCATACATATATATGAGAAGTTATAACTACTTTTCATTTTCTATCCTATTTCTTGTGTGTTTGTATGTATATGTGCATGTATGAGAGGTTGTGACTACTTTCATCTCTATCATGTTTTTTATATATACAAACTATGTTGTGTGTGTCAAGAAGAGAACATGTTCACTTTGAACTATCGATATAGAAGACTCACATGTTCATTTAATCCTATTTTTATACAAAATAATCTAATGATCTTGGTGCATCATCCTCGATTAGAGTAGTCAGATATTGAATATAACATCCTACAAGGAGCTAACCTTGTAAAACATATCAGAGGTCATCCTCTAAGCCCCATATCTAGTATTTTAAGACTTTTGGCTATGTTTCTCCACATGAGGTATGATTATTGGTGCATACAATCCTCATAATAGATGACTGCAAAAATAAAAGACAATAAAAATTTAATGGCACACTCGATGTGACCCAATTACATAAATTGGTCCCGCTAATTTTTGCATTCCAAACATAGCCGACAACCGACGCTTCCAAGAGTTTTATATTTGATATATATATTGATTCAATAGTTTTGAATCTATCATCTTTCTTTTTAAATCTTCATTGGAGTTAATCGCAACTGCCTATTGGCGAGGGTGTGCCCACCTTGAGTGGCTTGTTTATTCCTTTCGTTCACTGTATTTCTGTATTTCGTATTTACTTTCGTCTTTCGGTTCTGCATAATAATTATTTTTGTAAGTAAATTTAGCAGAGGATAGAAATATCCTTGCAAGTGGTATCAGATATCCATCTTCCGAATCCTCGGGACCTCCATTGCTGCTCTTTCCTCGCACATATCCGGGCGCCAGGGCAAGTGACGTCTTCGCGGAAGGGACATTGGCGTTCACACTGGTTTTTGCGTTCTGTTTTCCAGTCTTCACAGCGCACAAACGGCAGGCTTACATTCCAAATTTTAAAAGCAATCGGCCAGATCTCATTCCGTGCCCCTTTTTGATCTCACGCCGCGGCCTGTGAAACCATCGCCGCCTGCAAACACATCCGAAACAGGCATACGCCAGGGCAAACGCGTCGTCCAATCAGAATTCAGGAAAGTGTTTTAATTAAATGTTCGCCTAAGGTCGTTTGCGGGAAATTAATTGCTGACGTCAGATGTTATTGTTGTCGCGGGTGGGCTTAAATTATTTATCCCACACTCGGCGCAGTAGTTTGGTTTAGCGGTTTAAAAGGTACAAGTCACACCTTCTACGATGTGACTTCGGTCACACGGTGGTGTTACTCCACGCCTAGTATGGTCATCTCTCCAGTCGCCAGTTGTGTCTCGGTCGCGTATCGTGTTCTTCGGTTCCGCTCCGTTCGCGTGTTCGGGTTTTCTGTGTCTCGTGTCGTTTAGAGTGTCCGTTTCGTTCGCTTGGGGTGGTGTCGCGTCGTCGCGTCGTAGTCTTTCGTCCAAGTTTCGAGTGTCCTGTGTCTCGTGTCGTTTAGAGTTCCATTCCGTTCGCTTGGGGTGGTGTCGCGTCGTAGCGTCGTAGTCCTTCGTCCAAGTTTCGCGTGTCCGCATCGTATCGTTGGGGTGCTCGTTGGTGTCGTGTCATAGTCTTTCGTTTCCAAGTGTCTGGTCGTCGTGTTTCATTGGGTGGATTTCGCATTCATTGGTCCCTGTTGTATCGTGTCAAGTTGTCACGTGTCTCATTGTCTTGTCCGTGTCTTGTCCATGTCTAGTAAGGTCGCATCATTTTCGTCGTATCTGAAGTTGTTCTCACGGAGCCCACAACATCCTGTTCCGTGCCACAGTTGGAGTGGCAGTAAGGCGGACAACAAATTTTTGCCATAGCTCAATTTTGCAGAAATTGACGTTCAAGGACACAACTAAGCAAGAAATTTTGAAGTTCAAGCACTACTAAGCAAACAATTTTGAGCAGTGCATGAGTAAAAGTTGGATCAAAGGGCCTGACGGTCGATTATCAAGCTCGGAGACGACCAATAACAACGCAAGAAGACCAAATCGAAGCCCAGGTACAAAAAATTCTCCTTCTCCTTTTAAAATTGGTAGTTATAATCCACATCATCCACTAGTAGATCCGATGGCTACTAATCCTTCCCCAACTCACGAAAACATCACACAAGGAACCTCAAGTAACTCAGCCATTTCCAATGATGCTTCTCTTCACCTCCTACTCGAGGGTATGAACGAAGTTAGTCTTCTCCTAAAAGACCTAGTCAAAGCACAAAAATAGCCTAATCCCAATACTAATCCCCAAAATCACTCCCATGCCCAAAGGAATGAAGAAAATATCGATCCTAATGATGATTGGCAACAACAACGAGGTGATTCGGATAATTACAGGGATCACTATCAAAGACAGCGGTATAACCAAAATCAAGAAAGGGACACGGGTTATCACCAACCAAGAGGCCCTAATAATAATTTTCCATGAATTGATATGCCCACTTTTGAAGGTCATGATCCTCGTGGTTGGTTAGCCAAAATGGAAGGCATCCTTGACTTATATCAAATTAAGGAAATTGATAGAGTTCCTTTCGCTGCATCAAAACTAGGCACTGAGGCCTACCAATGGTTTGTATGGCTTAAACGAGAGAATGAAGCTACTATTAATTGGAGAAAATTCACTACCTCTTTTTTAGAAAGATTTGACGATGGAGCTACATCATCATACACAGTAAGATTGTTATCTCTTAAACAAGAAGGGTCAGTTAGTGAATTCGTTTCGGAGTTTACCAGTTTACTACCATACACTTCAGACCTCAATCCCGACACAGTGGTAGGTGCCTTTCGCAATGGTTTGAAAGAAAGTATTCGAGTGGAGGTAGACATGCACGATCCAACCTTGTTGAACAGCTTGTATAAGAATAGCCAAGTTGGCCGAGAAGAGACATCGGCTTGTCTGCACGACGGGAAACATATAGTCGTCCCTCATATCGCAACAATTCCTTTCGTAGAAATGATCAACCATCAAGATATTTTTGCTATAAATGTCGCACTCATCACCCCAGGGAACAAGCATGTGCCCAAAAACAAAACTTTCATATTGAAGGTGATCAATGTGAAGGAGAAGAGGATGAACCTTACCAATCAGAAGAACCTATGCCAGACGACCTACCATGTACTATAGACGAAAAAGAAGAGGATACAATGGCGATTTCAGTGCATGCTCTCATGGGTTTAACCGCCCACCATACCATCAAGGTACCAAGCTTTCTCCGCCAGAAAAAGGTGAATGTGCTAATTGATTCTGGTAGCACCCACAATTTTATCGACATCAAAACAGCAAAAGCTTTGAATTTATTCATTAACTCTTCCAACAAAGACAAATTCCAGGTTCTAGTGGCCAACGGGGTGAACGCACAATGTGTTGGTCGCACATCTCAAGTTTCCATAAATATGGGAACTTATACCTGGTTAGGATCCCTTTTTGTCATGAATTTAGGGAACTCTGATGTCATTTTGGGAGTTGAATGGTTGGAAACATTAGACACAGTTAGCTTCAACTTCAAAAAATTATTTGTGGAATGGAAGGAAAATGGACGAGTCATTCGCTTACAAGGCATTACTACTCCTCCATCACAAATGGTGAGCTCTCATAGTATGGAGAAGATGTTAAAAAAGGGTGGATATGGGTTTATAGCTCAAATTAATTGTTTGGAAAAACAATCTTCAACAACTTCGGATATTATTGCACCCGAGTTACAAGATATCATAACACATTACGAAGAGGTTTTCCAAGAACCTCAAGGATTACCACCTAAACGATCTCATGATCATGCCATCCATTTGATTCCAGGGAGTGTCCCACCTAACAGTCGTCCTTATCGCTATCCTCAACCACAAAAGATAGAAATCGAACAGATCGTTCAGGATTTGTTGGATCATGGAGTCATTCGTCACAAAGCACTAGTCCTTATTCCTCACCTGTAGTCCTGGCTAGACGAAAAGATAACTCTTGGCGTATGTGTCCTGACTTTCGTTCTCTCAATAAACTCACTATCAAGGACAAATTTCCTATCCCCGTCATAGATGACCTATTAGATGAGTTGCATGGTGCAAAATTTTTTACAAAATTAGACCTTCGCTCTGGCTTTCACCAAATCCGTGTTAGAGAAGAAGATATTCCCAAAACGGCCTTTCGTACTCATGAAGGTCATTACGAATTTTTGGTCATGCCTTTTGGTCTCACTAATGCACCATCCACATTCCAAAGTCTCATGAACCAAGTATTTCGTCCACTCCTCCGTAAGTTTGTGTTAGTTTTTTTTGATGATATTCTCATATACAGCAAAACATGGACGGACCATTTACATCATGTGGATAAAGCCCTTCACATTTTACACAAAGAAAAATTATTTGTTAAACGCTCCAAATGTTCATTTGGTGTTCAAGAAGTCGAGTATCTTGGTCATATAGTTTCACATGAGGGCGTCAAAGTGGATCCCAATAAGATTAAGGCAATTCAAGAATGGCCTTTACCTAAAACCATCAAGAAACTTCATGGTTTTTTGGGTCTCACGGGCTACTATCGCAAGTTTGTACAAAATTATGGTAAGATTGCAGCACCTCTCACAACACTTACAAAAAAGGATGCCTTTCGTTGGTCAGAAGAGGCTACTCTAGCTTTTGAAGCTCTTAAGAAGGCCATGTGCACAACTCCAGTATTAGCAACTCCCAATTTTCACAAACCATTTATTATCGAATGTGATGCATCAGGAACAGGAATTGGGGCCATACTCATGCAAGAAGGTCATCCATTGGCATTTGAAAGTAAACAGCTATCAGGGAAAAATTTGGGAAGATCAACATACGAAAAAGAAATGTTGGCTATCCTGCACGCAGTAGAAAAATGGAGACACTACCTAATCAGTAGCCGCTTCATTATAAAAACAGATCATAGTAGCCTCAAACATTTTCTTGAGCAAAGGTTTTCATATCCGGAACAAAATAAGTGGTTAACCAAACTATTGGGCTATGATTTTGTTATCGAATACAAGAAAGGGAAGGAAAATATAGTCGTCGATGCGCTGTCCAGGAAATATGAAGATGAAGTAGTCATTAACGCTATTTCAGGTCCTTGCTCCCAATGGGTGAATCAATTACAAGATGAATGGTTGTCCAATAGCGAACCGCTCAGATAATTCAAGAATTATCTATAGGGTCCTCTAAATACCCTTTGTTCTCTTATGAAGATGAAATCCTCTGGAAGAAAAACCGCATTTATATTCCACACAATTCAGAACTCAAATCAAAGATCCTAGACGAATCACACGCCTCTCCATCATCAGGACATTCAGGATTTTTAAAGACATATTTAAGGGTCAAACAATCATTTTGTTGGAAAGGATTAAAAGCAGAAGTCAAACAATGGGTAGCAGAATGTGAAGTTTGCCAGCGCAATAAAGGAGAAACAGTCAAATCACCGGGATTGTTACAACCATTACCCATCCCTGAACGACAGTGGGAACATATATCCATGGATTTTATTGAGGGTCTTCCAAAGTCAGAAGGCGGGACAGTAATCTTCGTTGTCGTAGACCGGTTATCCAAATACGCTCACTTTCGGGCTTTACAACATCCATTTTCCGCAAGCAAGGTGGCAAAGGTATTTATGGATTCAATTTTCAAATTACATGGTATGCCAAAAAATATTGTAAGTGATAGAGATCCCATCTTCACTAGTAACTTTTGGCGGGAATTATTTCGACTTAGTGGTACCAAATTGAACATGTCTTCACCCTACCACCCACGTACAGATGGTCAAACAGAAGTAGTTAACAAATGTTTGGGTACATACTTAAGATGTTTTGCTCAAGATAAACAATACCAATGGAGCCATTGGTTAGCATTGGCAGAATGGTGGTACAACACTTCTTACCATTACTCAATTAAGATGTCTCCATTTGAAGCATTGTATGGCACCAAACCTCCAAAAGTCACAGATTACGTACAGGGATCATCCAAAGTAGCCAAAGTGGATGATTGGTTCCAACAAAGGCAATCTACACTCACCATCCTCAAAGAGAATTTAGTCCAAGCACATAATCGTATGAAACAACAACAAGACTTGCACCGATCAGAGAGAACTTTTATTATAGGAGACTGGGTGTTCCTCAAGTTGCAACCTTACAAACAATCCTCGTTAAAGATAAAGTCCAACCAGAAGTTGGCCCCACGATTCTATGGTCCCTACAAAATTGTGCGCCGCATTGGAGAAGTAGCCTATCAATTAGAGCTACCTACATCTTCACGAATACACCCGGTATTTCATGTTTCATGTCTCAAAAAAGTAATTGGTCAGAAAGTACAAAGTCAATCGAATTACCAGTTGCTTGATGAGGAAGGACGCATACATCTCCAACCAGAAGATATACTACAACATAGAATCCGAAAACTGAGATCACGTCAGATTCACGAATTTCTCATTAAATGGCAAGATTTATCAGAGGAGGATGCCACATGGGAACCTGAAAGTATCTTCCAGACATTTCCAGCTTTGAGGACAAAGCTTTCCGAGGAGGGGAGTCATGTTGCAGTCCAAACATAGCCGACAACCGACGCTTCCAAGAGTTTTACATTTGATATATATATTGATTCAATAGTTTTGAATCTATCATCTTTCTTTTTAAATCTTCACTGGCGTTAATCGCAACTGCCTATTGGCGAGGGTGTGCCCACCTTGAGTGGCTTGTTTA